>LWDY01000042.1:170000-182757 GCA_001624995.1 Puccinia horiana | reverse complement strand
CAGACAGATTCCACATCAGCAACTGTTATGCTGCTCATAAACAGATGACTAAGCTGCAGAAAAGGCCATGATTGATAAAAATCACCAAGCTTTGATGAAAAAACTGGCTATAGTATTACAAAAGCAACTCTGGGAAGTAAAAAAGTGGGATTTGGCTCATTAGATTCAGAAGTTGGAACTGGTTTGACAGAAAGCAATAAAAAACAAGGATTCTGCTCAGAAGCAGCTTTTAAGAAATTGAATGCAGCCAAGACGAAACAAGACACCAGCTTTAGTACAGAGCCTATAATAACCAGCTGGGTGGATTGTGGGCTCGCAGCAAAAAAGGAAACACAAGTTGGAAGTGAGAAACAATGCAAGACCTAAAAGAACAAGAGCAATTAAACACCCACTAACAAATATAACTCACCTTGTGAATCACACTTTGGTCTCATCTTCTTCAACATCATCATTGCATTGATGCCAAACAGGGGGATTAAACTGATTGATTTTCATCCCTCTCTTTGTGTAATCATTTTGTATGGCTTCCATCTTTCAAAAGATCTGCAATGGATTGTTGTTTTAAATCCTTTTGTCAAGCCATAGAGAGAAAGTTGTGCTCTGTGATTGTTTGCCAAAAAAGCACAGAGTGAGTACTACTAGCGGCCCAGTCCTGTTGAAACACATTAAGCTGTCCCAAATCCTTTTTGATACCCTGCAGCATTGACTGAAGCTACATAGATGAGGTGTCAGTCAATGTAATCCTGGATAAACAGGAGTCCAGTTTTCATACCATCAGAATGTTGATGGATGGTCTATCAACCAGACACACAATCTTGGTGCCCGTGCTGTTCTGATTGTAGAAATGTACAAGGCAGTAGTTCTGGACTTCAAGAAAAAATTCCTTTGGCACAAAGTGACCTGGCCAGCCTGAGGGAGAAATCAGCTGTGAGTGCAGCAACACCTTCCACATCCCAGGAGGCAATTCAGATATTAGGAGTATCCCAGGAGGAAATACAGATGTTAGGAGTATGTACATTTGTGGCAGATGGTTGTCATATTGGGGCAATCCTTGGGTCATAATACACCACTCATGCCAAGCTTCAACCATGTCCCAGCCAATATCACTGACATGCATGGCATTATTGCATTTGAACACAGTCACAAGATCACAGAGGCATAAAATCAAGTTGATGTTCTTGGTTATGTAGGTCTTTTGCCGCCTGTAATGCTAATGGCAACATAACATGGGTGTAAACTTGGCCAATGACCTGGTTGATCTTGCCAGGCGTCATGATACATAATCTTCTGCGTGGGAATCTCTTTGTGGTTGAGCCCCATGAACGCAATGTAGTGACTAGATTCTGGTCTGTTCAATCCACAGAAAATATGCATGTACAGAAGTAATGCCAGTATGAAATGTTTTTGAAGATTAGTTGCAACAAGTCACAAGAGGGAAGTGGGACCTGTCTTATAACTTGTGCCAGTTTTGTGCTGTCAAATGTGATTTGACATATCTGCCAACTTGATTTCACCAAGGACATGGTATGAACTTACCAAACAGGGCCTTAGTTGAACAAAGCAGAAATTGTGGACTTGTGATGCATTTTAAATGATGAAGGAGGAAAAGTTAGACCATCAAATTTGGTCAGATGAAAGGCTTGGATGAGAGCTTGATTATGTTTCTTTTTGGCAATAGGTTGTGCGATGGAAGAAGAAGTTATAACAGAATCAAGAAAATTACCACAAAAATTGAAAACCCTGTCAAGCCAAAAAAACCCAGGTAATTCACAAGTCCCCTCCAGGAGGGGACTTTGTTAAGTTTGACCTATTTGACGGGTTGAATCAGCCGCAGAAGCTCTTCCATCTCCACAAAACTGACTGCATTGCCTGAACCCACATGTCTGCGGGTTCCTTGTGTAGTTGCTATGGTTTTTTTAGTGCAGTTATATGTATTGAGTAGTTGTGTGTAGTATTACCACCGCTCGGGGTGCAAGGCTGCGGCAAGCCTACGAGTGCTACGATTATGTCACCTAGGTGATAACACCTTCTGCTCCCAAGACTTGGAGCGGCCAGGCCCAACACATTTCCCCCTTGAAATTCGAGTGTCCACAGAAGCAGGCTACATTCATCGGAACAGTTGAGTTGCATTTTGTTTTTTCTACTCAATTCCTAACACATCAAATGATTTTCTGATCAATGTGACTTGTTCGCCGCTAGTCCTCAGCTCTTGCAACATCAATCATGCCCGTCACCTATTTTACTTGCACTTGCACCGAGCTAGATTTCCATAAGAAAGCACACCGCCGTGGGGGTGTCACCCATCTAGGCCAGAGAATGTTGGGATCAGCTTTTCGAGCCCATCAGAAAAAAATCGATCAAAGTCATCATAATGCTACTGACTCGGACTTGCAGGTATGTCATGATCATGGTTGAAATAATGTAAGAGAGCTGAGATCATTTTTGACAGGTTGGACCGTCATCTGTAAACCAAACGAGTGGATCGCAAACCCTCATAACACCGCAAGCCAGTGAAATTGTCCCAGTAACTAGTTTGATTAACCCTGGCGTGAATGATACTCAACCAAGCCACGTCGGATTGTCATCCATCAACCCAATAAATAAATCTCAAACACTCGTAACGCAGAAGGCCGCGGAAATCCTCGCCGGGACTGGCTCAGTTAGCCTTGAGGTGATTGATGCCGCTTCACCAATCCAGGTCGATACTTCTGCTCCAATCCAGGTCGATACTTCTGCACCAAATTCGTTCCAATACCTTGATCCATACACCCTTGTTGTGATTCTCCAGGCAGTCTCAGGATCACTTCTGGAACACAGAAGCGATAAGGATATCAACAACTTTTTGAAGATTGAGAAGGCTAAAGTCCAAATGAAGTTCCCATTGAGTAGCGTTTCTGAAGACATAGATATACCTGGCACCATTCTCACCTGCCTCGAACAACTTGGCCTAGTTCCTGTCATCACTCGCTCTGCTTGCTGCCCCAGTTGTTTTGCTTTATACCCATTGCCAGGTGAAAAGAAATCGGAAAGAAAGAACGAGAAGAAACCTCTGGCCCCTGATCCTACAACAGCGGACCAAACATCTTTGTCTGCTCCAGCTATCTTGAAAACCTCCTCCTCAGGGCCAACAACATTAGAACCAGCCACTGCAACATTACAAAACAACATGTCAAAGTCTTCAAGTGCCACGATTATAAACTGTACTGCTAATTTATATTTACCTGGGAAAAGACTCCTAAAGATGCCAAATGTTCCCACTTGTTTGACCAAGCTGTTTAAATTTACGAATGGAGTGGACCACAAACCTTGCAAGACATTTGCTCATCAATCTCTCCGAAACTGGCTTTCTCATATGCTTTGGGACTCTCGTTTCGAAGATCTTTTTGACTCACATCTAGCACGGCCACCTTGGTCACCACAAAGCTACATGCACGATGTGTGGGATGGCTCCGTGTTGAACACTTTCAAAGACCCATATAATCCTGGTTCAATCTACACTCAAGGTAGAGGAAATCTTGTGTTCAGCTTGTTTGTGGATTGGTTTAACACCTACCACAGTAAGAATAAACATGTGTCTCTCGGTAACATTGCTCTAGTATGCCTGGATTTACCCCCCTGGGATCGCTACCGAGAAGAAAATATATTTATATATGGGATTATACCTGGGCCAAAGGAACCTTCCCTCGACCAAATCAATCATCTTCTGGAGCCGCTTATCAAGGAACTTCAATCATTTTCCGATGGGATTTAGTTTAATAAAACCGCCAAAGCTCCGCAAGGTCGCCTCATCAAAGCGGTAATTTTTCCTCTCATTGCCGACCTACCTGCTCTGCGGAAAACTGCTGGTCACTCCAGTCATTCTGGCCGGCACTTTTGTTCATTTTGCACATTACCTCTGTCTGACATCAAGTGCATCGATCCACCGAAATTTCCGGCCAAGAAAGATGAAGACCATCTCTCGAATGCTTTGAAATGGCTTGAGGCAGCAACCTTCGTGGAACGAGAAGAAATATTTGAGCAACACGGCGCACAATACAGCATACTCAATTCACTTCCTTATTGGCACCCTGTCAAGTTTTGCAGCATTGATTTCATGCATTGCATTCTGCTGGGTAATTTGAAGGACTACTGTTTATCATACTTGGACGTTTCAAGAGCTGGAAAGCTTCTCACCAACGAACAAACGAAAAGAAGAAAGTGGCTGTTAAGAGTTAGTATTGATGAAGTTTTCCACACAATTACCCACCCAAACTTGTCACCTCAACCAAAACAGTGCGCTCGGGATCAGGACATGCAGGCTGAAGCGTCTGGAAGCAAGTCCGACATCAAAAGCCCCAAAAATCAAAGCGACTCACGATACTGCTTCCAAAATCTTCTACAATGGCAGCCCAAGAGTCAAGTTCTAGATCAGCAAAACACAGATTTGTCCAACAACCGCAAGAAAGGGCATATAACTTGCGTTCAAGGAGAGTTATTTTGAATACGGCCAGTACCAAACCTGCAACCCAAGAATGTAGAAAAACAACCAAAGCCAAGCAAACCACCATTCTCTCAGAACACATAACGCCTGATAATTCAAGCTTGGAGTCTGCCCCTCTGCAAGCTATGGACCTGGATGACATCCCAACATCTCCGCATAGTCTTGGCAGCCAGGCTTCTCAACATTTGTCAGTCTTGGATCAGTCAACCAGCCGCAAGTCTCACTACAGCTTGCGTACTCGAGGAGCCTCTAAACAAAGTTCATAAAGCACGAAAAGCTCCACTAGTGCGATAAATCCATCTGCTATGAGTGCAAGTTCGGCTGGCGCTTCAAATTTTTCCCAAGCTCCTACTCCAGTGATAATAGCACCATAAAGGATTTCCCAAACCACAGGAAGCTCACCTCAAAGACCAAAAAGCCCCTCGACATAAACAGCACCCCCCTCAATAAAGGTAAGAAGGCCACCACAGCAAAAGATGCTAACAACAAACCAAACGACAGACCAGCTCCCGGACCCAAGCTATTGTACGAAGAACTTGAGGCGCTTCAAGTGGCCATACAACAGGTCGAACTACTGTCCACAGTCACTCGCATTCCTAAGCAGTTTGGCTCCTCAGGAAACAAGTCGCTGAAGGCATCAGAATGGCTAGTAATCTGTTGTGTTTATTTCCCTCTGGTTCTAGTGCCATTGTGGAATTTCAGCTCTAATAATCCACTAGCTTTATTGGAATCACCAATTTATTGAGCACTCGATCTATATCAAATGAAGAAATTGGTCAATTTTCCAATTTGATGATCAACTATCGGTAACTATTGATGGAACATTGGTTGTGTGACAAGCAGTCTACCAAGCCCAACTTACATCTTTCTCAGCACTTCCCTGAGGTTATTTGTCGTTTGGTCCACAACCATCCACTTCATTGTGGGCACAAGAGCACCTCAATGGTATTTTAGGCAAAACTAAGACCAAAAATCATTTAGGTGTGTTGATCGTTTCAACAAATTGTCACTTGTAGTAATCATATGCTCACATTCAACCTATCCTACAGCTGCGCTTCCTGTGACCATCTTCACGCAATGGAACATGAAAGCCCGATTCCTGACTTTACTTTGTGGATAACAAAGTATCAACACCAAGATCCTCCCTGGGCTAAGAGATCTCTTACTGAAGAAGGCTGGGTCAACTGCAAAAATCAAGCCCAAAGGTCTATCAGAGGAACACTACACAAAGTTGCTTCAAAGCTTCCTGAAATACCGCTCCTCTACTTCAACTTGTGCACGGCAATTTTACTTTCTCTCATCAACCGAGTTGCTCAAGAAAAGATATTCTATCTTTGGCAATCATCCTGGCAATTTAAACACAGCGGCCGGTACCTTGTTGGTCAAATTCAAACGATTTTCTCCCCATTGGCAACTGAAGACCACAAATTATTTGTGATATTGCCCTTTGAAGAGCTCACTGGTCCCCTACACTCCTTTCCCCCTTCTGAATGCCACTTTGCTGTATTCAAAAACAGAAGCAACAGTTATAGTTGATGAAACCAAAATTTTAGGACATGCTGTCATTTTGAAATAACCACCAGGTACCTTTGGAATTAGCGAGGCAACCTGCTGAGCTGTCAAGTTGAATTCAGTGGTATGTAATTTGGACGCCCAGTTTAGTTTTTGTATTCTTGTTCGCCGGTGATCTCATATGCTTATTTTTCTGGAAAACAAATAGATTTCTCAGATTGGCAACAGCGACCGGATGATGGAATGAAATGTCTTGTCTAATGATGTATCCCGACTCATTTCATGTATTGCTGGAGAGATTTTTTTGTGCGCAAAGTTTTACAAAATTTGGATGTTAAAATGACAATAGTGTGGTATCACTGCCTTACATGAAGGTTTATTCTTCTACCCTAAGTGTTGGGTTTTTATTTATTTTCAAAATTGAAAGTCAGAAGGCCAATCTTGGGGTGGTGTAAGCTGAAAAAATTTGGTCGCAGCAGCTGCAAAAGCTGCTGCGCCTAGGCGTAAACCCGGGAAGGCCCAAAATTACCATGCTTGCAGATGTAATTATTTATGTAGCCAATCACCAACAACCACCACACTCAGTCATACCATGTGAGGTGAGCGAACTTATTCGAATCACTAACTTCACTTAAGGACTCACCAGATCTGTGTTTGTCTCACATTTCTCCTAGGTTCCGCTTGCCGTCCTATGTATCAAATTGTATCACAAACCACGTAGCCTTGCCCCAATTCGAATTATCAAATAAATAATGGATCAAACCACGATCAATCAGGTGATCCCGATTTCCAGCAAATCATAATTGAGTCCTATCTAACTCTGTCACCTTAGACCAAATCTCCGAGGACACCAGTAAAATCCCAGAAGATCATCAGTTTCAATTTCCAATCTCAAACTGTGTCACCAGCTTCTTCGGAGATGCCGAGCAGCAAACCCTGTAGACATGGCAAAATGTGAGTATCTCGATCTTCACTTGATTTTACTCCTAATGAACTACCATAGCTGTTGATGCTTACAGCACATCCGTACCTCTTTATGGCAGCCCAGACGAAGAAACTTGTTTTTCAGGCCTTGCATGCAGTATCAGCCCTCATCAAGGTCCACCTATTGCCCTTTTCTCTTGGGATATCTTTCAGCATGATGAATTCCAACTCCCCAACTACCTGGATAAATTCTTGGCCATGATCCAGTTGAGGACAATAATACCACCTCGGGAATACCCATGTAGACATGTGGTGGGCTCCTTATCCGTGCAATCATTGTAGGGGGTGAACAATCCGTAGGCTTGATGTTCCACTTGTGAAGAATTGGTTCATGGAACTTTGTACCCCAGGAATGCCTGTGAACGTTCGAGTCTCCTACAAAAATTGGTAAGCAAGCCTTTGCAGCAACAGTGGGAAATTGTATTTCCCACTTATGATCCTACGTCTCCGTCAGCTCAAAATCTATGTCCTAATCATATCCCTTGTATGTCAACAGTTTGATCAATTTGTAGCCCCTTGTATACTGACAACAACTCTTGTCATCTGCCACTTACACAGGTTGGACCCCTCCATGGCTTTGTGCATCAGAGCGGTTCATCCACCTAATTTTCAAGCTCTCAATCAGGTGAGATCATTACCAAGAATCATCTCTGATCATATATTCCCCTTGATATCATCAAATTTCTACTCCATCTCGTCTGCGGCAAATTTCCCGACTCTTCCAACCACTCATGTGTTGAACTCGATCAAGATCCGATGCCTTGAATTTTGGAAATTCTCCCTCAAATTTCCCTCCTGCCGCCACTTCTGTTCCTTCAAACTCTTCACCTCAGCATGTTGATCGCACTCCTAGAAGGAAATTTGGGTTTTAAATTCCACGCACTACCATCGACAATTTGATGCCACTTGCCCAACAATCGATTCCTGATCGAGGCAAACAATCTGGGTGGCAGGCCGTTGAACATGTGCTCCAGCATTCAGATATTCAAGTAGCCACATCTTTCCAAACGTTTCCTGTCCTCATAACAAGACCACCTTCCTCTGGCAAAATACTATCATCCAAAATCTTGCCACACATCTATGGTGAGGAATCTGTTGTGTGACCATTCAACCATTGAGCAATCAGAGTTTCACCCAAATACTGTCATTCTCAATCTTGCTTCTTGAAATTGGATTTCAAAAGCTTAGTCAGTAGCTACATCAGCTCAACTGAAGACCCTGGGAAGTTCATCTTTGTTGAAGGACCTTTACTCAGGGAGCTTAAGGAAGGAAAATGGCTTGTTTGCCAAGACATATATCGCGCATCAGACGTAAGTGTAATCAGATGATCTGCATGCATGCCTTATTGCAAGAATTCTTGTCTTGGAAAACTAACTGTCATTTTGTCGATCTGATGCCATTGGGAGCAATACAAGATTAGTGGAGGCTACGGCGCCCATGGTGGTCCAAACAGTGACAGAATTGATTTGGGTATCAGCCAACGAGCGGCTCTTATTCCTGGCAATCAGAACCAGTCAACACAAAAAGGGCAAATCTTTTGCTGGGTAACAATAATGGTAAGAAGTCGTGATATCTTCTATGTCAAAGGATGATATCTTGAATTTTGTCAGGCAAAAATCAACTGACTTTTCCCATGGGGTTTGCGATCAATTGAGGTCTGTATGGGAAGAACTTTCCTCTGCTCAAATGGACTCATCTCACAGGCATCCAAATCAGTTGGCTGGCCTATTGAACTTTCATCTGTTAACTCAGAAAGCCAACATTAATTTTCTTTGGGCGGTGTCTTAGTTGGGTTGCAAGACTACAAGCCCTTTTGACGGAAAATAAGACTAGCCTTCCGTTTCTCAAAACCCGGTCCTCCAAGAGGAAATGTTCTTAGAAGGCATTGATCTCTTCTTGGCTTCGTTGGAAAGCTTACTCAGCGAAGCCGATGTGGCGAGCAATCTAAACTTACAGGCTGTGCAGTACCTTGGCAAACATCTACACCTCAACGCTGAGCGATCAACATACTGCGTCTGTCGTCAAATGCCCGATTTTATTCCTCCAACACAGAAAGCTAGGGGTGGATTGTGCGGACAAGCAAAGACGTGTGCTACTATTGGAAGAATCCAACAACCCATCGAACCCAGCAACATGTCAATATCTGAGTCACGCCCCTTTGTCTTGACCCAATCAGCATTGGTTTTACTGGAACGGTTGGACGTATCTATGCGGTCCTCCGAGCTAACTTTATTAGGTGGCAAACCTTGTACCGGAAAGACAACGGTCGTCAGCTACGTGGTAACAAGTTGATCTCATTGAACCTGAGGAGTCAGAGTGAAGTGAGTGACTTAATGGAAGGCTTCAAAACCTCGGGTTCCGCTGAGGATAGCAAATGTAAGATCCCTTCATTCCAAAGATTTATTTTGGGTGTTGGAACTGACAGACTTGTTTAAACTTAATGAATAGCAATCATCTAGTCGATGATTTCATTAAAACCTTTGGAAATGTATACAATACCTCAAGCAATCAGGAAGGCCGCATCAAAGAGAAGAAACAATTCGTCCGTCTTGTTGCACTACTGAAAGACGGTATAAGAGCCCTCAGTGGGCGCCTGAACAGCAAGGCTAAACCGGATGCCGAACATCAATGATTCTCACGAACCTACAGAGCGCCGCAAGACTCATGTTCCTCGCAACAAAATTTTCTTTTCCAAGTCAATCAGTTCGAGGAGAAAATCATAAGGTCTAACACAAATCACATGCGTTTCAGATTCGTCGAACGTCTGCTGATAGAAGCATTACAAATCAGAACTTGAGTTTTTTTGGACGAATTCAATTTGGGCACTCCCAAAAAGCTGGAGGCTCTCAGTGAAAAATTTCAATCACCTGACGCAATCCCATGGCAAATGAATTCTTGGTTTGGCATAGCTCCCATATCAGCTCCTGTTGTTGCATCTCCACTGGGCCTCATTGCTGATTACCGCCTAACTCACTCGGAACCGGTTGGAAAGTTTCATCACTAGAGTTTTCATCCAACAAGGGGTCTTTTGCACGAAAACTTAGGATCTTAGACAGTTGATGCAAGTGGGCCAAGCAAACACTGGTTTTTTTTACAAGGAGACTGGCAAGATGGTTACATTTTGCGGAGCACTCCCGGGGTGAAGAAGAAAAGGAAACTGTCAAGCACGTGTTCATTGACCCGGATCACCTGAATCAAATTGTTTACTTAACTGATATTTTGATCGCAACTAGCACTTGCAAACGGTTATTTAAACTGTTTTCTTGTTGCCTTCAGATGCCTTTGTCGCTGTGTACCTGATCTTATTCCTCCATTGCAGAAGACCCAATGTGGATCAAGCGGTAAAGTGACCCAACTTGCGGATCAAGTTTCTCTTGCCCACATTTATATCTGACAGTAGCAAGAATGACCCGTGTCATGACCGGATTATCAACTCAAGAGCCACGTTGTGGACCAAAATTAATCTTGATTTACCACCCAGAAACAACACAAGCTGTGAAGATCACCCACAAAAGCATATCCTGCCAACTCTCCATTCCACAGGCCCCTTTTCACTGATTGACCTGGAATGTTTGCACAACCTAAGGCCCCCAACCTTCCGGGTCGCAAGTGGACTTGTGAGGCAACATAACGGCCATTTTAAATATCCAGTTTACTTCCCAGAACAATGCCATCAATGTTAGTCCCCAATCATTTCCACAAGGCTCACTCTGCTGAACAACTTTTCCTATGTAGGTAACTGAATACAATGTCCGGGCGTCTTGTTCCATCCCGTCCGTCTCAATAATCACAGGATTGACGCCGTGGCCTTGCCCACCGACGCGATGGCGGGCTTCCCCAGCCAGCCCTACTGGCTGGAGACATTGTACACTTTGGCTTAGATCAGTAAGAAGCTAATCCCAAAGACCTCTTGGCTGCCTCCAAAGAAAAGTATCATCTTTTTTGCAGCCTATGCCAACAAGCTAGAAACCTTTATTACTCAATGTAGGGTACCACCGGGACCCGTCACTTTGAATGTAAGATTATTGGTGTATCTAATTGCATTTAGTCTGTCGGATAGCTTTACTCATGCATATTTAAAAAAACCCTTGTTAGCAACACGGTATTCTGTGCGACTCCTTTGTTAGCCTTGGGTTCCACGGAGATTTATAATGACAGAATGCAGAATACCATCTGATTCCTCACCTCAATCAAGGCCAAATAAATTCCGACCCCCGCAGCAATCATCTCATCTCACTGGGCTACCACGCCCGATGAACGGCCATTGACCATGGCATTCCTCTCTTACAAATATTGAAACAGCAAAGTCATGTCTGAAAGATTTTCCAGATACCCGTATACCCTCAAAATCATCTCGATCAATGCCAAGTCTTCTTATCAAACCATTGAGGTTGCTGGTCTCAGATGGTATTAGAGCGCTGAACAAGCACCTGAATATCAAAGCCACCCCATACTTGACGAACTCCAACCAACTCAATTATTCTGTGACCAACCACTGGCCGATGGCCTTTATAAATTCAGGGCCATAACTCAAGAAAAAAAATATTGAAGAAGGTGCTTTGGTTTGAGCTTTACAGCTGGGTGCATGGGTCATCATTGATGAACTCAATTTGGCACCCTCTGATGTGCTAGAAGCCCCACTCGACTGCTAGACCACAACCAGAAGCTTCTGATACCTGAAACTCATGAAATCGTCAAGCCTTGTCCTGATGATTTGCTATTTGCCACTCAGAACCCACCTGGTCTTTACGGCGGAAAAAATG
This sequence comes from Puccinia horiana, assembly GCA_001624995.1. Classification (NCBI taxonomy): domain Eukaryota; kingdom Fungi; phylum Basidiomycota; class Pucciniomycetes; order Pucciniales; family Pucciniaceae; genus Puccinia; species Puccinia horiana. The sequence continues at coordinate 171,018 of LWDY01000042.1, read as the reverse complement.
GCCTATCCAGAGCCTTTTGCAATCAATTCCTTGAACTGCACTTCGATGATGTCCCCAAGATGAATTAGGAGCATTGATCCGGAGCGCCTTGGCGCAACTCACGGCTTGCCTCCCATCAAGTTTGCTATCCTATAGGTCGAAGGTCGTCATGAATACCCTAACAAGCAAATTCCCGGCAAAACAAAAGCTATCATATTGTTCTGAAGTGTATTTTTCTGTCTACGTGACCCATGCAAGCGATGCTGTCCTGCAAGGCCTGCTTGCTCATATGGAGCAAAATTCAAGAAAGATGCTGTTTATCTCACACAGAGATATCAGAGTATCAGGTTGGCCCTCTTTCTTGCATTTCTTCTAAGATAATCCGTCAGCTGATTGCATTCATTACCACCCAGGAACTCTCTGAGAGGCTACATGACATTCAAGAAGGGATGATTCAACTCATCAATCCACTGGAGGCGTCTTTGGACCATGCGGCAATTGGGTTCACATTGAAAATGATTGCCAAGGCGATCAGCCAGGCGCCTCTCCATTGGACTTGGTCTTTTGAATTCTCCCTACGTTTATTTATGTCACTTCTAGGATTTAGGCCATTGATTGATCATTTTTTTCCAATCACCCCCAATTAACAGCTTCACCTCAGGGCTCACAGCTCATGCCCTTGGCTTGGCAGGCTTGATGTTGGCCTGGGTGGGGTCCTTGGCCGCACAAGTTCATAAACTGTGCTAGGCTTCCAATCTCTCAACTCCACAGTTATCACCGCTTAACGACACATCATCTTTTTGTTTTATTTCTCGGCTCAGCTGGACTATACGAGAGAAGTCGTATGACCTGTTAGGAGGGCATATGTGTATGGTTCTACTCGCCAGAAAATAGTAACCCAAAAAGTTTCAATACCACTTTACATAAGAAAGATCCAAAACCAATCTGAAATTGGTATTGCAGGCTCTCGGCCAGTTTCAAATGTGGCCCCTTCAATTGTGCCAATCTTCTCCATCATCCAACTTTCATATGGAACCGG
>LWDY01000042.1:0-165000 GCA_001624995.1 Puccinia horiana | reverse complement strand
CAAACAATTTACATTTATCAACCACCTGTACCCCAATCCCAGAGATATCATTCCCACAAATATGTTGGTACAATCTTTCTTCTAGCTTGTCTTCCTGGCCTTTCGTTTCTTGGGCTATCGTCTTACTATTGTCTTTCTGCTTGCTGACCTTCATATTCCCTCGCAATCAAATACCAGGACCACTTCTCTTGATCACCTCAAGCAGTACACCACCGTTGTTTGTGACACCGGTGACTTTGAAAGTCAGTATTTTGTTGACTTACACTATGCCATCTCCCTTTACTGACTCGAGTCCCTCTTCTAACTTCCTCTGCTGTAGGTATTGCCCAGTACAAACCTCAGGTACGTCATTCTCCCTGAAACCTAATGAGATTTCTAAGAGGCTTGCCTGTCAGATCGCACGCTAATGACCATTTCGATCAACTCACAATGTAGGATGCCACTACGAACCCTTCGTTAATCCTTGCCGCAGTTAAAAAACCTGCTTACGCCAAGCTCATTGACGTTGCTGTCCAGTACGGAAAATCACAAGGAGGGTAAGCGATTATTCAGAGCTATTGGTGAAAAGTTGCCAGTGTATTCTTCTTTCAGGAATAACTCCAACACATTGTTTTTGATAGGTCTTTGGATAATCAAGTGGACGCCACAGTCGACAGACTGTTGGTCGAATTCGGAAAAGAGATTCTTGCTTTGATTCCTGGCCGAGTCTCGACCGAAGTCGATGCCCGATTCTCGTTCGATAAGGAGGCTACCAAGCGCAAGGCACTACACCTGATCGAACTTTACAAATCTGTTGGTATCGACAAGGATCGCGTCTTGATCAAGATCGCATCTTCTTGGGAGGGCATTCAAGCTGCCAGGGAGCTCGAAAAGGATCACAACATCCACTGCAACTTGACCCTTCTCTTTGGTTTCGGCCAGGCCGTTGCCTGTGCTGAAGCTGGGGTAACCCTCATTTCCCCTTTTGTCGGCCGAATTTTAGATTGTAGGTGGTCCGATTATTATTTCTTCAGCTAATGTTGCGCCAACTAACAAGCTTTTCTTATTGTATGACCTGTAGGGTACAAGGCCAAGAAACCTGACGCTTCTTACGATGGTGCTGACGACCCGGGTGTTCAGTCAGTCCAGAAGATATACCGATACTACAAGCAGGAGGGTTACAAAACCATTGTGATGGGAGCCTCCTTCCGCAACGTCAGTATTAGGCATTTTTTCGTGATGAATCTCAATGTCTGGTGGAGTTTGCTTATTGCGTCTATGCCCCACTTAGATTGGCGAGATTGAACAACTTGTTGGGTGCGACTTTTTAACTATCTCACCTACACTGTTGGATCAACTCCATAAATCAGACAAGAAGATTGAACAGAAGCTCAGTGCAGCTCAAGGTACGAATCTTTCTTCATTCCCCTTCGATTAACCTATTAACTCGTCTACAATTTTTTGGCACTTTCCTTGAAACTCGCAGCGTCCACGGGTGAAAAGTTACCGAAGGTGTCTTATGTGGACGACGAAGCCGCATTCAGATGGGCCTTGTTCAGTGAGGAAATGGCATGGGACAAACTTCACGAGGGAATCCGAAAATTCGCTGAAGATGCTGAAACCTTGAAAGCTATGCTAAAAGATAAACTCCAAAAGTGAGATGGTAAGAACTACCAAAGCATTGTCTTATTAATCGGCAATATACCTTCTACACTGTTATGAGAGGGGCTCCGTAGCTCATATGGCCGTCTAATAACTTGTTTGTAAACCATAAGTAAATTGTCCTATTGAAACAACTCTCTTGGCAGATTTTCGCGTTGCTTGTCTGACCTTTTAAAAGTACATAGGAGAGAGCTATGTATCAAGTTCTACTGAATTGTTTCCACTGGCGAATTGGCCTGAGGACCAAATACATTTTCTGAGTTGAAGCATTGATTTGACAAAAAAGCCTTGACCAGCTCCTGGAATACCTGAGACAACAATGAAAATTTGAGTCTGCTATGAGTTTGCTAAAATTAGCCAATTTGCTATCCTCAAGAAGCCTTTGTGTTGCTACTAGGTAAAATTTTATGCTTGTCCTTATCCCCCTTTCCACAAATGAGCTGACCATGGGTAGAATTTCAGAATTTCAGACCAAGCAAAATTGGATTGATCCCATACACCAATGTCATAAATTACATTCACAAATTTCTTGGCCAAACAATTTAAACACATCCATGGAGGACTTCCCATGTCCATCTACAGGGGCTGTAAAGTTAAATTACAGGGCTAAATACAATTCTTCCCTGCCAAAATTTAGCTTTACAGGGTCAAATTAAGAATCTACAGGGGCTGTAGATCCTACGGGAAGTCCTCCAATGCTTTTCCTGAGAAAAAAATATAAGTGGTAATTCACCAAGGATGTTCCCATGGTACTTACCAGCAATTCAATTTACATAATTCCACATTACTTTTTGTCCTATGTCTGTCTGAAGTGTTTTGTGAATTGAGTGAATCAACATGCACTTCCAGAATTATTAGGTGGGTTGAGGCTATCCTGGTGCAGGGATACACTCCACCCAGTTCATCTGGGTTGGATTCCAGCCTAAGATACCTTGGATTTATGTTTCATTGGTTGAGATGAAGCCAAGCTTAACTGGGTTGAGTGTATCCCAGTTAAACCCAGATACCATCAACCCAGCTAATAATTCTGGTAGTGCAAGAATCCAATTTTGATAAATCAGAAAACTAACCACTGTTTATTATAGGTGTTCAAGTAGGTTTATGGCTTGACCCACAGAAACAAGTTTTTGGTCTTCACTTTCCAACCATATTAAATTACTAACATCAATTTCAATCAGGATTCAATTTCAGCTCTTGTTCCTTCCTCCTGGTGTTTGCCAGATGAGATTACAGTATGGCAGTTGAGATTTTAATCAAAATAACAGCCAACAATTTATAGTAGGTGGAAAGAAATATAAAGGGTGACTTCCTGTATATTCATAAACAATTGCATTGAAGATGATATTGGTGAGACAGCTAACACACTCAACCAAGCAATGGAAAGCTACTCCAAGCAGTTTCCAGATAACCACATCCTGAACGCAAAGCAAACATCAATTATCTCTTATTTTGGAACTGCTTGTCAGCCTGACTCCAACTACCTTCATTTTGTCCCTCATGAGATCCACCACAAAAAAAAGGGTGGCACATGCATGTGGGTGCCTCCTCAAAGTATAAAGGGCCCTTTGTACTTTAAGGAGGCACCCACATGAAGGTTCCGCCACCCTTTTTGTGGTGATCAAATGTAGTTCCTTGATGTTGTCTCCATAAACATGTACTGTTTTTGACATTTATGAAAAATGCCAAAAGAAAATGGATAGATTTAGTTTTTTTTTGTCAGCCTAGCCCAACCATTGCCCATCTCCATTTACATTGTCAGCCTTAGAGACAATACTCATTGCCCAAAATGCTTCCATGAGATTGACTCCATAAATTGATTTATCTTTGTTTGAATAAGAATTAATTTGTTGAAAGATTATCTCTTATTTTACCTACAATTGATTGATTAAAATATGTATTTCTCTAATTAATCTAGTTCTTATCTTTCATATTTGTTGTGTCTTCTTTTATCTTTGTAATGTGTTGAGTAATGTTGAAATTGATTGAAGTTCAACCCAGTAAGCTTGAATATTGCATATATTCAATCTTGAACCAAAATCATCCCACATTGGTCAGAAACTGTTTTGTTTGTACAGAAAAAATCTCAAAGGTCTGTTCCAGCCCCTGCCCCCCCTTCAGAGGATCCTCACTTTGATATTGAACCACCAAAAACTACCCAATTCAACTCTAACACTCCTTGGTGCTTGGAAACCTCAGAAAGGTACTTATCTGGTGTATACTCCTCACTTTACAAGTGTTTGGTCTACTCCACAGTAAGTTCATTTTTTATCTGGATACTTTTTACTCAATCTTCTTGGTCTTGAGCTCTCATGATCTTTTGATTATCAACTCTTATTACTTTCATCTTCACTCCACTCTTCCTATTATCTTCTCTGGGTTTTGGTTGTTTTGATCCAATAAAACTTCATAGGTTTCCCTTTAAATAGCCTTGACGTTTAGTCCAAAAAATTGAGGCTGGCTAGATTTCATCTAGACCAGTACCCTTCATCATTTTCATTTGAGAAGGAGGCGTTGAAATTACTCCGCTTGAGCAGCTGCCTCAGAGGTAGTAAGACTGCCAGTTAAACATTAATCTCAATCTTCTTCCTCTTTTCTCCTTCTCTCTCTTTTACCTTGTCTCTCTGGTTGTATCCTCCCTCCCCCTTCAAGTAATACAACCCTTGTGTCCTGTGTGTCACGTAAGAGATCCAGGCTCACACACATATTATGGGTTAATGAGGCCTTTTCCCCATTTTTTTCGTTTTTTTTATGGGTTTTAAGAGACATTCTATTAACCAATTGATTTATGGGTTATGAAAGATTTTTTTAATTAACCCATGATCCTCTTAACCCATAGCAAAATGGATCCACCCAGGCCTATGGGTTCATAGGGACTTGACTGTATTTCTCTAATTATATCAATATTTGGTTCCAGCTAGTAGTGCATAACACTCTTCAATTGTAGGTACAGTTGCGAAACACATCTTACTGTACCACTTTTTTGGCCTGTCCGGAATGTTGGCCCAAAAAAACTGGATTTTTCCCATGATTTTACCTTGTTTTTTTGTCAATTTTATTTTTTATTTTTTGCAAAATTCACACTTTTTTTTTTTTTTGAAATTTCACAAGTTAGGGGGGATTCTTCCCTCACAGATGGATGATCTTGGGACAATTAAAGCACATATTGTGTTTTTAAAAAAGCTTGGACGCTTTTCAAAAACTGCTGTCCCAGTGTGAAGCATCTAAGCTATGCTTTTGATTCCTGGGAAGCAAAAAAAGGTTGATGTCAGGAGAACAAATCGGTGAAGCCCATTTTTGAATAAAGGAAGGGTAAATTGATGTTTTTGCAGTCAAAAAGAGATTGTCAAAGTGTCCAACATTTCTTAAAAACACATTATATACCTGAGAAGCAATGCCTACCATGCTTCAGGCATCCGGTCCACTCATTTCAGCTTTCCGTGCCATAGACATCCATATTTATCTGCAAAGATGGCAAGAAGTAAAGCCTTTCTGGCCCAAAGACAAAGACGACGAAATGAGAAGAAAGAAGCTACTCAGGATACCCAAGCTATCATACATCAGAAGAAAATGCTTCGAACAACTTCAACTCCGATGTTTGTCTCCTCTCCGAGTGCACCAATTCAAGTTCCATCTGAAAGTGGTGATGAAAGCGATGAAGACTGGACATGTGTGCTTATTTTTGCCAAAGTTCCACTGCGAACTCAATCCGATTGAATTGTTCTGCTCGTACATCAAGCATGGTAAGTTAATGGCTTATTTAGGGCCTGTACCATAGAAAATGGAAATTGGATTTTCCGCCCGGAATTCCAATTTCAAATCCAAAATCAAATTTTGACGGAATCGGTGTACCACGGCGACCGATTTTTCAGGAACTTGAAAAGTCAATTTTGATCAGAAAGGTCAAATTTCAAAAATGACACCTGACCCGTTTTTGAAGTCTGATTTCCATGTTCGCTGTCTGTCCTTTCTCTTCATGTCCGACTGTCTGACAAAAGTCACTTCAACTTGTCCAAAAAAAATACCTCCCTTTGGCCCCATCCCATCTTTCAATTCTTAAGGCCACTCAGTCATGGCCTTTTATCCTTTTGGCCCCATCCCATCCAAATCTCAGCCGCTGTTTACTTTGTTATATTTCATTATATTTTATTAGTTTCAAATCATCTTCAACATGAACAAAAATATCGATCACGTTTTGGATCCATTCTTTCTAGAAGGTCCAGCCATTGCGACCAGCCATCCACCACCGCACCAAAAATTTGACTCCGACGATCAAGCTCCACCACCATCCAAGAAAAACATACTACCCAAATCCGGCACTGGAAAATTCAAGCCCAAAAAAATTGGAAAGGACTCTGAGCGGAAGGACCCTCACATTTGGTCTTCTGAGCAGAAGACCAAGCTCCTTGAACTTATTATCGACTATACTCGACGAGGCCATGCCACCGACAACGCAAATTTGAAGAAAGATGCATGGGTCGCCGTGACAAATGATCTGAATGAGTTCTTTAAGATAAACCTTGATGTTCAACAAGTGCAGAACCAAAAAGGTGCATTAAGGAAATCCTATCAGGATTTCAAGTTTCTTCGCGATCAATCTGGATTCGGATGGGATGAAGACCGATCGACTCCAACTGCCGATTCTCGGACCTGGGATGAGCTTATCCAAGCTCATCCTTGACGAAACTTTGACAAACTCAAAGGCAAATCGTTTCCCTGGTTCTCCCTTTCGGAGGAAGTTTTCTTTGGTGCTGTAGCCAGCGGCGGGCTTGCAGATACGTCTTTTTCTCCTGCTAGCAACACAAGCAAGACACCCAGTAAACTTGCTCCTGCACCGCCAAAGCGAAAGCCAGTTCCCCTCGATGATGAAGACGAATCGACTAATGAGCCAGTCTCAACCGACCAAACCAACTCATCCTCAAGAACACCATTCAAACGAGTCCGTGAAACCAAGAACGAGGTCCTGGGGAATGGTATTCAAGGTTTGATCTCGGCAATAGACAAGGCATCAGCAGGATCCCAAGATCTGATGAGTGCTATTGCTTCGATCGCATCCAACAAGCCTCATGATAGGAAATCACCTGATCAATCAAACCCGGCGGGCCAAAGCATCTCCGAAGAAGCTCTTGACAAACTTCAAGAGCTTTTCATGGCTAAGGTCGATGAAGAAGAGTTCGTCGATTTCATTGGAATTCTTCAAGATGAATGTAAAGCACGTACATCCCTCAAGATTTCCACATCCACCTCGGAAACTATTTGTCGAAGATGGATTGAGAAGGAGGTTTCCAAGAAAAGAAGTTCTTAATTCTTTGTTATTTTTTTCTCTGTCCGTAGTCATTGCTTTTTATTTTGTTTCTTGTCGTTCATTACTCCTTTTGGTCTTTTTTTTTTTCTTGTCGTTCGTTTTGGTCTTTATTTTTTTTCTTGTCGTTCGTTACATACAGCCTGTTACTTTTGGTCTCATTATTTGTCCTTTTTGTATCTCATTACTATGGCAATTCATCTAGTAAACAGAAAAAATTTAACGAGTGACAGACATCTGAAGGAGCGATGACAGAAAACTGAAGGAGCGATATGGAAAGCAATTTAACGAGTGACAGAAAACTGAAGAAGTAACAAGTGACAGAAAACAAGAAATCAATGAGTGACATTGTAGGCCACGTATTGCTGCCATAACTTGTTGGCGATTCGATTCCTGCGCTGCTTCATAATAGCCTCTTCTTGACTGCAGCACAAACCGCTGCTGTTGGATACATCAGAGTTGGGAATTGAGCTCATCAGGCTCATCTAGCATTGGGTCATGCCCTTCATGTTTGTGGATATAATTCCAAAGCATGCAAAGGGCATAAACAAGCTTCACCTGTTTAGATAAGTCCACCTCGGGTGTTGATGATAAAATGCGAAATTTTCGTTTAACACATCCAAACATTCGTTCAATGATGTTTCTGAGGGTAGCATGGCGAAGGTTGTAGAGCTCTTGAGGATTTGATGGTCGCTGGGAAGCAATTGCTTGCTCCTTGAGGTGGTACCGTACACCACGAAAAGGTGTCATCAAACCATGCTGGAGGCCATATCCAGCATCGGCAAGGAGGTATTGCTTGTCGGGTAACTTCAATCCTTTGGAGTAAGCGTCCATGTATACACGAGTATCATGTGCGCTCCCCTCCCATCCAGCTAAAACGAAAATGAACTCAAAGTTGAAGTTCACGACAGCCAACACGTTCTGAGCCAGATAGCCCTTCCGACATCGCCATGATGATTGATCTGCTGCGGGTACATGTGCATTGACCAGAACACCATCGAGTGCACCGACCGCATTTTTGAATGCCGTATACCTGGGGTTGGATCGTAAATCCTCTGGCTGAGTACAAGTTTTCACATTGAACTGGACGTATTCGGGGTACATGACCAGTAGAGCTTCCAGTACCTTGATGAAGTATCTGGATCAAGTTCTTAGAAAGATTAGATGACAGATAAGATGGTAAGGGCAACAGCAGGTCAGGAACGAACCTGTTAACTGTGTACAAACCTCGTCAGAACTTGAGGGCAGTCTCCCTCATTGAGTTATTATAACGAACAATGTTCAAGAATATCAACAGTTGCTCCTCGACACTTAGTGATGTTCCATCCTCAAGAAGGCCCTTTCTTCTTATCTCCTGAACGAGTGCGTTGAATGTAGGTCGTTTCATTGAGGTGACTTCGTGGAACAACTCGTCCCGGGCTATTTTTAACAAGAAGTTGGTATAAGTTGCTTGGCCACCGTCTCCATAGTACGCCAGACCTGTGTTCAATTTGGAAGTAAGTACAATGACAGCCACACTGGCTGCAATGATTGCGGTCAAAAGATGAGGATCCATGCTTGTATGGCAAATAATTGTGGTGATATTGTTGTTCGGAAGGAAGCGAATATTGTTTGGAAGGAAGCAAATATTGTTTGGAAGAGGAGGGTGTGTTGTGAATACAAGCAGCATGGAAGAGTATATGTACAAGTAGGAGAAGGCATCGGAGTTGTTGGCAAAAATTCAGCCAAGACTTTCCTTGCTATGGTACGTTATAATCATCCCGGGTAACCAGAAACTCCTATTTCTATTTTTCGAAAAATCCTAATTGAATTTTTGATTTTGGAAATCGGGCCGACCGCTATGGTACAGGCCCTTAAAGTTAAGGGGATTTCCGATTGCTGACCAACATATTTTGCATGCCTGGTACAGCATATTGGAAGGTGAATCACAGCTGCAGTCAGAATTGACATGCTCACATCATAGACCTGTACATAGACTATTAGACTTGCAAATATTGTTTCCCCCTATTATTTTTAAGTGTTTTGGAAGGACGTCCAGAATGAGGAGGTCTGACAAAACAACTGGCTGGATAGAATGCTTAGAGCATCTCTAGCGGTCCTGCTATCGCGCGACCTGGATCCAACTTTGGCAGCTTGCGCGGGTTTCCAAGCCTCCAGCGGAGCTGCCACAAGACCCTCCAGAACTTCCGGGGGTGGATAGGAAACAGACTCGGCTGCCACTCCTGGCAACCTTGGCATCCCTCTCCACAAGCCTCCAGATCGCAGCTTTCGTCCTGTCGTCGTCCAAATCCTTTTTTTTTAATCTCCACTCTCCAAAACTTTCATTTTTTCAATACACTTCCTTCGATATCCAGATATGGCCACCTCCAATATCCCTCTTGACCCATCTCTTGCTTCAATGTTCACTCCAATCACCCCAAAAGCAGCGACTCGGTCCTCATTTTACCTTGGCTCATGTGTTGATTTATACATTGGTATGTTCAGCTAGCCGAGGCTAAGGAACTCTTCAAGGCCACACACGAAGCTACATTCAATCTCGATCATTGCTGGGGTATATTGAAAGACACCCCTAAATAGCAAGCAACACAACAGGAGGTCGAACTCAAATCCAAGAAGACAAAAGAGCCAAAGGTCTCCAAACCCCCAACCGATGCAAGTAGCGCCCCCCAAACTGAGGAGTTCCAGCCATCTAGTCCCCAAGCCAGCGGTGCAGCCGATGAGGAAGAAATCAAACCCGAGCGATCTGCTCTTGGTACCACGGGCCGACCTGATGGGCAAAAAAACGCGAAACGAAAACGCGATGAAGACGCAATGTTTGAGAAGGTCCTCAAAGCTCAGGAGGAGCTTGTCAAGATTTCGAAAGAACGTATGCTCTCGGTGAAGAATGCGATGCAATCAGCGGCCGATGATCGCATAATGGCCATGGATTTAAGCGGCATGGATGAGGAATCCAAGGCCTATTGGCAAAAAAAGAAAAGAGCCATTTTGGATCGCCCGGAGTCTGCTACTTAGATATACATTTTCTCCATATATCTTGTTTTTTGCTCATCTACCCTCAAATGGACCGATCCAGTCTTGCTTTAAAGTGTGCATTTCTTTTCTTTCTTATATCTTCTTGTGTCCGATTATTTTTGATGCAATCAGAGAAACATAAAGACAACAAAGAAAGAAAAAAAAAAAACATATCGAACATATTGAATACAATGAAAAAAGTAACATCATTGAAAAAAAAAACATGGTGAGGAATTTTCAGATTTTTACTCGCCCGACGATCCCAACTTGTTCCATAAATGTTCTATTAAATCAGATTTCAATCTGTTGTGGCCTTGGACATCTCGGATGGCTTGATATCGCAAGAGAAAGGCATCAAAGTCGCTGCATGATGATTCATTGGTCGAAATCGAGGCTTGCGTGTGAGGTAGTTGAAGGTAATCATAATCATGTTCAAATTCTGTGCCTTCTTCATCTTCGATGGTCATATTGTGCAGTATGATCACAGTCTTCATAATTAAGGCGAGTTCGGCTTCTTTCCAAAGACGACCGGCGAACTTGACGATTGCATAGCGGGATTGTAGGACTCCAAAGGCGCGTTCGACGTCTTTCCTGTACGCTTCTTGCATCTTGGCATAGTGTTTGTTCTTTTTTCCTTGTGGCTCCGAGATAGATTGGATTAAGGTAGAATACTTTGGATAAATTCCATCGGTGAGATAATAGCCCTGGTTGTATTGATTTCCATTTACTGTGTATTTAATCGAGGGACCAGTGCCATCTTGGCATTGCTGGAATATCGGTGAGCGATTAAGAACACTGATATCGTTTAGTGTACCAGGAAGACCAAAAAACGCGTGCCATATCCACAAGTTGTGGGTGGCAACAGCCTCAAGAACAATAGTTGGTTCTTTCTCCTTTCCGGTGTATTGGCCATGATCTGCAACTGGGCAGTTTTTCCATACCCAGTGCATGCAGTCCAGTGAACCCAACATGCCTGGGAGGCCGCGTTCTTCAGAGATAGCTAGGATTTTTTCGAGATCCTGTTCATTTGGACTTCGTAGATACTCGTCACCATAGATGTTGATTATTGCCTGACAGAATCTTTTGAGGTTTTCAAGGGAGGTAGTTTCGCCTGACTTCCAAAAAAAAAAAAAAAAAACCATCGGCAAATGTTGGCAAATGTTAAAGCCAAGAACATGGAAACAAAACTGACTGATTCGGAGATACTCATCAATAGAATCCGTGCTGTATCCATAGGCCAGCATTCGAATTGCCGCGGTTGCCTTTTTCAAAGGAGAAAATCCTAATCGTCCCGCCGCGTCTCATTTTTGGACAAAGTAAACGTCCTCTTGAACAATCGCGTCAACAATCCTAAGAAAAAGCGACCTTTGCATCCGGAAACGGCGGCGAAAAACACTGTTGGGGTGGGTAGGTGATTCGGCGAAGTAGTCATTGTACTAAAAGACCAGTTCAAAGTGAACACGAGGGTGGAGCAGCCCTCGTTAGGTTTGAGTGGCTGGCTAATGAGCCCCTTGCAGACCAACGAGGGCGGGATTTTTCTTTAGCTTAGCAAAAGAGCTCTGTAGGGCTCCTTAGCTACCTAAAGATTTACCCCAACGGGGGTGGATGCTCTTAGTCTTGGAATCTACTAGCTTAACCCAAGCCCACCCGCTCGGAGGGCAGGTGCCACTCGCAAAGCGAGCCTCCGAAGGAGGGGCTTGCCCCCAATGTCAGATTTCTGGCGTGGAAGCTTTTCACCTTTTGGTGGGTGAAACTTGCCTCGGCAAATCTGGTGCCTTCGTCTGAAAAGTTTCATACGACTGTTGGACCACTGAATCCGCCTGATTCTTGCCTACTTGGTGGCCCAACCATGAACGTCCAAGCTCTGCAGGCCCAAAGAAATCAGTCCTCAATGATTCAGGAATTGAGACTTTGCCCCTCATGTTCCTGTCCGAATGAAAACATAATCATCGGTATTCCATGCATGGTTGCCTGCAATACTGTATCTCATGTAATTTGCAACTGCAATGATTGAACTGGCAGTTCAAATGTACAGCCAGCTCTTTGGTACAGGAGAAAAAAAAACTATAAGGTCGGCACACTCATTGGACTAATGCCTGACTGGCATTGCCCAGAAGAAGCTTCCAAGTGGGACACTGATGGATAAAAATTTACAGGCTTAGAGCTAGTATGTTTGCCTACTGAGGCCATTTCATCATGTGTTCCTAGGCGGAATATTACAGGAGCTATAAAGAAAGTGGTGTAAAAAAAATATTTGAGCTCCAAAATACAAGCCGTTTCCACACCAAGAATCTGACATTAGGTGCAAGCTCCTCCTTTGGAGGCTCGCTTCGCGAGTGGCACCCGCCAGCCTTGGCCCTCCGAACGGGTGGGCTTGGGTTAAGTTAGTGGAATCTACAAGCTTCAAGAAGCTCAAAAATGTGCATGACATGTTTTATTGACCCTACTGGTGAGGGCTGGTCGGGCCCACGTCTTCCGGCCAATTTTGCGGGTGAGCCGGTACAGTAAGTTGCGTTTTGCAACTGAATGTAAATGGGCTGGGCCTGGGCCAAAAACCTGTTCCCAAGCCCTTCCCCACTGACAAGCTGGGCTGGGACAGATTCACAAAATCATTGTCCAGGACCAAACCCAAGCCCACCAAGGGAATGATGGGCTTGGCCTGGCACAGGTGACATGTCTTCATTGGATAAAATCCAAGTTCCAACCCTGTGTGCCAATAAGAGCTTCAACAGTCTCAGGTTTCGACTTGCTTTGATAGTTGGAGACTGGGGCTTCTTCAGTGTTTTGGTCTCCATCCGAATTGGTGGTCCTTGTACTTCTGACCCGGTTATTTTGACATTGGAATTGGGAGCCCTGTTGGCATTTTCCTGGCTATCACTTGATGGTGTGGGGATGGGGAGTGCACTTCTTGTTTTTTGGCATGGTGGGACTGTCAACTGTGAACCTAGGGTTGGAATATGAATCATACATATAAGATGAAAACTCATGCTCAAACATTAGTAATAGTGCAGGGCTCACAGTGGGATTCTCATCATTGGGTGCTAGATGGGCCAACCTGCCAAGCCACTGATCTTTCCAGGCCCACCCTTGGACCTGGCACAGGCAAGGTCACCTATATTCTCTCCCCAAACACTGTCCAATCCTGGCCCAAAACCTGGAGGGCCATAGGCCAGGCCCAAGCGTCCCATTTGAATCCTGATGTAAATCTGGTTTTTCCATTCAGTAACTGGAGGACTTCCTGTGGCCATCTACAGGTGCTGTAAAGTTAAATTACAGGGCTAAATCCAATTCTTCTCTGCCAAAATTTAGCTTTACAACATCAAATGAAGAATCTACAGGGGCTGTAGATCCTACAGGAAGTCATCCACTGTCAAAAGTTGTTTTACTCCACAAAAAAAAATTAAAATAATGTCTCAACTTAAATTATGTGCCCACAACCTGAATTTTTAAAAAGAAATTGATTCCATTCTTGTGTTAATTAGACTGTTGAGATGATTGTTTACGTCTAAGTTCACCTCTGGTAAAATGGTAACTAAACCTCTGGTATCTGGTATCCAAGGAAATCATGGTATTAAAAAGTTTATTCAACTGATTTATAATACTGGATTCTAAAATGTTACAACAACAAAGACCATTTTTGATTTTATTTCGATTTTGCCATGTGTTATATAGCCTGGGGCTATCGGGCTCTTGTTCTCTCATAAAAAAACACAGAAGAAATACATGAATGGAACATGGATTGTATCTAGGATTATCTTCAGTTATGTTATTTCCACTCAAATTCCAGTTTTGCAACAATGAATTGGTGGTCTGGTTGCGGAAAAACTTGTTTCTGGATGCTGCTTGAATCAAGAGACACATAAGTTGGAGCACATATCAACTGAACTTGTGCTAGATATCAACCACACTGATTATTTTTGACTTCAATCATAGTTAAACTTATAGATCAGATACATAAAGCAAAAATCAGAACATATTATGAATGACTTCAAACACAAATCCAGACATTTGGAACTGAGTTACATATAAAAGATCCCTTCTTCAGGCAATTGCTTGGAATTTCTATGTAAACATCCCTGGTGTAACCATGAATTTTTACTAGTATGCTAATGTATCCAGTGAATATTTCAATACCTTTTTCTGAAGATTCTAGTTTCAAGATGAGTCTTGAATATTCTGGGATGAGATCTGTGAGCCTGGGTCTCTTATGTGACTCTCAGGACACAAGGGTGGTGGGCTCAAGGGTTGTATTACTCGAAAGGGGGAAGGATACAACCAGAGAGACAAGTAAAAAAGAGAGATGAAGAAGAAGATTAAGATTAAGATTAAGCTTTTAAAAGGCAGTCTTCCTACTTCTGAGGCAGATGCTTAAGCAGAGTAATCTCGATGCCTCCTTCTCAAATGAAACTGATGAAGGGTACTGGTCTAGATTAAATCTAGCCAGCCTCAATTTTTTAGACTAAAGGTCAAGGCTTTGTAAAGGGAAATCTAGGAAGTTTTTATGGGATTAAAACAACCAAAAACCAGAGAAGACAATAGGAAGAGTGGAGTGAAGATGAAAGTAATAAGAGTTGATAATCAAAAGATCATGAGAGCTCAAGACCAAGAAGATTGAAAGAAAAGTATCCAGAAAAAGAGGAACTTACTGGAGTAGACCAAACACTTTTAAAGTGAGGAGTATACGCCAAATAAGTACCTTTCTGAGGTTTCCAAGCGCCAAGGATAGTTGGAGTTGAAGCGGATAATTTTTGTTGGTTCAATTTCAAAGTGAGGAACCACTGGAAGGGGGGAAAGGGCTGGAACAGGCCTTTGAGAATTTTCCTGTACAGATTAAACTGTTTCTGACCAATGTGGGATGGATTTGGTTCAAGATTGAATATATGCAATATTCAAGCTTACTGGGTTGAACTTCAATCAATTTCAACATTACTCAACACATTACAAAGATAAAAGAAGACACAACAAGGCATAAATTATAAGGAGTATAGAAAGTAGATAAATACATAATTTAATCAATCAATTGAGGGTAGAATAAGAAAGAATCTTTTAACATATTTAATTCTTATTCAATCAATGAAGAATTAATTTATGGAGGCAATCTCATGGAAGCCTTTTGGGCAATGAGTATTGTCTCTAAGGCTGACAAGATCTGGGAGAAACCAACCCTATAATGTAGTATAATGGAAATGAGATTCTTTTGATTGTGGAATCATAGAAAAACTAACTTGTAAAAGTATTGTTCAAGAGGATCTCTCATGTCAATCTTTAGAATTTAGAGCACTTCCCCATCAAACAAATTTCTTTTGTTACAAGTGTTATGTTTCTTTTTTTTTTCATTGCTAACTAAAAATCTCATTAAATCACACAAAAGTGGGGTATATGGTCAAGACCTCATTTTCCTCTTGCATTTTGTTTTTCTTGCGGATTACTTTATGCTGAAAACATTGAGTGAAAAGCTCAAATGAATGGATGTATTTGAATTCAGCTATAAATATTGTTGGAATGCTTTTCATAGCGGTGCAAGTAGAAAACTTCAACAGTAAGAAGTGCTAAAACTTCTTGAAGTGGAATTTGGTAAGTATCATTTCTTTGTATTTTAAAAAGGGAAAGATGGATTGGAGGACTTCCCGTGGCCATCTACAGGGGCTGTAAAGTTTAAACTACAGGGCTAAATCCAACCTTCCCTGCCAAAATTTAATTTTACAGGCCGGAATTTAGAATCTACAGGGGCTGTAGATCCTACGGGAAGTCCTCCATTATTTCACTAAAAGTGATTCTTGAATATAATTCCTGCATGAAAAAATTGATGCCCTAGTTTTTGGAAGAATTTATGGACTTCACAAAGGTAGCCACCCTCAAATCCTAGGGTCCCATGCTCAACACCCACTCTTATGTATTGTTGGATTTTGTATGGAGTGAAATTGTGTGGAAATGAAAAACAAGAATGTTAGAGATTTTGAAGGTTGGTCTAATTTTATTTCTAACCAGACAGCTTACCTGTTTATTCAATCTCAAAACAGACATAAAAATAAAACAAAAAAATCGCAAATGTTATTTGATGAATGACACTAATCATGTTGGGACAATACTTATTCTGGGCTGCTTGTTTTTGAACAGGCAAAAACACCAAGGCCAATCAGTGGGTGACCAAGAAGTGTAATGAATACATATTGGCAAGAATGGATGGGAGGAGGGGAGTATGATGGGATCGCAACAACATGAAAAAATGTCTTTCAGCGCTCTGCATATACAGGTCAGAAGAGTGTGGATTACTTGTCCTTTGATTTCCTCACTTGAAGACTCTTCAACAGTGCAGGGAGACTTATGAATGCAAATCTCAAGCTAATGTGAACCCGTCTCCAACCATCAAGAAGTGTTTGGTGCCCCTCCTGCGGTCGACAGGCTTTGTCTGGTCAATGGTGATCAAGATACCGGCGCCTGACTTACGCTTACATATCACAGCCCTTTTGTTTGGGCTGTCACAGATTCCTCAAATCGGTCAACAGCGGTCAACAGCGGTCAACAAGGGTAATGCAACCGCTACATCCTCTTTCCCATCACATCTCACTTCTTGTTCTCAACAGCCATCTCTCTGTACAACAACAACAACCGAAAACTGGAGAAAGCCAAAGAAATCATCCCAGAAGAATAGAAACCCTATCATGCCAACAACGGGACCTGAATGCACAAGGACTTACCACAATCCAATCAACCTCAACTCTGCTTCAATCACCTCTGCCCTGGCTCTAGATCCAACACAATCACCTCACAAGTTAACCAAGAAACTCTTTCCACGACCATCACTAGCGAAAAGAATCTGGCTAAGATTCAAAATTAAAGACGATTTGTACCATCGAGTCGAACCATCCGCAGATCAGATCCAACTGGCCTATCAATCTGGACGATGGTCGACTCAGGACGGAAACACCGCCCGACCCTCCGACCTGTTCCTCAAAATGTTCTCCGACGTCTTGCTTTGTCTAGAAAGAAATCAACTCGCCGGTGTCGTCTCTCCGTCCCTCATTGCTACATGTGGTGTCATTCCCCTCACCATCTTGAGCGTCATTCCGTCAGTGACTGAAATCTACTGTTATAACATTACTATTCACAGACTAACGGGAAAATTTTGAAATTAGTGATATCATGCAGCATTACTATGATTGTATTGTACTTGCTCAAAAGGAAGTAGTTTTGGCTACGAACTACTTGCAGTAAGTTTTCGCGTTTTTTTCACTTAGAGTCCCCACGCCAGATAGTCATTGATATAGTGGTACACGCTTTCCTTACGAACCAACTCAGAAAATCTGACTCCCAGCGCACCATTTGTCAAGCACTTGTCGACTTGTCAAAGCGCGTTGAAGCCCGAAAACAGGAAGATAAAGTTGTTGTCAAACGTCAGTCTGTTACCAATTCCCATTCGAAAAAAAAAAGAAAAGAACAGAGGGGAAACCACCTATCTTCTGAGAATACATTCATGATGCTCAAGTTATGGTCCTCTGAGAACAGATTGAAGATTTAACCCTTTCTGCTTTATTTCTTCATAATTTGCACATCCCTCCAATCCTCAAGACAGTTATCTACGATCGTGGCAGTTGGAAGCAAGTTTTCAAGAATCATCTAACTATCAAACCCAATAGCGCCGAATGGAAGGAAGTTGGCTTGCCCGATTTAAAAGACATTCCAAATTTGGAACTGGAAGTCATTGTTAGTCATTTACTTCAATCTTTATATTTCCATTCCTCCTCACAACCACTATTCGTCCTCACATATCACGGTCCATCCTGTGACTTTTCAGAATTTTCACAGGGTTTTGCTGGGTACATTCCATTCCAAGTTTCTAATCGTCGACCGGAGTGTTGCGCTACTCAACAGGTGCGTGATTGATTTGTTCAATTCTTTCAATAATATACACTGAGACAATTTTAAAAAATTCCTTCAGTAACAATATTCAGGATCGTCCCAATCTTGAAATGATGGTAAGGACTCTCTATTTACTAATCTGCTTTGCCAGCGAATTAATGAATCTTTGCATCTTTCGCGATCGTAGATCCATTTAGAAGGGCCAATAGTAGATTCGTTTTACGACATGTTTTTAATATCGTGGAATAACGGACTGCATCCGCCCCTGCCCCTTCTCGATCATGAGCCATCTTCCCAAACTCATGATTATCGATTTGCTTTCAACAATGGATTTCTGCGTAATATCGATGTGGTCAAGTCCGCCCAAGATGCACGAGCTACACTTCACAGAGAAGCCGAAACTGATCGCAACGCTATGGCAACCCAACATCAGGATGGCATTTTGAACTCTACATTCACCAATGCGGTCAGAGATCTCATGGAAGAGCGCTGTTGGTCGCGCCATCAGCACAATCCAGATTCGTCCAACTCTCATACTGACGAGTCCCCAAAGTTGGTCTCCTCACTCCCATCTTCGACTCGGTTCTCTAATGCGGTTCACAGACTCATTGAAGAACAGCGGCGGTCAAAGAGCAACACTGCGAACCAAGTTCTGCCTAAAATCCGTGCCTCTCCTGTCGGCAGTTCACGCTCTCATCAACCCGAAGACTCTACATCAATGGCCAAGATTAAATCAAAGGATGACCATACGACGACAATCAGTACCGTTACGAGTAAGATGACTGCTGACAGTCTTGCCTCATCCACCGACCACCGCTCCTCTTACGAGGGTGTACCTCAACCGCAATTTACTCTCAGTAAATTGCCACGCTCTGACTCTCATGTCACTATCGACGATACCAATAATCTACACGCTCGAGTTCACAGCGACGGAAGTACCCTTATAGCTGATGTAGCTAACGTTGGACTGGTAGAGTCTTCTGTACCTTCTTCCAAACGTTACAGTGTGCGATTTTCGAACGTCAAAACTCGGATGAGAGCACTCTCAGATGCACTTGTAAGGATTCTCCAATAACCTGAGCAGCAACAATGCAAGACTGACTTTTGTGCCTTACAATGACAGAACGCAGGCACGCTCCGCCAGGCGGATGCGAACGTCTCACCCGACCATCACATTGGTGACTTCCAACCGCATATGATTCATGAAGAGCACGCAGAGTTCCCGATTGTGATGGTTAACCGTCCGCCTCATGGCCTACCCGGACACAACGATATCCGGGTTCCCCAAAACGCTGCCTGGATGGCTGGGTTCAAATACGCCCGAAAGAAGGTCTTCATTCAGACGCCGACTCTCAACTCTTCTCCTGTTGTTAAAATGTGTATTGATACTGCCAAACGTGGTGTCTCAGTTATCCTATATCTTGATCTGGGTTCGTCGTCTCTTCTTCACTTATTGTTTTTCAATCTTTATGTGGCCTGGTTTTTAATGAACATTGCCTATTTGTGCATACAGGTTTCAACGACAAGGGTGAGAGTATCCCCTTTCAAGGTGGCACCAACCAAGAAGTTGTAATCAAAATGTATAAAGCTCTGAAGAAATCCAATTCGCAGCAGAATCTGTTGGTTTATTGGTTAGTTCATCTTCGTTTCTGTTTTGAATCCAGGCCGCTTCTTGTTTTTATATCATTCCACTGAGCTAATTTGCCTATTTTTCTTTTATCCATTTGAATAGGTATACTGGGAAAGATCAAATCAGACCGATCAATGCGGTTCTAAAATCTAGAAATTGTCATGGTGAGCAAGTTTCATTTCGTCTGATATTATGAACTGAAGAATGTCGAGAATAACTCTATGTTTTGTTGAATGTGATAAACAGTCAAGTTTATGGCAATAGATGATTCAGTAGGCATTCAAGGAAATGGGAACCAAGATACCCAGTCCTGGTTCCATTCACAAGAAATCAATGTGATGATCGACTCGCCCAAGATAGTTCAAGATTGGATGAAAGGCTTGATCTCCAATCAGAACACTCAACTTTATGGCCAAGTTAACTCCGGTGGTATTTGGAGAGATGCGGAAGGCCATACCGTAAGTAGTTTTTCAATCTATCGCCGTTCCTTCTGCAAGGATCAGCTCTCAAGTTAACGGTTCTCCGGTTCTTTGATATGCATGATCCTTCAAATGGACACAGGTTGATTATTACGACCATCCCAAGCTCGCGAAAAATAAAAAATCAGCCGAAGGGAACACCAAAAAAATGGATCAATCAAAACTTTTGTCAACGTCGATGTCGTCTCCAGAAACCAGCCAAATCAGCCACGAGCCGGTAACTACTAGTGCCTCTCGCATGTCAAAAGCAAAAACATCAAATCGTAATCTTGATTCAACTTCGGTTGATATTGTCAATACAAATGAGGGTACTATTAGCGAACCCCCCTCGCCAGTCTTGACAAATTCATAGCCTCTTGCAGACTGAACTTAAGATAACCAAAAGACTCGCGTCGTAGTCCTCTCCATTAATATTTACCCTTGTCTTCCTTCCATCTTTTCCTACGCATACCTTTTTCCCACAAAGCATCGGACAGGACTCTTTACTCTACCTTTTCTGCTCGTTATTTTCGTTTTTGCTCCGACTGGAAAAAAGAGCCGTATAATTCAAATCAGGCAACATTCCTTTGAATTTTACCTTCCCATCATTAAACCCTCATCGTATCATGATTCCCACTATGTTTGTTTTGTTTTCACGGATTGCTTGGTGCTTTTTCACATTTGTATCTTGACCTCTTACGCACATAAGTTCTTCTTCTTTTGTTTTTCTAGATCACTTGTTTTTTGTTTTTCTTCTTTTTCTTGGACGCCTAATTTTTTTTTCCTCTCCCGTTGCATTTTGTGTAGCGCTTAGAACACATACACACAACACAAAGTTTTGAATCCAAAATAAAAACCAACGTTGTACTTGTGTAAATTACCATACTGTACTTCCCTAACTTTAAACATGACAAGTCTCATCAGGTGGGAGGCTGACGCTGTCCCCTCGCGGGTCAAGTCCGTGCCACTTGCCAGGTTAGAAAGTGCAATTTGGTGGGACATTTTTACTTTTTTCATATGTATGTACAAGCTATATACTGCAACAGCCCCACTGTTCATAGCTGAGGACTTGGGAAAAATGACTCCCAAATGTTAGACCAGTGGCTCACATGGGAGTTGATGGTCCATTAGAAAAGAATCTGGGGGTTGTTGTGATAATTTCACAAGAATTAGGAATATCAAGATAAAAATTGGTGATTTTCAATCTCTGTGATTCTTGCTATCTGGCGGTGTTCTCTATGATAAAAACACTCAAGTGGCCGCCAAAACATCACCAATAATAACACAACATCAATCCAATCTTCCATGAGATACAACTATGCTGTTTCTGACACAATAACCTGGTTTCTGTTAGAAAATCCTGTCAAGTTTCTGGAAACCTATCAAGTTTCAGTTCTAATAGTTACAGACCACAAATTCCACCAGTTAGAATGTTTGTGCTTGAACAAACACAAAGATGATTTTGCTTTGGTATTCTGTTTTCAAGTTTTATGGATTGAGTTTAATTTTTAATTTTCATTTTAACTAAATACTTGCTCCTCTCAAGGTGAAGTCATTGGCCTTACCTGATTATATTAGTCCCTTTCATACAAATTACAATTTTGAGTGCAAACTCAAAACTTTTTGTCCTTCTTATCAAATGAAAGCACTGCTTAATTGTTTCTTACTACCAGATGAGACAATTTGATAAGATAAACAATTTTACTTTGTTTATTTTCAACTGGAAAGGCAACATTTCTCATCTCTTATCATTCTCACATGGGAATTAACTTATTTGAATGTTTGCACATATGACAGGACATCATAGCCATTCTAAACCTCCAACACAACTGTTACCATGGAGAATCAACAGTCAAAAAAATTAAAGTAAGTGGTACATGTGGAGAGGCAAGATGCAATTGAACTATCAAAATTAACACAAAGTCTGTCAGTGTCAGGAGGATTGGATACATTTTAATCTTGAATTCTTTCTCATTCCATGCACCTGAATAACATTGAAGAATGGCTGCATTGGTCTTGAGGCAAATTGAACCAGCTGGCCTGGTCAATAGTGGAGGATTTCCCATCACAAATCTGGAATGCAAAATTCTAGATTCTAAACTTTATTTGGTGGCAAAGCCTCTTCCAGATTGAGTTTTTGCCATGAAATAAGATTTGGAATCTGGGGTTTCAGATTCTAAATTGCCAAAGGGAAGTCCTCCAGTTATGGATGAAGGAGGACCCTGGAAACCCCCTGTAGAGGTGGGTAACCACAAATCCGTGATTTTGGCAAAATTCATACATCGGATTTGGGGGGCACCGGGGAATGTATTTTTTTGGCTGATTCATACATTTTCGTGTGTATCCTTGAGGCAAAATCCCCCTGGGGAGCCCAAATACCCCGGTGAAAAGCGGGGTTCTGCGGGTTTGAGCAGCTTTGCACTGAATTTCAGCGGATATTCATACATTTGTGCCTTGTTTGGTGAGTACCCTTTTAGATTTCAAAGCCCATTCATACGAAACCATTTTGCAAAAAATGCAAAAGATTCATACATTTAGGTTACCCACCTCCTTTGGGGGTTTCCAGGGTGCTGATGAAGGCTACCAGATTTGGAAAGAGACATGGGGATAATTGGGCCTAATTTTGACTTGGGTGCAATTAAAACTTTTTCTCTCCCTCCAAAAGGTTCAAGCAAACCATGCTCATCCGGTTGTTCATCTAACTCAGAATCTCAGGTTCGCGAAGCCAAAGGAGTCTGGGTTGGACGTCTGTGTGTATTTTGGAGCCTCCATCCAACATAGCTACCCTACTGTTAGCCCAATTGTACTGCGTACTGACCGTACATTGAACCACAGTGAGGTCACGGTCTGAAGTCAGGCTGAGTCTGAAGGCAATGGATGTTGGAGCCTAACTCCATCGTTTTTTCAACCCGTACCAACAGATTTTTTGACCTAGTGGTGTAGTCAAGTGAAGAACAGAATATCTTGGTGGACGAACCATCTCCGCTGTCCCACTCTTTCCAACTCTATCTAGCTCAACACCAAGCGGAAGGGAAGTTAGAAAGAACCGAGCGGAAAAGAGAACGAGAGAGGCTCCAATGGAGAACAGGTGCGAACATGCGATGAAATCATGTGATGTCATCGAGAGGATTGAGCTGGAGAGATGAGTTTTGAAAACGATCATATCTCAACAGAAGGCAGCCTAAGTCCGGCGTAGTCTCATAGCACTTCAAGATACTTCAGCCGTTCCCACCTGTATTGACAGTAAGCCGTCCCGCAGAGTTGCTCGCTGCAACAGGCTCTGAGTGAAGCACCAATTAGAGGAGGGTGGTCAAGCTGAAGTTTGAGCCTCAAGTTACTTGTTTCCGTTTCAATGCTCCTCGTCAAGGGCCACATCAGGTCGTAAGAGCACATGAATGTGAGTTAAGATGTTCATGTACATAAATACGTCAAATTTGTTTATTGAAATTGCGACAGAGTACGTAGCAATTGCAGTGCCAAACGAAATCCAACGTACTGGTGTCAGATGTGCGGATTTCCCTTGAAACCCCGCAGAAGCTGAACGTGATGTCTTGAATGTAGTACTGGGAGTTAGAGGATTACAAACCACGCAGTTTCTGATAGAGGTATGCTAATATATCCGATAAGAAGGAATGCTGTTGCTTGAGGTGCGTCCTGCACCTTGATAAAAATCCTAAACTCTTCCACCTGAACTCTTCCGACATTTATTCACCCACTCAACTCTAACATGTGTTATCAGCGACAGGGCAATTGGCGGGCTTGGATCGTTTTAGTTGTGTCTCTCTATCCAACTCGATGCGCAGATCTGACCCCTTGCGCCTCGATTGGTCAGGAATTGACTACCGGCGCTTCACCCCCGATAGCTCATCGACTTGGGCGGGAAACCGCTCCCAATACGCAAGGTGAAATCAATTACGCTGTTGGAGCGAGCCCTTTGCCCAACTTACCCTGGGTGTATCCTAGCTCACTCGCCCAAGGCACCCCAGGTGCACCTTTGACTCCATCTCCCCCAGTGATGCCTCCGGCTGTTTCCTTTTTCCCGCCGCACCACAGCCAAGGTAACCCCGACACTAAAGCAAACCAATTTCAAAGACATGGTTTCCCGCCCCCTGAAAGCATCGGGGGCATCCATGATAATTTCATCTCGAAGAATCCTAACGGCGGTGATAGAAGATTGTAGCGTGAAATGGGCAGTAAATCAGCCTCATCTGCCTTTGACTGGAAGCAGGTTGAAGGCTTGTGCACAGGAATTCAATCTGGATCGTCAAGCAACGACTTCTAAGGTAGAGACGCCAACAGAGCATCTTCGTGCTCCTGTTTCCGGAGGACGTCTGAATGCCCAGGCGTTGGAATTTAGACCTAGTAAGACCGCAAAGAGCGCAGAGACGGCATCACGAGAACACCGTCGAACCGATTCCGCAATCAGGCTAAATGCCTTTACTCCGGAATACAAACCTGTGGGTGATAATAGATTTTTTAGCGTAGACACAGCGCCCGGACAACTGCGTTCTTCTGGGATCAAAAGTAGCACAAATGGCGTTGCTCCCGAAGTGACAAGGTAAATCTGTTCACCTGAACTTGCAAAAAATTCCAAATTCTTCTCTGAAGCTCAGTGCTTTTCTGTTCCCTTAATTTTTCTTTGAATCAGTATGAAAAATTATGATCATTAAATGATAGAGGAGGAAATAAAATATGATAAGAAGGCAGGAGAATCCAATGAAAAAGATGGTACCAAAAAACTACAATCCAAGCCAGGAGATGCTATTAGATCTAAAGCCCAGCGGAAAAAACCTAATATGACCTTGCATAGCCCTCCAGTAATGGCCCAAGTGCATTCTTATAGCCCGCAAACTGGAACACCTGAGATCACGAAACAAGATCTAGATCACAAGACTCGCTTCCTTTGCAAGGTCTTGAAGATTAATAGTCATATTCCTGATGACAACTCTAAGAATCAAATGGAAGTTGAGGTAAGCCTTGATTGCATGATTTCATCGAAACCAAAAAGCGAATTGAGCTAACTTTCTGGGCTTGAAATTTTGAAGTCCGAAGACAGTGTCAAAGTGGCAAAAGAAGCCCATCAAGAAATTAAAAGTCATTTTGTTCCAGATGAGAGGCATTTCTCCCTGTCGTCATTAAAACGGGATAACACTCCCACTCCCCCCCAGAGAGCTGCTTCACGCTCTACTGGTGAGGTTTTGGATGCTTCTCAATCTGAGAAAGAGGATATAACAGCTCCCGTTCGATTGGCCCAAAACAGTGCTTCAATTTTGTGTGAATCCACTCAATCCAGTAGCGGAATAAAGCCGGAAAATGTGCAAGTGAGCCCCCCCGTTGTGTCGACAGTATCGAGCAGCCAAATGAAAACACTAGGAATCTTGGGGAAACATCCGGCGTCGTTTTTGGACATACCAGTCTCCAAGATGAGCCAAACCACTCAAACCTCCTCCGAAACTGACAAAGCGGGGGGAGATTCGGATCAAAACTTGCGCCAAACAAGCCCCAGTAGACTTCTTTCACCTTCTTCGGGATCCAGTGGGGAAATAAAGTCAGCAGAAATCCGAGGGAGCTCGCCGACAGCTCTCTTGAGCAGCTAAAAAGAAACCCAAGAAGTCTCGGAAAGTCCTGTGATCTCTTCCACACAAACACCAGTGTCTAAGTTGAACCCAACCAATACGGCTGTGAAAATATATGATAAAGAGTTCCCAGCGCTACAAGCTTGCCCACATCAAATCGGGATAAAAGATACAGTTGAACAATTGAAGACGGGCGCCCGCGTTCCACTTCAGAAAGTGAATCGCCGTAAGACCTCCCAAAGATCAAGGAAGGCTAGTTACAAAAATTTTCCAGTAACTCAAGCCGCCTCTAAACCTGATCAGAACCAAAGTGATTTGGATCAACGACATGAAACTCCTTCTTTTCATAAGGTCCTGGACGAAAAATCTAAACAACTAATAGAAAAAACTAAACATACGGTGTACAAATCTTCGTCTGCTAGAACGGAGATCCATCGATGGGATTCAAAGGAAAAGCCATCAAATTTGAAAAGGGAACGATCAGTTTTGAAAGGGGATACTAGCAAGATTCTTTCCAGCTCGCCCCAAACTGTTGCCGAAGATTCAAAGGCTGAGCCTATCAATGAAGACCCTCTGAAGCTTCAGCACCATAAAAGCTCGCAAATTTATTCCGTATGCCGTTCTGAGAATCCAACTGCAGAAGATAAGGCCAGTGGAATATTGAAAAAGGAAATGGAGAATACTCCGTAAGTTGTACTTGCACCTCTTTTTATTCCGTGTGGGAAAGTTGAGTTTAAGATAATATTAAAATCCTAGTATTTCTAGCCAAATGGGAACTAGAGCGGCAAACCCTATCGAATTAGAGCCTACCTTTTCTACCCCACAATCAACAGCTCAAGTTGACTCAAAATCTGACGACGCAGTTCCTCATAAAGAGGCTGCTTCTGGGCGGAGTGTGAAAGACAAAGACATTAAATCGATCGGACCTACCATTACAGAGGATTTAAAATCTGTTAAAACCTTCATCCAACTGCCAGAAAATATTACCCAATCCAAGATTAAACTGAACAAACCCCCTATGAGGAGGAAAAAAATTCAAACACCCAAGGAACTAATTGGCAAAGAAACTTTTGAAAATTCAAAAACAAAAATTTCCCGAGTAATGGTCCATCCAGTCCAAAAAGAATTTGTAGAGGTGAATGATGGAGATAAGCAGCCACATTACTTGAATTTATCACATCCCAATGAATATCCACAAAACTCGTACACCTCACAGACAAGCTTTCCTTTGGATGAGGTCAAGGGAAGAACAGAGGAAAAAAACTACAAGTTGAATGAACCTAATAATAAAACTAAGTTGAAATCCCAATCAAAGCAATCATCACCAGTGGATCCTATTGTGAGTGGAGAGTCCCACTCTTGGAATGAAGTGAGTATAAATCCAATGGGTCCTGGCGTTCTTCTTGATCAAACCATGCAAGTGAAAGATCCACAACAGCTCAAGACTTATTTTTCCCATCAAGACCAAGTTAATCAATCAAAATCACCTGAAAATAAAAATCACAAAGTTAATGATCACACAGGTGGTCCTGGAAGTCTTGAGCAGAAATTTAAGATTAAAACAAAGTATGATAAAATCATCACCCTTGAAAAAACAAAATAAACCCAGAGATTTTAGAGAGCTCTAGAAATCAAGAAGAATTTACCTCAAATCTGTTTTTTTCAAGAGATGAAGAAAATGCTTTGATTTTTTCAATTTCTTCTGATCTGTTTGGGGAAAGAAAACTATCAAAAATGGTGGAAGATGGTGTAGATTTAGAAATTGTGAATGATTTGGCAATTCACTTGAACCCATTTGATTTTTCACTGCATTATGGCCTGAATTCCCATCTTGATTTTCACACTTTTCAGAAACTACTAGAATGTTGGAACACAAGAAGAAGAAAATATCTTCAGGCTGAGTCTGCAATTATGGAATTGATTCACCCCTTTGAAGGAAAAAGGAGGTCCTTGGCATTAACAAAGCTGTTTGATAAACATAATTTTGCAAAAAGATGGAATTTGGAAAAGTAAATACTAAGAAACCATGCAGTAAGCAAGTACAAATTGAGTGCCTTTGAAAAACACTATGGAATTTCTGATGTTCCATCACATTTCCTCAACATACCCAATAAGAAATGGAAAGCACACAAAGAGCTCCCTCCTGATCCAAGGCTTGTCCTCTTGAGAATAATGGATATGAAACAAAGTCAAAGAAGGTCACATTTGATTTCCTACTTGATGATACAAAAAAGCCCTTCAAGATGGTGGGAAACGTTCAATCTTGAAGAAGAAAGTGATAGATTTGGTTTGAATGTTTTGAAAGTTTTGAAAATAGGAGATTCCTTGAAATTTGGGTATGAAGATTGGCTTGGTGAATGGAAAAATTTGCAAGCCAGAGCTGATTTAGCATATTCTGAATTAATTTCAATCTTAAATGAAGACAATGAGCTTAAACTTCCGTGGATTGAATCTCCAGAAAGAGAATGGCTGAAAAATCTTCCTTGAAATATATACCAGGAGAGACTTAACCAACTCAGTTTATTAATTTGGAATTTGGGGGATAAAAACAAGATGCTATGCCACATTTCCAAGGCTAAACTTTCAAATTATTTCAAAGGTGACTTTATCAATCAAAATGACTACCGATTGGGGTATGAATTACTCTGGCTTAGTAATGGCCTGGATCTAAAAAAATTCTTGGTGAAAATGAAAGCTTGGAATCCTCCCAATTCTGAAACTAGATATGAAGTTCAGACATTGACACAAGCTGAAAAACACACTTTGGCCATTTGCATCACCCTTTTACAAAAACCACTAGTGATCAAGGGGAAACATAATAATATGAGTCTCTTGGGAAGTTTTTTGAAAAAAATAAGAGAAATCACATCTGAGAAAATTACAAGATACTTATATGGAAGTTGAATTCCACTTTTAAAACATTCCTTATGACCAGCAAAAAGATAAAATGAATAAAAAAGCATTGGGATAGCTGAAGAGTATAAATCTAATTACCAATGGGAAATTTATGTTGATTCAATTTTTATTTTATGTCAATGGTTCAAGATATCTTGGCCCATGATTTATGATACAGACCTAAGAGTCTTCTTCATAGATACATTTCCTCACGTTCCCAGTAAAAATTATAATTATTTTGGAAAAAAAAAGTTGTGACCCTTATGATCAGATTCAGTATCCAATTTTTTCACAGATAATTTTGAATACCTCATCATTACTCACAAATCTTTTTCATTTTCTCACATCTGTTGAGTTGATTTTCCCTGGAGCAACAATACACAAAGTGATGAGTGTGTGGAAGGATGAAGTAAAGAGTCCTTCCACTATGGTTGCTCCAGCTGATAAACTAGAGTTGAGCTGTCACATAGTGTGAAATCTATGTAACATGTTTGAAGCACACAGGAAAACCGCAACAACATCAATATTGAAGAATTTGTCTGAAATTTGAAAGAGTGCCTTGACAAATTGCATCTCTAAATCCAAATGTTTTTTTCTGCAGTAAAATTTATATATGCATATTGTTCCTATAATCAATAGGAAATTTCAAACCCTGTGCATTAATTTGCCTAACTTCAAGCTGAAAGGAATTAACTTACACTCAGACACTGTGTGAAAATTCAAGGAAAAGATGATAGTGGGTATGCAAATGTTCAAAGGGACCTTTGTGAGAAACTCCTTTTAATTATTCTAGATCACACAGTTACGTGATGGTGGATTCGATAATGTAGTGATGCAAAGGGCAACTTCTTTTCAAAAACAAATTTCAGTGAGAAAATGGAATGATATACAAGATAAGATGTTCATTTGATTATATTTTGCCCTAAGCCGTCGATCAACCTAAATACATATTGATTCAATCTTCTCATTCACAATTCCACAGTTTAGGCGTTCTGCGATTGAATCTCCGAGGCTGTACGCCTTGTGATCGTCGGCCCAGCTTCCTATAGTCTCGGCTATATCCTTGGGAAGTGAACTTGATGTGCTGGAGGTAGGACGGTCTGGTGCTACAGACCGCTGTATACCATCTAAATTACAAGCTCGCAAGACTGCAAGATAAAGAAGAGCATAACCGACGCAGATAACCGCGGTCGGCGGATCAGTAAGCATAAGAGACCGAGGGCGGCCAGAGAAGAGCAGAAGAGTGCTGGTGCTGAGCGGCCGGATCAGGGAATCAGGAGCGGGTTTTACATATGGAACACCACTGTTATTGTATTACATCGATGGAAATCCAAAAGAAACCCATTAGAACCAGTCAAAACCGATTGAGAGCGTTAATTACAAGAACCCTATTAGAGTTTTGACTTCGTCTAAGGAACGGATAAGGATGGTAGATTTGAACTCGAAAAGGTTGTGTGGATCCATGACGCTTTCATAGATGGTTTGATACTTAGTGATCACCTGGTTCAAAGACTTCCTCAAGACTAGTTCTTTCAAGTTGATCGGTCCATGATCATCACCATGATCATCACCCTCCGTCTTCTTGCGTCTCCTAGAGCCACTCCCACTCTTTGAACTGCTCGTGTTCAAGAGACTTAATAGTTTATTGGAGGACAATAAAGTGTCAAAATTCGTTAGGAACTTGTCAAACTTCTTTAACGCTTCACTGATCGATTTCGAATTAGCTTCTTCGATTCTTGACAGAGGAGTCTGAATTTTTGACCGATTTGTTTTTCGTGGAGATGTACAAGCCATCAATGCCTCATCGTAGATGTAGCCCTAGAAATGATGTGAAAAGAGCAACGACGTACATCCGGATCTTGACTCCCGATTGCTTTCAAAACAGGCTCTAAGCCAGAAATACTAGTCAGATGAGCAGTGTATTGGGCGATCAGCTTTTCGATATGAGTTTCCCGTAGACCTTCGAGTTTCTCGACGGCCGAGTTTGAGGATGTGGATGAGTTTAAAGTAGTCTGCTCAGATAAGGAGATCAATCAATCCCAGATATTGATTTCGATGTAATTTTTTGAACGATATAGCTGTTTTATAACTCACGAGCATGAATTCCAAGCAGTTTAGCCAGAAGATCGATCGATCCCACTCTGATGCTCGTAGCCGGGCCATGCTATCAATTACTTCCATCATCGGATCTACGACTAAATCTAATACGCGCTCCAACGAGTGCTCAGAGGATGATTCGCCCCCCTCTGCAGAACCTTCATAGATAGACATGATCACGCTGAGGTTCGACATGGCTTCATGCAGGGACGCGGGGACTGACAGATCCACTGGGGGCGGTTCTAAGCGTTTGAGATAATCACTCGTGACTGTTCTCAATAGCTGGTAAAAGACTCCGTAGGACTGATCCGTAAGCCTAAATTTCAGATCGAGGAAATGAAGCCAGTTAAGTTGTAACCAGGCGGATTATATTGCGGGTAAGTGGTGCGACATA
Organism: Puccinia horiana; assembly: GCA_001624995.1. Taxonomy (NCBI): domain Eukaryota; kingdom Fungi; phylum Basidiomycota; class Pucciniomycetes; order Pucciniales; family Pucciniaceae; genus Puccinia; species Puccinia horiana. The sequence continues at coordinate 134,138 of LWDY01000042.1, read as the reverse complement.
GCTGATTAAAATACTTAACTCGCTTAGGGTCTTGGTTAACTTGGCATCTGGTCCGATCGTACTTGCCATCGTGAGCTGATAGAATTCTAAGAGGTTGGCTATCTGACAAGCCGTCAGACTACTCTCTTGGCTGTTCACCGTCTGTTGGATACGCATCTTCAGAGGTCGGATACAGCCCTCGAGATGTTTATCCAACAGCTTTCTAGCCATCTCACGGTCTCCCGCATTGGAGTCAGTCACAGTGAGTTCGCTAGTACCCTGTTCTTTTTTTCCCGTTCTGATTTCTTCCGAAGTCTTGCCCGATGAGTTAGTGGGGAAAATTCTTGATTCTCCTACTCTTCTACCATCCGATTTGATATCCACTAAACTTTCCAGGAATTCGTGCTCACTCGCCATCACTTGATGAACCCATGCCAGCATATCACCAACGTATCGGATCGGATCGTGCGCAATCAGTTCGATCGGTCGGGGCAGTCCAGACGGACCACCTCGAGTCAACGCCCCCAAAAATAAGTTCGACAATGAAGTTGATCGGGCTGAAGTTAGAGAATTAATAACTTCACTAAGAAGTCGTTTTTAATGACATAAACGTTTTAACTGAAAGCGTCCTTGGGGTGTGGGCGTGCGGGGAGGTCAAAGATTGCGTAAAATAACAGCCGGATAACTCACTCAAGCGACTCCGGACGACGCTTCAAGCGACTGATAGCTCGTTTCATCAATGGGCTCACTTCGGGTTGAACTTCATCGGCCTTGATCAAGCCAGTTCGAGATTCGAAGAGAGTCCATTTGAGGATTTTTTCGTAACCTTTATCGAGGTATTTGCTCGTAGTTTCCATGATTTCCAAGCCAGCGGTGTGAGAATTGGGGTATTCGGAGTCGCCAGTTAAAAGAGTGGCACAATCTGATCTGATCTGTTCACAATGGTCCATCGCCTCGAATACGCTCCAGCTGACATGTACTTCACGACTCGTTAGCGCTTGTACCTCGCTGTCGGTTAGCGTGAATTTCTCCACAAAAGCCTTGACCATCGCTTGTTTGGCAGTTATGGCTTCCCTATTATTTTTTTTTAATGGGGAGGAAAGAGAAATCGGTTTCAACAAACGCTACATATTTTTTGGACGAAATGCTACAAAAAATGAGTGGATCTGGTTTGTTGAACTCACTCTTCCTTCTTCAATCTGTCGGCATGTTCGAGTAGACATTTAGTAGCCGAGTTGGCAGTCTTCAAGTTTTCTTGAATTTCGTCATAACATTCATTCATTTGATCAAGAAGAGATTGCAGATCGATCAAGTCCTGTTCTTTCCCAACACAAAGCACAACTCCCATCAATCAAACAAAATTACAATGTCTTGAAAATCCACACCAGTTTATCATTTGTATCATTTTTCTGAGGAGATTAGACATACATCGTTTAGTTCAGAGAAGGCCTTCAAGAATTCTCTCGATCGATTTCTCGTACGCTGTTCGACGATTCTCCTCAATCCGCCGTTTTTGAGTGATTGAAGACGGTCGATCTGGCTAGATTTTGATCCAAGGTTTTCGTGATCGGCTTGGATAGCGGTTATAGGATCTTGGAAGGTGAGCGAGTCGAGGGTATCAAGCGCGGCGAGAAAGCTAGGGTCATCAAACTGGCTGGTTGCGAGTACCTTGGAGATCCTGAGTGCGAGTGCATTGGTGGCTGGGTTGTTGGTGGTGGATGATGGAGTGGGTTGGAGGTCGGAGTCGGTGATGGGCATGGTGGATGAAGCCGAATGTTGTGGTTGAGTTCGAAAACGGTCAACAGCCAAAGCCAGAAAACCCAATCCACTCAACTCCACAGGAAAGGAAACACGAGCATTTCCACTAACCTGATATCTGTTAGTCTTCTCAGAGTCCCTCTTCTCGCCTATTCGTCTGTCGTGAATTTTATAGTACAAATTACTCGCCAGCTTGTTTCACGTTGTCCGGATTAAAAGTGAAGGGCACAGTTTGTGGCTTTCCAGAATCTCGACCCACACACCCAAGTTCACCAGTCTTCGATCAACGATATAACCAACCGGGGTCCCAAGCCAGTGGAGGAAAGTCCCTCGATGATCAGGCAGCGGAAAATTATTTAGGCTGGCAGACAATTACGGTTTTTATGTCTCCCCGCTATTCTGAGTAGAAACCACAAGGAAGCATATCTGAAAACAAGAAACACATCGCTAATCGAACTTAACACAAGTCCGATCTCCCTGCTGTGCGCGGCTTGTGCTAGCTTATGAGTGACCTCACATCGCCTTGCGCCGACCGCAGGGAGGGACTTGCGCGTAATACATGAAATTCCGCGTGGATCCTGAGGGGCACAATTATACTTTTTGGTGGTACAAATCTTTGGCCGCTTGCCCACCCACCTTCTGGGGGTCAAATGGCCCGCCCTTGGACCAAATGGAAGCTGTTGATCTCCCCTTCCACTCTACCGGCTCCATTTTCCAGGGCTATTGATCTTGCTCAGCATAGAGCTGGATCAATAAGCAGGTCCTTCCCAGATTATTAGCTAGAAGAGCCCAAAATCAATACTGTACAGATATAGCCCACATACTTACCTCAATGTTGGGCAGTATTCCCTAGGATGAGGGCTTTTTAAATCCCAGGGGCTGACACGCTCAAGGCAAAGGGAAAAAAAGTGAGGAGGCAAAAATGACCAGGAGATCAAGGCCTACACAACCATCAAGTTGCCGTAGCGCGGCTGCTGCTTGTTGGTTGGGAAAACGGACCTGAGTAAAAAAAAAGCGATTTGAGGTGCTATCCTTGTCAGGATCCACACCAAGATTCACGTTTTACTTATAAGCCTCTCTGCAAGCAGAGAGGCTTTGTTAGGCTCAATCGCTAATCAGCTCAGGTACACTCAAACAGGGAAAGGGCATAACTCTTTCCACAGCTTTAACAAGGGGGACTTGGAGTCCCCACCTACCAAACTTTCAACCCCTTTTAAAGACCTTTCTGAAGTTGCATTGACATGATCATATTGCTCATTTGACTTGTATAAGGAAGAATGGTAAAGTAATTTTGTACAATTTCTTGCAGACCAGTAGGATTGCCTAAGTGTGTCCATTGCACTTGAAAAAAAAAACTAGTTTGCTTGAGAGAGATCACTCTCAAGTTACATGCTGTCATTTTAGCTGGGCTATCTTGTACCAAAGCTAGAAAAGAAACAGATTTGACCCCTGTTTTTGGAGTTCTTGCTGTGAGACTTTTGGCACCCAAACTAAATCACAGTTTTCTTTGATTTATTTTCTGTTCAATCAGCCCATAATTATAGTTATCTGACATGAACTGGCAAATATAGCCATTGGACTATAATTGACCTCTGGCTGGCAGAATATCTGGAACTTGTATAATATATGAAGGAGTTCAAGGGATATTGGAGGATAGTGGAGGGCTTCCTGTCACTCACTAGATTTACAAGGTTTGATTTAAAAAAATTGCACTGACAGAAGTCCTCCATTAAATCAAAGGTGTTGCTGAAGTCACATAAGCAATAAGCAAAGGTCCATGTTCTTGATGTAGAATTTCAACTCTTTGCTTTCATTGGTAGTTGGTGGTGCATTGAACATTTCTAATATATTGTGACATTCAGTGGTCTTCTTAGAATGGGAAGGGGGGTGGAGCATTGAGTTCCAATTTATTCAATCTAGCATTAACAACCAACACCATTTTGTGGCAAAAACACTTGATGTGCATTGTCTTGCTGTCCCAAGAGTATCCCGCTAGGTTTTTATGAGCCACAGCACACTAATCTTTATGCATCTATTAATGGTGGGTCAGCTATGGTACACGTATTGTTAGTGTAGCATAGTGTTAGATTTTTAAGCTACACTAACAAACCGCTAACATTAGCGGTACCATCCAGCCAACTAACGCTAACATTTTTTTCTTAGTTGGTAGCGTAGCGTTAGCTGGGGGTCAGGAAAAAAAACTAACGCTACCTGAAATTTGTGTTAGCGGTGGAAAAAGCTATGCTACACTTTTGGAATTTTTTTGGTTAGTTGGTAGTGTAGCATTAGCTGGGGTCAGGGAGAAACAACTAACGCTACCAGAAATCTGTGTTAGTGGTGGTGTAGCAGTGTTAGCGGCTCCAAAAGTTACACTACACTTTGGCATAATTTATTGACCCACTACGCTACAAGTTAGCGTAGCTGGTGGAGTTGCTCTAAATATTAAATAAGATGATGGATTCATTGATTTACCATAGTTAAGAAATGGATTCAGATTAAATGAAAACAAAATATGCAACTGAAAATTACATGGAAAAAGAAACATTTTTTTTTTTGAAATGGGCTACTTTTTTTTTATCGATTGCTTTTTTTGTAGAGAAATCTGTACACAAAGTGACAACATCATGTGCTTTGGAGAAATTTCCACTTGGTTTAATACCCTCTTTCAGCCACATGTGGCTACTAACACACCATTCAATTGTATGTGGTTTCAAGCTTCCTCTGCCAGTAGAGCAGACACCGGGAGCTGATGAAAAGGTGCGCTCTGCTGCACAAGATGATGCAGAGCATGCCAAGTAGTACCTGGCCAATGATGAGAGGACTGGGTAAGTCTGTAAATGGTCCTGGAAGTAAATAAACATCAAGTCGGTAAGTACTGGAATGATATGTCATTAATCCCAAACTTTCATACCTTCCTTCCACCATATCAGAATGCTATTTACATCCTTTGCACTTGTTAGTGGAAGTCGGTCCATGTTCTTGATATAGACTTCTAACTCTTTGCTTTCATCTGTAGGTGGTGGGGCATTGAACATTTCAAATATGTTATCGGATTTGACTGTCTTCTAAGAATTCAATACCATTGTTGTCATTTTTCAAGCTTGCTTCCCGTTTGTTGAAATGTGATTCAAGTAACAATCTGGCTTTCTCCGCTCTTTCTGTCCAGCAGTGCTGAATAAATTTCAACCGGAAAGTTGGATGAAGGATTGTCGCCATGAGTAGTGTTTCACATTCCAATGCCTTGTCTTGATAACCCTCGAGCTTCCTGATCATTTTATGATACATTGGATGAAAAGTGTTTCCTCAACTCCCACCTGCCTCCTTCTTCTTCAAATCCGTGATGGGTTGGAAATAATTTGGTAGGACAAATGCGTAGGACCATCACCCTCCATTATATTAGTGAGACGGTCGAAAGGCTGAAAGGAAATTCGGCATCATATTGATTACAAAGATAAATGATTTGAGGAAATATCTCACTTTTAATTCCTGATTCAGTTCATTGATCAGCATCCAGTCCCATTTTATGAATTGAATCTCATTGAAGTGACCAAACTTCTTTTGCTTTTCGTCACACTTTGCATGTTGAATCTGATCTTCATATTCATCTTTGAGTATTGAATCAATAACCTACCATGCTGACATCAATAAAAGTATTGTATAAATGCACAGTAAAGCACTTGCTTCTCTTGCCTTGAAGGCACACTTTCGGATTTGATATTTGATGTTCCAGCAAATACCATATCCCGCAATCAGGTTTTTCAACTTTTTCCCTGCTGCACGCCGTTCAAATTCTTGTCGCCATACACAAGAGCCAGTGATTTTTTTCACCACAAAATCCAGCTATGCAAATAAAGGTGGTCAGCGGACTAGTTTAATTTTAGCCAAACAAGCAGGAAAAAAACTCACCATTTTGGTCAACTCATTTGCTGATTGATTTTTAGTCCTTGAGCTTTGACTGAAATCTTCATTGTCATCATCTTGGGAATCCACATCATCATCTGAACCTTCCAAGCTAACTTCGTCAGGGTCAGGTTCAGGATCTGATTTGTCACCTTCCACCATGTTTTTCACCAGAATTCTCTTCGTCTTCATCCTCCTCGGCGATCACTTCCATGTTGAGATTTGAATAAGGAAAAGAACCAAGGAAAGCCTTCTTTAAATTTGGGGGTGGTGGTGCATCAAGTCCCAATTCCTTCAATCCAGCATTAACAACCAACACCATTTTGTGACAAAAACACTTGATGTGCATCGTCTTGTTGTTCCAAGAGTATCCCAACTCATTTTCATTGGCCACATTACACAAGTCTTCGTGCATGTATGCAGCTAAAGTAGTGTTGTTGGAACTGGAATCAGTAGTCTGGCAAAGCATGTATTGGAGAGAGCCAGAAATTAGCTTTGTTGTGTTTGTTAATAACAATGTGAAAATAATACATATCTTATTTTGGAGACCATGTTTCTTCAATGCGTTCACAATTGGTTCTGCCAACATGTGACCCTTATGTTTCCAGGCGACTAACTTGAGGGTTAAATGGAGCACATTGTACTTCCAATCACTATCAATAAACGAGACTGAAGCACCAATAAATCCAAATCAGTTTCCTTTGGTTGTCCATACATTGTGTATCAGGTTGAACCTGCTATTCAATGCCTGTTTATATAAATAGCTAAATTAGAATTGTTCTTCAATGGACAAACTCATGAGAACAGGTTACTCATCTTCACACAATTTATCATAGCCTCTTGTAACTCCAAGTGCGCATCTCGTGCTGAATCAGCTGCCCATCTCCATTTAAACAAGTGGGATCCTGGTTCACAGTAGTGGAAGGCTGCTCGGAGATAAGGGTCTTCTACTTGTTTCCAAGGAATGGCTTGGCATAGAAGCCAGAGCGTCATGATTTGATTGAACAGTGTGTTATCAAACTTTCCCAGTTGAGAAAAATGATTGGATATCGTTCCACTGGTTTTACTAATCTTGAGCTTGCTTTCTTCCTAGGATGTTGGAGGTAGCTTTGCTCCAGCTTCAATAGCTTCCTTACACTTTGGGCAGCCATTCAATAACCTTCCAGCTTGACGTGAGCCATATTGATGGGTCCCTAGATTAGAATAGCTACTCCCAGAAACTCTGACTTCCTTTTTACACCACCTAAAAGTGTGGGTTGATGGGGGTTTGTCAATTGGCTAAAAACACATGTCAGTTATTGATTCCAATATAAATACAAATGGATTTCACATACATCATCCTTTTGTTGGAATGGTTCTGAAAAGTCTTTCACATCATCAAATTCGGGGTTACTCTTTTGGCGTTTGTTTTTTGACTTGGAATTCTCTTCATCAGAGCCTTGAGCAAGGTCAATAGCCTGAGAATCTGGGGCTTCGGAGTTGGCAGGGGTTGATTTCAATGTTTTGGATTTATTCTTTCTGATGGTCAGGCCCTTTTTCTTAGAAAGAACCAATGTCAATTGTGACTTTGCCTTGGGTTCTGGCTCCGAGCCTGAGGAAAGGTCTTTTCACTTTTTTGATATATGAGCTGGAGCTTTTTGGGATGTAGCTGTGAAGAATTGGGTGATCAAGCGCCGGGAATCTGGTGATGGCTGAACCATCCCAGATTTCTTAACAGGAGTGGTGATTCTTTTTGAACAGCGTATTTGTCCTTCGGAGGTATCAAACAATCCCCCATCCAGGTTTGATGGGCCATGTTGAGTTGATTGAGACTGGGAGGTGGATTTCATACTTGGTGTATAGGCTGATTGAGCTGTTGTTTTCATTTTATTCAGATGTGGTTGGGCATGTAAATGTGAACATCAGATGTCTGTGATTACAATTAGTTAAAGATTACTTAGCAAAGAGAAATACTTACCTTTGAAGCATTCATAAATACGTTCAAGCTTGATAATAAGAGGCTCATCACCATTTCAAGAAGGGTGTTGCTGGGCTCTTTCCAAGTAGTCAATCACCACTTTGATTCCTAACTTGCCTCTTCAAAGGTTTTGCTTGCAGTTTTTGACCCCAAATAGTGAGTCCATCTTCTTATTGACAACAAACCACATTCCTTCGTCTTCATCATCAAGAATAGTTGGAGGGCTGCAGAATTGTAGATAAATGGTGTCTTGCCGTGTGGCTTGAGGGAATTGGGAAGCGGATTGAGATACTTTAAGTATTTGGGAAAAAAGATCTTGGATTGTTTTGTAGGCAGGCATTTTTGAGGTGGATTGATAGTAGTCACTAGTGGCTTTTTAATTTTGAATGTGTATTGTGTAGAGTCAACTACTCTTGGACACGTAGCACCCACTTGGTACACCCCTCTTTGACATACTATGCCATTCCTACATAAGCATATTTTGATTTTTTTATGTAGATTACTACAGATATGTATTCCAAAAATGGTGCATCAAAATGATATTCCAAAAACTGAAATATCTTGTAGTGTTGTTTATTTTTTTAAAAAGCCATTAGTCCCTTTACCCCTGTCCAGGGAAGTAAACCTGTCCAGGGAAAATACCAATAGCTCAATTTGAGTGTTGTAAGATCCTGACTTAATTTTTGACTTTTGTCAATTTATCAAGAACTATTGAGGTTGTGGCTGCAGTGCCTGCACCATGGTAACATCTAAACTCTTTGAGTTCTATTGGAAAGTGAAGTGGTTGGTGGCTAAAAGGAAATTGTGTATAATAAATTCACCAGACCATTGGAAATCCAATATGGCTAATCTGGCTTATAACAAAACAAGACAAGCTAAGTTTCTGTCTTGAGTATGGGGACATGGAGAGTCAGTTATCCACCTTTTCACCACATTTTTTGCTTGATTATCTCATGCAAACTGGCTGGGTTTCAGTTGACAACTTTGCTTGACCCTGTTGTTGTTTTTATTAACTCAACCATGCTGAAACCCGTTCACAACTCTGCTTGACCCTGTTGTTGTTTTATTAACTCAACCACGCTGAAACCCTATGTTTTACGATTTTGCCAAACTCTGGCCATCACCTGAAACTAACCATATCTGATCACCCAGAACTTACAGTTTTAACTTGTCATGTATGGTCTTAATTCCACAGATCTTTTGGCAAGATTGATTGAGCTGCTCTCAAAGTGCTGGGCACTGGAGAAGAAACATGAACCCAAAAATGGGATTTGCAAATGGAAAAAAATTAGCCAAGCCGGGACTGGGATTCTGTTGGCCATAAAATATATACAAAGGTAAGGGTAAGGGGCCGGAAAATAAACATGTTTCCAGAAATGAAATCTGTGATGTGTTTTTTTTAGCTGAGACAATAGAAATTTAGAAATTTGATGATCTATGTACAAAAGTAATAAGCCTATTTTTTGGGGGGTTTATTTTTAGATTGCTCTTCTTGATCCATTGTTCTACTCTTCCTCTTTTCAGTTGATAATTTTTTCAACCCAAGTGCCCTGGAAACTAGGTGATGACTAATCTGAAATGAGAAACCAAAGTGAGTATGAGAGGATTTGTTTGATTTTAGATCGGGTGGTGGCCCAATGGTATGATGTGAAATTTCATTGCTTTTCCACAAGACCTCAATTATTCCAGGGGTTGTCCCAAATTCAATGTTACAGTTGAAATCGGGGAATCTGATTGCATGGCCTTGACAATTTCTGGGAGGCAAGATGGGACTTCCAGTTTTTGGATTGATATAGCTGAAAATACCGTAGGTGAATAAATTTTTGTCCTTATCGCAATGAGCTCTGTTGGAGAAATCATTAGATGTAACAATAACATTGGAGAATAGTGGAAGAGGTTCATTCTTGTACCTTTCCCAAGCTTCATCCGACCATCTGGGAATACCAAATTCTTGTAGCGCTTTTTGGTTTTGATCATGGGCTTCTTGTGAGAAATGTTGAAATCTTTGGGCAATGAACTGATTGTGAGAGGATAGCTTCTTTGGAAGAGTTTGTTCCAGATCTAGGGCCTCTAAAGAAAGGTTTTTACGGACTGCGTATGTACCTGAGACACATTTGGATTAGTTTTCAATTGGAGAAAAAAAATCAATCTCTACTTGCCAGCACTTTTGCCTCCCTCGTAACCACCACAAAAGCCAATTCTGGACATATGGCCTGAGATTTTATTCTTGTTTTTCAAGTTTGATTGATGACTAGCCATGATGTAGAGATCTTCAATTAATCCTTCCAGCTGTTTACAAGTTCCAGTGACTTCATCTAGGGGATGGAATTGTACAAGAAATATGATAATCTTCTTAGACCCTTCACAAAGAATTAGGTTCTTTGAGCGGGCAAAAGTCTGGAGTTCAATTGAGTATGTGTTATTTTTTTTTTTTTGCTCATTTACAATAGAAAGGGAGTAGCTAAATTGAAGTAAGATTGAGAAAGGATGAATGTATTCCTCAGAGTTTTTTCGAGTCTTTCAGAAAGGATCGAGGAGTGTTCTATGGGAATCATCAAATTATCTGCTTCTGATTCATCAATCTTGGTCTCTTCATCTGAGCCTAAGGAGTCCGATTCACTTTCATAATCAAGATCGGAGGCACCAAACTGACCCCTCCTAGCAAGACCATTAGTGAAAGGAACTCTGGGATTGTCTCAGTATAAAGATTCCTGTTCACTTTGATAATCAAGATTGGAGGCACCAAACTGACCCCTCCTCCCAAGATTAGTAGTGGCAGGAATTCCATAGACATCAGAGCTTGAGATTGAGTGGAATCGGGAAAAGTGTGAAGACATTGATATTGAACTACTAGCTAGGGAGACGAAATGAAGATAGGATGAGGGGAAAAAGTTCAATGAGGTAAATGAGGCAAAGGTTGAAGTCAAAGTATAGGAACTGCAAGGAGTTCTTGATATAATTTACATATGGATGTGCTACTTTTTCTTTTTCATGTTTGAATGCCATCCTCTGTATCATTTGAAAAACTGTATCTACATTGGAGAGGAAGAATATCATCCACTTCCCCTCCAGATGAGACTGTATTGTTTTATTTTATTTATAAGAGGAGATGGGTTTTTCCCTTGGTCTCAGGAAGATGAAGTGATACATACTGTATCACTTTCATCTTTCTGGGAGACCGATCTGGAAGCTCTCTTGGCGCCCAAAGAAGAGGAAGAAGAAAGTGACTTCAAGATCGATCATTCCATTTGTACATACACTTCCTCTCCTTTGCTCTAAGACCAACCGGTCCCAGAGGGAAGAGAAGGGAGTAAAAGCCCTCTCCTTTCCTCTGGGACCAACCAGTCCTAGAGGGAGGAGAATGGAGTACATTCCTTCTCCTTCCCTCCATGAGCGACCTGTCCCAGAGGGGAGGGAGACCTCCCCCCCCCAGACACTGTCCCAGAGGGAAGAGAAGGAGTACAAGCCTATCCCCTCTCCTTCCTCCAACAGTCCAGAGGAGAATGTACACTCCTTCCCTCCATGAGCGACTGTCCAGAGGGAGAAGGGAGTACACTCCTTTTCCTTCCCTCCAAGATTGACTGGTCCTAGAGGGAAGAGAAAGGAGTACACTCCTTCTCCTTCCCTCCAAGGAAACTCCCTCTCCTTCCCTCTGGGACCAGTCGGTCCTAGAGGGGAGGAGAGGGAATCAATGATTGATCTTGGAGTCAAAATCTTCACATTTTTCTCTCCTTGCATCTTATGAGGATTGGTGGCTCATGAACATCTGAAACAAAGACTTCTTTCTCAATATACATATTGTACATACAATGGATAAGAATTACCAAATTATTCTTCCTAGGTGAAGCAAGACAATCAATACCTGTGACATTACCCACCAGAAAAAAAAAGACAACTCCAATAATCAAAATACGACACATGTTGTTGATGTTGAGAATGATTAATATTGGCAAGTTTGATTGATATGATGATGATGATAGCAAACAAAAAGAAGACAAAAAATGTGGTTTGAATATAACAAAACACAATAGATCAATAGATTAATCTGTAAGGAAGTGATGAATTAAGCTTCTGCTGAAGTATCTTTAGTGACCAAAAGTATCAGGCAAGTAATCAGAGGGGAAATTTACATTTGCATTCTAGGGAATGGCTGTAGCTCACAAGATTAACCTTGAATCTAGCAAAATTTTATAAATAAATTGATTGTTTTTATCACAAAATTGGTTTATTAAGTATTCTGTTTCTGTTTTTCTTGAAGCTGAATCAATTGGTTTAATCTGTGTTTCATCAGTTTCAGAAAAAGAAGAAGAAAAACAAAACAAAAAAGAAAAAAAGGAGGAAAATAGACAGAAGAGATGGGATTGAATTGGTTGGTATGACTTATAAAGCATTGACATGGGCAATATTTCATTGACCAAAAGCTAGGGGGATCAACAACAGCCTGCTTTCTGTCAAGCCAGACCAAGGATCTGTTGGCTGCATCCAAGTTTGCCTCAAGCAACCCCAGTTCAGGAATGCCACCATCATTGACCAGGGTGATCTTCACTCAATTGTTGTGTCAATGCTTGGGATACATAATCTGTTTTTAATGTGATTTTAGCTGAACTATTAGTTGTGTTGTTAGTTAGAATTTAATTGATGTTAGTTGATGTTTTAATTTTGACAAAAATTGTTAGCGGGGAAAAAATATGCTACATAGATGAGAGAATCCTGTTAGCAGTGGAAACGCTATGCTACTTATCAGCGTAGTGTGAGATTGATCAAAAATAATGCTACAGAAATTCTGCTGAAAAGATTCCCTGCTACGCTACCTGTTTGTGTAGTGGTATGGGATTTCAACTAACACTAACCAAATCCTGGGGGAAAAAAATCACCGCTACGCTAACAGTTAGTGGCCATGTAGCGTAGCAACCCACTGTTGCATCTATGCAGCTAAAGTATTGTCATTGAAACTGGAATGAGATCCTGCTTCACAGCAGTTGAAGGTTGCAGGAGATTAGGGTCTTTTCCACTCAATTCCAACGAAGGGCTTGACATGAACACCAAAGTGTTATGATTTGATTAAGCACAATGTTATCAAGCTTTCCCACTGGAGCAAAGTGATTGGTTACTGTTCCACCAGTTTTACCCATCTTGAACTTGTTTTCATCAAAGGATGTTGGAGGTAGCTTTGCCCCAGCTGCAATGACTTCCTTCTGTTTTGGGCAGCCATTCAATATCCTTCCAACTTGGGTGAGCCATCTTGATGAGTCTGTAGATTAGAATAACTATTGCCAGAAAGTCTGAATTCCTTTTTATACCACACATCTACATCATCCTGGTTCCGAAAAGAATTCTTTAACATCACCAAATTCCGGATTATTATTTTGGCCTTGGAATTCTCTTCATCCGAGTCTTGAGCAAGGTCAACAGCCTGAGAATCTGGGGCCTCAGAGGTTGATTTAAAGAATTTGGATTTACTCTTTTTGTTGGTCTGGCCCTTTTTCTTAGAAAGAAAGGACAGTGATTATGAATTGGCCCTTGATTTTGGGTTGGAGTCTGATGAAAGTTCTTTTTGCTATTTTGATATATTGGCTGGATATTTTTGTGATGTAGCCATAAACAATTGGCAATTGAGCTTTGTGAATCTGGTGATGGCTGAATTATTCCTGATTGATTACAGGAGTTGTGACTCTTTTTGAATTTCAGGTTGGTCCTTCTGACATGAGGTATCAGAAAATGCCCCATTCCGGTTTGATGGGCCAGCTTGAGTTGATTGAGACTGTGATGCAGATTTCATACTCAGAGTATAGGCTTATTGAGTTGTTATTTTGGCTTTATTTGGATAAGGTCGGGCATCTGTATGCAAACATCAGGCGCTCTGGTTGAACTGCTTGGTAGGATGAGATGTTAATGTGGGTGCATCCAGCTGGTCATTGATGGTTTTGGATTGGACATTTCCAGCAGCTGTGAAATGGGATTCTGCCAATCAGCCTGCCCAGCTACTGAAGTACCAATCATTCTACCAATATGATTTATATGGACCTTGCTTGGCACCATGGTGGCTGATTTTGCCGCAACCAATGACTTCTTGGCACATTGGGTCTTCCAGATCTTTCTGATGATGATGACCTATGTCAATTGCCTTGGTTCATGCCTTTATCAATCATGGCCTTTAGGGCATCCACCACAGCCTCATCTGTGTTTACATTTGTTAGAGTCTGTGTATTTCAGGTCTCTATTTTTTTTATTTTAACTCATTATTAGCATTTCTCTTCAAAATATGTTTATGTATTCTTAGTCCAAATCACAATAGCTTTGTACTGGTTTTCTCACTTTTTTAGCATATTCTTATCATTATTTATAGCATGAACTTGTTGATCCAGAAATATAATCTCATTGAGTCTTTTCCTCTTTTGACTCTTTCATTCTTTAACTCATCCATCAACAACATTTAAAGAAAGCTCATTGCCATTCCAAGAATGGTGTTCCCAGACTCTCCAAGTAGTCAACCACTACTTTGATTCCAAACTTGCCTCTTCAACTAACTTTTCCAAGTCCCTCGGGCCCCGGATGGTCTTTCACCTTAACAAGGATTCTCGCCTGAGACTTTTGAAAAGTCTTGGTGGCAGAAGACTAAATTCACAAAACCTCACAAACCCATCAGCCAAAAACCTTGTAGTTCAAATGACACAATCATCTGAATCTTGCAGACATTCCCTCCGAGCTCCATCCTTCGACCAGTTATTGATTTTCAAAAACATCTCTTTTTCTGAAACCACCCTCAGACCACCACACCTCCAAGTCCGTGCTTGATCTGACAACTCCATACCTCTTTTTTTCCTTGCTTTTCATTTGCATTCTAAAAAAAACCCTTTTTTTAACTCAACACATACAATTCTGATCGATTGCACACATCCATCCGATCACTTTACCAACAAGCAGCATACATCCGAAATGGATCCTCAAGCTACTCTGTCGATTGGCTTGGCTGATGGCATGGGTAAGTCAGCTGAGCGGGAAAAAACAGGCAAAACTGAGTCAATGACTGGGCAATACCAGTCATTGAGGGAGAGTGTACATACTATCCTCAACAATCGGTCAATACCGGTCATTAAGAAGAGTACACTCTCCCTCAATCATTGGTACCAACCAGTTGTTGAGGGGAGTACACACTCTCTCAATGACTGGTGTTGACCAGTTGTTGAGGAGAGTACACTCTCCCTCAATGAATGGTATTGACTGGTCATTGAGGGTGTACTCTCCTCAATGACTGGTATTGACTGGTCATTGAGGGTGTACTCTCCTCAATGACCGGTGTTGACTGGTCGCTCAGGAGAGTACACTCTCCCTCAGTGACCAGCATTAACTGGTTTTTGAGGAGAGTACACCCCCAATAATGGGTCAATACCAGTCATTGAGGAGAGTACACACTCCTTCCGTTGAGGAGAGTGTATGTACAGTATTGTCTGTCTGATCAAAGTGATTGTCATCCGCCGATCGCTTCCTCTTTCCTTGGCGACTCTCTCCTTTTTTTAAACGGCACAGCTGCTCTGGTCAGTGCAGAACCGTTTGGGGTTCTCAAAATCCTTTTAGGATTCACTAGTACACTATGTACTCCACACGGACTGTCTTCATTTTCTCTCCTAAAAAAAGTTTGATTTTCTCAAATTTTGTTTGTTTTTTATTTATTTCTCAAAAATACCCCCAGAGGGTGGAAGAAAATGTAAGAATTTGACTTTTTTAATCACTTTATTGTAGCTAATCAAAAAATGCTAATAGTAGTAACTGAAAAAAGAAAAAGAAAGATTAATAAAGGAAACTTGAGCAACATAAATGAGTGAAATGTTCAGTACCTTCTTATAGTTCAAAACCTAGCGACAAACTTTGAGATCAAAATAGAAACAAGTAGGAATGGGAATGGAGCAAAGCAAACAAGCCTGAAATGAAAATGAAAGAAAGTTCAATACTGATGAACGAGTGAATCAGATTAGAAAATAAGGAAATGAAAGAGGATTGAGAGAGAGAAAGAATGGAGTCGATCGGAAGGGAAATGGTTAGGAGAATCGGGTATACCTCCACTTGAGCCAGTCCTAGCTCCTCCTGAGTTTCGTTTGTCTTGGTTGAGTTTGGTTGATTCAGTTTTGAACATATTTTGATAGTGAATTAAGGTTAAAGATGTCTTAGTCGGATTTGGGAAAGGAAGTGGTGGTGAGATGAAAAAGTCTGATTATCCGGATTCAGCTGAATAAGAGCGCGTGAGCTTCAGGATTGAATTCAACATTGAATATGGGAACATTCATTACGACCCATTTCCTCAATTGTGTGCAGCCTTAGGATCATTCTACAACAGAAAATTGGACCACATCGGCTGAAAGCTGTTTACCACACCTTTCTTTCCATGTGATGAGAGCAGGAAAAAAATAAATGTCAAAAAGTGGCAAAAAATGTGATACTCTCAGCCAAGAAAGTAGTGTTAAGCGCTAAGTCCCTCTGGACTTGAAAGCCCCTCAGCAAAGTCCTCGCGGGACTTTGATCAGTTAGCCTCTTTAAAGTTTTTGCTTGCAGTTTCAACCCCAAATTGTGAGCCCACCTTCTTGTTGACAACAAACTTCATCATCATCAGGAATAGCTGAAGGGCTTCAGAATTATAAATGAATGGCAGCCTGTCTGACTGTGTGGCTTGAGGGATTTGAGAAGATGACTGAGATACTGTAAGAATTTTGGGAAAAAATAGATTTGTTGTGTTGCATTATTAGAGGTTGATAGATGGAAGTCACTGGTGGCTTTGTGATATGCCATCCCACTCCTGTACCCCCAAGAATGCACCTGTTTCAATCAAATTTTTACATTTTAAGTGCATGATAAATCTGCCTTTATCTTCCGTTTGAAGGCGAAAACAGGGTGGGCTGGATTGGAGTGAAAAATAACATTTCCACAAAAAGTCTGATTAGAATGACACCAAATTGAGATAATGCTAACTGGCAGGGCCGTCAGTTATTATAATTTTTAACGCAATTGGCTTACCTTTTAGGAGATTCCCAGGGAATCTTCTCTCCCTGGTACACAATCTTTTGATAAGCTTTTGAAAGAGCCTCGGCTGCCTGCAAAGAACTCTTACGTGTTCCGCAAGATACCAAAGTTCTGATATTACGGAAAGAGTATGTTAGATTCATTTAAAAGAAGGAAAAATCATAAAGTGATTCTTTACGGTCTTCCAGAAGCATGGAAAATTGTGTGCTCCATCAACCTGGATTTCAGGAAATCAAAACATTGGGCCATCAGTGTCTCTAAAAACTGGCTGTAAAAATCATGTAAGAATGGCTTGCTTGAAATTCACATAACTCATGAATTGATATTCGGTATGATCCGCCCGACGAGTATAGCCATATAGATATTTTGAAAGCTTAACTGGTCTATGTTCTTTGCCAAAGCTTCAGAGGGCAATGTGGAGCTTCTGATCCGCTCCGCTTGAATTGTGAACCAACGTGAAAGTTTTTGCGGGGGCTTGGCCTGTCAAAGCCTTTTCATTTTGGTCAGAGACTCCACCGTTGCCTAGCCACTTGGCAACATCAATTATATTTGGTAATGTCGCACTCAGAGCAATCAGTCTTATGTCTAAAACAGAGGTGATTGAATTGGTTTCATGATCTACTCCTGCCTCTGACAAAATTTGAATCATGGAGAGTTTGACGCACTGGTCCCAAGAGTTTTCATGTGAGCCACGATTACTTCAAGAACACTACCACGCTCATTATTGAGCATATGAACTTCATCAATGCACACTAATCTGATTGGGTTTAGGAGCTTGGTGAATTCAAACCTAATAGTAATTACAGTAGATCATGAGTTGCCCAATTTCAATACGCCATCCAAAATCTGAGTTGGCACTTAATCAAGGTAGGGTAAAAACCTGCTCACCATCTCCAGGTCATACTTTCCCATTTTTCAGGTGTTGTAATTATAATACTTGCAAGCTTAGCATTGCCCAAGCCAGCATTTTTGCTATCGCCGGTCAACTCTACGCATTGAATGTTGAGTGAAGGAAATCTGACACTCCAATCTAGAAACCTTTCCACACACAATGACTTGGTAGGAGTCATATAGACCCCTTTGGAAAGCAAATTGTATTCTAACATTTGTAGCAGTGCTGGATTGCTACGCTACGCTAAGCTATTTGCCAAAAATAGCGTAGCATAGCGATTTTTTTTTCACCGCCAGCGCTATAGTGTTAGTGCTTTGTTAGCGGTCCTAGGGGTATAGAGGCACTGGTCCGCCATCCCAGCCATAAAAAAGGATTTACGGCCTTTACATGGGGTTTAAAGGATTTTGAATTGAGATTGATTGAAACTAAAAGCCAGACTATGAAAAGAAACAGAAACAAAAGAGATTAAGAAAGAAAAGAGAAGAGTAAAACACCCAACATGATCAGGAAGAATGGAGATGAAGATGAAAGATAAGAGTTGAGCTGAGACTTGAGATTGGATTGGACAACTAGGAGTAATGAAGAAGTTAGTTTGAGAAATTTTGATGAGATCTCACTGGAAAAAGAAGAGAAGAATAAAAGAGAAGAAAGAAGAAAGAAAGAAATAAACAGAGGAAGGAAGATCGATGATTAGGAAGGAGTTAGATGTGAGATGAGAAAGTAAGATGAAGAGGGTTGATAGTTAGTGATTGTGATGAGTCCGGTGAGAGAAGATTGAGAAGGCTTGAAATGAAATAGAGTTGAGAGATTGAGTTAAAGTGAGTTTGAATTTGAGTAAGATTGAGTTTCGAGTTAGAAAACAATGATGATGAAGAGAGAGATCGATTGCGAGTTGAATGAAAGAAGAGATTACATGAATTCGTGACACTTTATGAACAGTACAGAGAGTGGAAATTCAACAGGTTTCAGCCACAAAACCAGCCAAAGTCACCGCCAAAACCCCGCCCCTGCCAACCTGTATTTCTGCCCCAACAGCTTACATCCGCCAAACACGCCCCCCACAGCCACCCCTGCCAAGATGTGGGTCTCACCCATCAAGTAGGCCAAAACCAAAGTTGTAGCCCTTTAAAGGGCCGCCTGCTGCATCTCAAGCGGTTAGGAAGGCCCACATAGCAGTCCCAATCAAACCGTTGAGCAGGCCCACCGAGACAGCTCAGTGAGCAGGCTCACCAAGGCAGCTCAGTGAGCAGGCTCACCAAAGCAGCTCAGTGAGCAGGCTCACCAAGGCAGCTCAGTGAGCCTGCTCACCGAGAAAACCCCGTGAACAGTCTCACTGAGACAACTCGGTGAGCAGGCTCACCGAGACAACTCGGTGAGCAGGCTCACCGAGACAACTCAGTGAGCAGGCTCACCGAGACAACTCGGTGAGCAGGCTCACCGAGACAACTCGGTGAGCAGGCTCACCGAGACAACTCGGTGAGCAGGCTCACCGAGACAACTCGGTGAGCAGGCTCACCGAGACAACTCGGTGAGCAGGCTCACCGAGACAACTCGGTGAGCAGGCTCACCTGGAGACAACTCGGTGAACAGGCTCACCGAGACAACTCGGTGAACAGGCTCACCGAGACAACTCGGTGAACAGGCTCACTGAGACAACTCGGTGAACAGGCTCACCGAGACAACTCGGTGAACAGGCTCACTGAGACCACTCGGCAAGCAGGGTGAAGCAGCTCACCGATACATCTTGGTGAGAAGATTCACCACCTGCTCACTAAGACATCTTGGTGAGCAGGTTCACCATCTGATCACCAAGATGTCTTGGTGAGCAGGGTCACCATCTGATCACCGAGATGTCTCGGCGAGCGGCTTCACCCTGCTCACCGAGTGGTCTTGGTGAGAAGGTGATGAACCTGCTTGACGAGTGGTCTCGTTGAGCAGGTGGTGAACCTGCTTGCTGAGTGGTCTCGGTGAGCAGGTGGTGAACCTGCTTTCTTCCCTCTCGGACCGATTGGTCCAAGAGAAAAGAGGGTGTACTCTCTTTCCTCCAGGGCAAATCAGTCCGAGGGAAGAGAGTACACTCTCTTCCCTCCAAATCCGATTGGTCCGAGAAAGAAGTGAGTGTACTCTATTACCTCCAGGACAAATTGGTCCTTGAGGGGAGAGAGTGTGGTCTCTTCCCCTCAGGTTGACCTGGACTAGGCCAACAGAACTCTTGTTGGTCTGGTCCAGGCCAATGAAGGCTGTGTTGGCCTGAGCATGGCCGACAGAGCCCTTGTTGGCCAGGGAATGGCCAACAGAGCCCGCGTCAGCCTGATGCAGTCTAGCACACCTTAACATCGTGGTGGAGTTTGGTACAGGCGAAGAAAGGGGGTGATTGAGGGACTGTATGTCGAAACAGGTGGTTGGATCCATTGATGTACAGCACAAAACCCATTTTCAAACAAGAAAATGTATTTTCTAATAATTCTGGCTGAGATGGCGGACCAGTGCCTCCATAAAGGGGCCGCTATGCTGCGCTACAGCCCTTTGTGGCGGGTTTTTACCGCTAATAAGGGCTGTAGGGCAGCGTAGCAATAGCGCTTAAACCGCTAACAGCTACGGCAAAAGCTGTTAGCTGTTAGCGATTATTGCTACTCTGCGCTACGCTACCCACTACGGGTAGCGTAGCAACCCACCATTGTTTGTAGGATTGCCAATTAGAATATTACCGTTTTTCCACTTCCCGTCAGAGCCTTTTTTAAAGCGTTATGGATGGTGCCATAGATCTTGTATGTACATGGATCATTAAAACAAAATAAAAACTTGGCAATCAACTGTCATTGGTGCTTATGGCTGATCTTGAAAATCTGATTCTCACCATAGAGAAACATTTGCACTGCACACTGTTGAAGTGACTGAAACCAAAAAAGTCTTGATAAGGTTTGGATGATGATACAATAATACAATAGCCAGTGGGTGGCAAAATATCAGGAAATTTCCAATGGCACAATGACAAGACTTTCACATACACATTCCTGTGACTGGGATTAAATTTTGTAAGGCTTGGTTTGAAACTGGAGGCCCATGGGAATTGAATGGACAGTGAGAATTCTCTTGATAAGTTGAATCAAGAGGCCCAGACTCTAAAAGATGAATGATATACAGAACAATTTCTCTTAATTCTCCAAGAGGTAAATGTTGTTTGTTTTATGTGACTGATTGGCAGAATGTTTGGGGATCTTGATTTAAGACGTCAAGACTCTCACCTGGGTAAACTTGATGATTATCATATTCATACTGGATTTCAGTGTATGAACTTGATTTGAACCAATTCAGATTCATTGTCTGAGGGTCAGGGGAGTAGTACCTGTGGCTGCAAGTTGAGAGCTTTTGATTTTCTCTTTCAAAGGGTAGGTTATCCTGGTTCAAAGCATAGTTCTCATTCCGGTTGGTGAAATCAACCAATTCATCAAAACGTCCATTGTCCAAGCCACCATCACAATAGCCACTTGGACTTTGAGGAGAGGTGTCACACGGCGTCTTGTACAAGAGACGGGTGGGCACTATTTGAAGGAGGGAAATGAAAAGAGATAGCTTTGAAGAGAGGACTGGCTGTTCAAAGATCTACTTTGTTTCCAAGAAGAGTTACTTAGAGTAGAACACTGAAAGGGTTCACAATGAGAAGGCTCAAAGAAGGCGGGATCAAGTTATGATAGAAACTATAATCTCATTTTGATGAAAAAAGATGGAAAGCATGACAGTAGACCCCTTATATAGTAAATACAAGTGAGGCTACAAAGGTATGACATAGGTTCAAACAAGATGTGAGGTCATGGGGTCAAAGCAGAAAAAATGAAAGAGAGGTCATAGCTTCTGAGGTCAAGCAACACCAAGGCGAGTCCATGACTGAAGGACCAAGCAAGGGTAAGTGTGATGGGTGCGAGAGTGAGTGAATTGAAGTTCAAAGTTTGAGGACTGTGCGTCAAATTTTGAAAGCTCAAAGAGGGAATGCAACAATCTGGAAAAGGAAGTTAAGTGCATGAAGAAGTAATGCCGAAAGTAAAGGAAGACCGGTAAGAGGGTTATTGGTCTTGCTTTTGTCCACACAACTGAAAAGCAAATGTGCTATTGAATCTTCGAAGGTTTGGAAAGTAACTTTAAGAGAGCACTGAAGATTGCTGAGGGTGCATAGGTGATGTCATATGCAACCCGAGGATTAACAAAAAGCTTGAAGGTTGCTGAGGCTGTAAAGCATGGTAGAAAATCATCCTTAGCAAATGCAAGGAAGATCCAACTGCGAGATCCTGAGTGCTGAGTGTGAAGCTGAGTCTGTCGTATGACAGGTGCCCGGGATATAAAAGCGAAGGTCCCAAGAGCGATATTGTCCAGAAAACCAACATCCATCATACTAAACAACCATCCAACTCATCCACTCCTACTAAATATTACTACCATGAAACATGTCTAACATACTCCAAAGTCGTCCTAACACCCCATCTATGAAGTCACTCTGCCAAAAGGGCTTTGTCCCAACCATCCAATTCCTCCCCGCATGCGAGTACTGCAAAAAGAAAGGTCTGGTATGCGGACAATTGACAAAGGTGAATGGGAAGGGAAAAGCGGAAAAGTGCGAGCTGTGTCGGGTTCGAAAAACAAAGTGCATTTGAAACACCAAAGAAAGAGGTCCGGGATACGGAAGGCAAGTGTGGGCCGACCCAAAAGATGGATATACCAGCGAATGGCTGTACCACGCATACACCATGTCACCACCAGTTTCAACGGTTCCAGACAAAGAATTGATTGGAATTGAAACGTCAAGTGAGGTTGAGGCGCTTCAGAACTGGGTTCAGGTAAGTGAAGGGTTGAAGAAAGAAAGATAAGAAGGAATTTAATATTTTTTGTTTTGTTTTTTTAAGGGGATGATGCAAGAGCAGAAACTGAAGAAGAGGAAGAGGTAGAAAGAGAAGAAACAGAAGAAAGGGAAAGAGAAGAGACCGAAGAAAGCAAGGAAGAAAATGAAGAAGGGAACTTCGAGGACACTGCAAGAGAGCTTGAGAATGTGGAAAAAACCAAAAACGTCGGAGGATTGATTCAGAAGAGGCGTTGAAGTTCAAGTGAAGACAAAACCGAGTCAGTCAAATTCGTCATTAAGAAGCCGAGGATTAGAATTTTGGCATCGCCACCCAATATTGAAGATATTTCATCTGCAATGAGGATTTTACGGGATCTGGTGGGGCTCTCCGGAGGTTATCTTCAACTGGAAGAGTTGGAAATTGACGAGGGATTTCCAAATCCTGAGCAAGAAGTCGGTGGGTTGAAGAAGAAGGGAAAAGGGAAGGAGAAAGAAGTGGAAGTGCCACAGGAAGAGGGAGTTGAAGGAGAGGTACGATGGTCGTTGGGTGGCAAACAAGAAGTCGAGGTCAATGGCGAAAAGAAGAGGGAATTGCAAAAGGCAATGGTGGAGATCAAGGCCAAGGTTGCAGGAACGGTGGCGGCGTTGATGAAGATGGTGCCGAAAGGAGTAAAAGTGTAGGCAAATAAGTTAATAGAAGGGTTAAAAGGGAATTTTGAAAGATTGTCAAAGAAGATGGGAGGCATAATAGAAGAAATGTAGAGGAATTGTTTATTTTAATTTTAATTTTAGATTTTATTTTATAATTTTTTAAGAAAGAAGAGAAAGTGAGAGAAACAAGAGAAATAGCAATGTAAGAAGAGGAATATAAAAAAGAAAAGAAGATAAAGAAAGGAGGGAACAGAAGGGGAATGATTATGGTTGAGGTTTGAGGGGATAAGAGGAGTGAAAAGCTTTGGGTAGGTCAGGGCAGTTTGTGAGGTTCAAAGCTGGTTCCCACGATGTGTGATCATTGTCTCCATGTAACCAGACCATTCAACTAGGTATTGGATTTTACTACACCTTTTACGGGAGTCAAGGATTTTGGATACCTCCCATTCATTATGATCTTGAATTTGGACAGGCTCTGGAGGGGGAAGGGATTTACCAGGGAAAGGCAAAACGGAAGGGGAAAGAAGAGAAACATTGAACACCGGGTGGATGCGAGACCAAGAAGGGGGAAGCTAGAGTTGAAAGGCATTCTTCAAAACTACTGATTCAATTTCGAAGGGGCCAAATTTTTTCTCTTAAAGCTTCTTCGAAGGTTGGGTTGATCTGATGTTCGAGGAGTCAAGCCAGACAAAGTCGGAGGTTCGAGTCAAAGTCAGTCAGCGGCAATTTTGTATCGTTTTTTGGTGGTGTCGAGGTTCTTCTTGATGTCTTTCTGGGCGGAAGTGATTTTGGCGAGGTAGTTGGCAGCCGGCTTTGAGTTGTCCACATGGATGGAGTAAAAGGTCGGATGTTGTCCATACAGAGTAAAGAAAGGGGATTGCTTTGTGGCCAAATGGGTTGAATTCAGCCAAAGGAAGCCAGGAACTCCAGTCATCTTGCTGGTAATTGACCACCATTCAAAGATACTTCTCCAGGATCTGATTGATTCTTTTGGTTTGGCCATCTGATTTGGGTTGATATGCGGTGGAAAGATTTTGAACAATCTTGATTTGGTCGCACAAGCCCGTCCAGAAGGCAGAGACAAAAAGTGATCCTCTGTCTGAAACTATGTTCAAAGGCAGGCCGTGTTTTGAAAACACAAATTCAACAAACAGATTGGCCAAGTTTTCAGAAGTGGCTGTGGTATGAGTTTTGAGAAAGAGGGGCATCTTTGAAAAGTGGTCCACTATGACTAGAATTGTGTCAAAGCCATTTGAGAGAGGCAACAGAAAAATGAAGTCCATTGAGAGGGAATCCCAGGGCTGAGGGGCAATGGGAAGGGGTTGGAGGAGTCCGAACTTCTTATGGCGAGGGGCTTTGTTTGTTGACAAGTGTAACACACTGTGACAAAGTCTCGAATCTCTTTGGTCATCCCAGGAGACAAGTTGTTGAGTTTTGTCTTGGCCGTGATGACCTGTGAGGGGAGATTCATGGCGGGAAGACAGGATTTCAAGCTTCATGTCAGCATGGTTAGGAATATACATTTGCTCATTGTAGAGGAGAAGGCCGGTTTGATCATCCAAGGAGAATTTCTTGCAATTTCTGCCTTTCTGAAGGTCAAGGATTTGGGATCATTCAACTTTGCAAGACAAAAGGTCTCTATGCGGTCGCCCACCTCATCGGTAGAGATGGAGAACAGCCTCACAGATCCGTCGGGTTGGGCTTTGAAGATTTGTCGGATGTTGTCTGGGTTTTTGTTGGCGAATTGCTTCCCTTCATTAGGGTAGACATCCTCGCATCGAGTCAGGGCCTCTGGCAAACTGGAAAGGCGTCTGGGGCGGAAGGTGATGACAAAGTTGAGTTGACCAAGGAATTCAGCCCATCTGGCTTGTCGCCAAGTGAGGACCTTAGTAAGCATGAAATACTTCAAGGCATCATGATCTGTGATGACTTCGAAGGTTTAAGAAACACTGAAAAGATAGGTGCACCATTTCTGAAAGCAGAAAATAATGGCAAGGAGCTCTTTATCATTAATTTCATAATTGAGCTTGGCAGCCTTTAGTTTGCAACTTTCAAAGGCAACAGGGTGCTTCAAGGAAGCCACTAGAGCTTCAGCAAACTGCAAAAGGACACCTGTGATAGCATAATTGCTGAGATCAGTCTCCACTAAGGTGCGGAAAGCACTATCAAAGTGTCAAAGGATAGGAACAGTTGTAAAAGGATGCTTGAGTTCTTCGAACTCTTTGTGCCCTTTCTCAGTGAAAACATAAGGAATATCCTTTTTCACAAGCGCGGTCAAGTTCGTGATGGTACCAGCATAATCCTGAATGAATCTGCAGTAGAAGTTGGCAAAGCCAAGGAAAGATTGAACAGCTTTTACCAAAGTGGGGTTAGGCCAATCCAGAATACGCTGAACTTTGTCCTGGTCCATGGTAAGACCGGAACGGTTAAGAACATAACCAAGGAAGGTAACTTCAGCGGCATGGAAAACACACTTGGTGCCTTTCACATATAGATTAGTCTTGTGAACTCTTTGAAGGACTTCCTTGACATGATCTACATGTTCAGTGTGAGAGCGTGAATAGATGAGGATGTTGTCCAGATAAACAACAACACACACATTGACTAAATCTCCCAAGATTTCATTCATCAAGGCTTGGAAAGTGGCAGGAGTGTTAGTTTAGCCAAAAGGCATGACCAAGTACTCAAAAGCACCATGACGGGTATTAAATGGAGTTAAATATTCATGGCCTTCAGATATCCTGATTAAGTGATAGTCACCTCAAAGGTCAATTTTGGAGAAGACTTGAGTGTCAACGAAAGTGGTGAGAAGATGGGACATCAGAGGGATAGGATAGGAGTTCTTTCTAGTAACCGCATTCAGTCTGCGGTAATCCACACAAAGTCGAAGGGAACCATTGACTTTGGGGACAAAGAGAACAGGAAAACAAGTTGGCAAAGAACTGGGTCAAATGAAACCTTTTTCTACATGCTCTGAAATGTAGTCTCAAAGAACTTTGTCTTTGGGTTCTGACAGGTGGTAAATAGTACCTTTTTTAGGAACTGGTCCAATGAGATCAATGCAATGATCACACTTCCTTCAAAGTTTGTCAGCCAGAATGGAAGAGAACACTGATGAGAATTTGTGATACTCAGAAGGGATTTTTGGTAAAATGTTTACAAGATCTGCTGGTTTTTTGTTGAAGAAGTCGCCTTCAAAGACTTCTTGACAGGATCCAGTGGTGATGCTTTGAAGTACAACTTCTTTAGTTTCAAAGAGAAACAATTCAGGGGAAGCATCATACACCACAGAGGATAGGAAAGTGGAGGGATTCCCGGATGAATGCATATCATCAGGAAGAGAGCCATTGCTTGACAAGGCATTGAGAGATTTCAGGCTGACATGGTCCTGAAGGGAAGAATAAGAAATTTCACTGGGACTGGGTAAAGGTTTAGTTCGTGGGTTAATTACTCCCTTAGACCAATCAATATCTGGGTTCCAGTGCGAAAGAAAATCATGACCGAGTATGGCGTCATCTAGCCCAGTTGCATCTATGATTAAATGTTCCCAATCAAAAGTTTGATAGGAAGAAATGGCGAAGGTCCATGTAATTTTCTTCGAAAGAAATTTCATGGGCTTGGAGTAAGAATGATAAGTAAAAAGGGGAATGGGTTTCTCCAAAGGAGTAGTAGAAAGAGAAAAGGAATCTATCAAACTCTGTCTGACAAAGGAAAGTGTAGCTCCAGAATCAATAAGAACAGAGTAAGGTGAATTATCTCGAAACATAATCAATCTGAGTTGATTTGAGACAACTGTTCTCAAAGAACAGATTTTGGACTCAAAAGAAAGAGGAGAAAGTGGTTCAATTGGGTTAATGGCACTTGGGGGTTCATTGTAGTTGTTATTACCATTACTGCAACAACTACTCAAGCTTTTCCTGACTGACGGGTACGCTTAGTACAATCATCTACCTTATGGGGACCACCACAATACAAACACAAACCATTCTTCATCCTTCTTTCCTTCTTGTCGGACTGAAGGTTTCCATCCGTCAAAATCTTGTTGAGTTCGGAAGGAAGTTTGCTCTTCAGGAGCAGAGTAGGGTTTCAAAGAAGGTTGCCCAGGGCTGTTGGAGGTTGAAGGTTGGTGAGAGCCATCTTTCTTTGGTTGAGTGGGGTGAGAGTTTTCACACTGTATTTCTTTCTGAAGTTTGTGGTAGCGCACGTTGATGCAAAGAGTTGCATCGATGAGGATCTTGTCAGCATTGTTCTGGGAGAGGAGGTCGAGGATGTGGGAAGGGAGGCCTTTGTGAAAATGGAACATCAATGGTTGGCCACCCCAGCCTGGGAGACGAGATTGGAGGGCTCAGAAACTAGCAATGTAGTTCGAAGCATGGTCCGACTCCTTCATTGACAGGTTGTCGGGTCAATGCTCGGTGGCTTGAAGTTCATTGGAGTCGCCAAACAAGGTGACTATTTGAGCTTAGAACACAGCCGAAGAGTTCATGAGGGAGTCGGGGGAAAGGTCTTCAAGAACCTCCAGATAGGGTGGAACCCAGTCGAATGCCTTTCCTGTTAGATAAGAAGAGGCATAGATGGTGCGAGAACGGTCATTGGGGAAGGTGCGAGGATCATTCAAGAAGATGAGTTTGCATTGCTGCAGGAAGATGCGAAGTTTGGCGGGAGAGGCGCCGTCAAAGGAGTCAGGCTTCTTCATCTCCAGAGTACCAAAAGCGGGTCAAGGAGCAGGTTCTGCCGGAAGGGGGACTGCGTTTCGGCCAGAAGCTGGATGGCTTTGGCCAGGGATTCATTGGTAACAGGGGCCAAAGTGTTAGCAGGAGGTTTGGGATTAGGAGCATTCTGAGGGCCAAGGGTGTTGAGGTCCTCATAATCCTCCTCATTGCGGCCAGATTGGCTGCGAGAACCGGAGGAAGAAGGAGGGTGACGGCCACGGCCAGTGTTGACATTGACATTGGGGAGATCCAGAACAGGAGTGCCAGGGTTGATGTTGGAGCTGGGGGTCTGGTCAATCCACTGTTGAGAAGTGAACTGTCCTTTCGGAGAGCAAGGAATGTTGGGCATCTTGAATGAAGAAGTGTACAGGGAAAAAAGAGGGTTTACGGCTTAAGTAAAGGAAGTAAAGCCGGATCAAAATAAGATACTTTCACACTGTGTCTTGTACAAGAGATGGGTGGGCACTATTTGAAGGAGGGAAAGGAAAAGAGATAGCTTCGAAGAGAGGACTGACTTTTCAAAGATCTTCTTTGTTTCGAAGAAGATTTACTTAGGCTCAGAGGGACTTAGAGTAGAACACTGAAAGGGTTTGCAATGAGAAGGTTAAAAGAAGGCGGGATCAAGTTATGCTAGAAACTATAATCATATTTTGATGAAGAAAGATGGAAAGCATGACAGTAGACAGCTTATATAGTAAATACAAGTGAGGCTAAAAAGTTATGACATAGGTTTGAACAAGATGTGAGGTCATAGGGTCAAAGAAGAAGAAATGAAGAGAGAGGCCATAGCTTCTGAGGTCAAGTAACACCAAGGCAAGTCCATGACTGGGGGACCAAGCAAGGGAAAGTGTGATGGGTGTGAGAGTGAGTGAATTGAAGTTCAAAGTTCGAGGACTGTGCATCGAAGTTCAAAAGTTCAAAGAGGGAATGTGTGAATCCGGAAAAGGAAGTTAAGTGCATGAAGGAGTAATGCCGAAAGTAAAGGAAGACCGGTAAGAGGGTTATTGGTCTTGCTTTTGTTCACATAACTGGAAAGAAAATGTGCTATTTAATCTTTGAAGGTTCAGAAAGTAGCTTTGAGAGAGCACTGAAGATTGCTGAGGGTGCATAGGTGATGTCATATGCAACCCGAGGATTAACAAAAAGCTTGAAAGTTGCTGAGGTCGTAAAGGATGGTAGAAAAGCATCCTAAGCAAATGCAAGGAAGATTCAACTGCAAGATCCTGAGTGCTGAGTCTGTCGTATGACAGTACTCACCTTTGGTGTAGTCCTGAGTGATTCTCTCCAGCAAGGTAGCCGGGTCTCTTTGCTTGTTTGCAGTTATTCTGTGCAGCAGTGCTAATGATCTGTGAAGGACAAGTTCTAGGTCAGTTTTATTCTGCCTCTCTTTATCTCTTTTGTCTAGTCTGTTTCCTACTCACTTTTGTTTTGTAGTCTGCCTGGTTCCGGTTTCTATTTCTGTCTGCGCAAGATTAGAATTCCGTCTTTCTAAGTTTTGCGTTGGGTAGATGAATTAACTCTCTGTCAGCTATCTTTATGGTTCTATGCTGCAGACAATGTGACACACCTTGTACTGCAGTTAGGTCTAAACACAACTCTTCCCTTGCCGGGGGTAGTTGGTCTGCTTGGTCTGCAGACCTAATCTCACAAATATGAATCAAATAGGTTGAAGTGATTGAGTTCATCCAAAACCTACGACAAGGACAGACCAAAAGTCTTTATTGAAAGGATGATTGGCGAGTAGTCAATATAAGAAGGGAAGCACTCTTGTAAAGTCAGCGGAGGGAGATAGGAAGGGATGTGGTGTACAAGACAATTGATTATGCTGAGGGAGGACACAATAATGAATGTTGAGTGGAGGAAGAACAGCTTAAAATGGAGAAGGTCTCAGCAAGAGATTGGGGGATTGAGCAAAGAAGGAATTTGCAGAGGAACAGGTGGAGGGACGTGCGGAGAAAGCTCTGCAGAAAGGAATTTTGACTTATGATGACAGATGTTGTCAGCAATGAATTAACTTAAGAGCTTGAGCTTAGAAAGGAAAAAAGTTCATATATTAAAAGGAACCTGCTCTAGAGTGGTTTTGTCTTGACAATCAGGCTAGAACCTGATCATCAAGAGGTTTCCTATAGATGAGCAGGCTGGAAAGCACTCATCAAGAGGTTTCCTCTGGGCACTGCTAGCAGGAGAAAACCTCTTGATTAGCAAGTGTCACTGGGGGATAAAATGGGATGTGTGAATTCAACCCTTTACCTGTACCACCTATGTTACCAAAAAAAGCAAAAAAGATGAAATGATTAACTCCAAAACAATCTGTAAAGAGGAAGCTAACACAACATTGAAGAAACATGAAGTAAAATTCTTGCCGTACATCTGATATAAAATTGCCAAATTTAAAAAGTAGGTAAGATGGGTGTGAGATTTTAACAGGGCCCAATGATATGGTGAATTTGATTTAAATTGAGGAGGAGGCCTGGATGGTGGGAACTTGAACCTGATGAGTAGAGGAAAGTCAAAGTGGTATGGTAGTGAGGATCAAGACATGAGCAGATACCAGGGTGATATCTTCCTCCAGTGGGAACAAGCTCTTTGTTGATGATAACAAAGGCTGTCCTAAAAATCAATGTTATGTCACATGCAGTTATCATTGTCAGATACATGTCTTATCAGAGGGGGCATACAATGTAAGGTTTCTTTGCAGGTAAACAAGGACAAATAACAGGTGAGACATACAGTCATATTTTGTTGTGCTTTCCAAGGCAGGTTGACAAGGTGGAGTTGGAGTTAAACCATTAGCAGAAATTGAAGGTGATCATTGTGAGTCCCCTGACAGGTTCTTAGCATGATGCTATTTCAGATGTTGGATCAGTACAAAAAAAAAGAAAAAATAACAAAATAAGTGTAGTCATACAAAAATCAAAAAATCAAGGTTCTTCTGCCTACAATGTTTCAATCTCAAATGGCAGCAGTCAGTCAGCCAAGTGGGAGGCCACAGTGATTGAAAAATTAAGACCTCAAAACATAAAAGCAATGTATGACCTGAGTGTATCCACCAGGAAAGGGAAAAGAAAGATGTGTGTATTTTCAATGTGGCTTTGAAGTTGGATAAAATAAGAAGCCACAGCATTTGACAAAAAACAAATACAAGATGAGGGAGAAAGCCATGTTGCAGTCAACATTATTTGAATAATCAGCAACTGGAAAAATCTGAGAAGAAGGATGGGAGGTTGAGTTATGGCAAGGGCTGAATTTGTAGTCCTGGAAAATTTTGGACAATTGTTGAAGTGACCCAGGATGGCTTTAGATGAAATTTTTGTTTAATGTTAAATTATTAGGAATAAGATGAGGTAAACAGCCAGTGTTGGCACTGGCCTGAAACAAGATTAGCTGTAGGTTTTGGTAATTGACACCATATGATTACCTCAAGGTTCAAAACTAAGACAAGGGGGCGGCGTAGCTACCTTGGACTCTAGTAAGAATAAAGATAGGTTGTTTGGTTAACCTGTATATGTTACTAGAGGCCAGGGCGGCTGCGCCGCCACAAGTCTCAGGCACATATTTTGGCTCCCTCAACACACCAGGTGGTAAAACTTTAACCACAACAGGTTTGTTCCTAGAGGCTCAAAATTATTTGAATCAAGTCTCAAACTACAAGTCCTAAGCCCAAAAGAAGTGAGGCATTGCCCTGCTTCTAGGTTTAATTTTATTCTTATCTTGTTTTTATTTGATTATCATTGAAGTAGAACACCTTTAGTATGTAATGCAATACAGAACTTCTAGCTGTGGCAAATCGTTTAATTTTAGGTTTTTTTTTTTTGAATTTTCAAGTTTTAAGTTTTGATTTCTTTTCACTTGAGATTGTTTGCCTGAATGAGCTGCCTCATTCGTCCTGCTAGGCAAAAATAAAATTTTGTTCCTTCATCAGTCAGGGTCAATGCTTAACCTGATGGACGAGGAAGCCTTTTTGGTCAGGGTAACAGGGTAGGCCTTTACCAATGAGGAAGACTCATCAGTTAGGGGCCCCTCACCGATGAGGCTTCTTCATCAGTCAGGTTAAGGCCTTACCCTGACCGATGAGGAAGGCTCATTGGTCAGGGTAAGCCTTTACCCCAACCGATGTGGCTTCTTCATCGGCTAAGGTAATGTCTTACCATCACCAATGAGGAAGGGTGATCGGCGAGGGTAAGGCATTACCCTAGCCAATGAAGAAGCCCCATCGGTCAAGGTGATGGCTTACCTTGACCGATGAGCCTTCCTCATGGGTGAGGGTAAGGCCTTACCCTGACCGATGAGCCTTCCTCATCGGTGAGGGTAAGGCATTACCCTAGCCGATGAAGAAGCCTCATCGGTAAGGGTGATGCCCCTAACTAATGAACCTTTCTAATTGGTCGGGGTAAAGGCCTGCCCTGACCGATGAGGAAGGCCTTACCCTCACCGATGAGGAAGGCTCCTTGGTCAGGGTAAGGCTTCACCCTGACCAATGAGGCTTCTTCATTGGCTAAGGTAATGCCTTACCCTCACCGATGAGGAAGGCTCATCGGTCAGGTTAAGGCCTTACCCAGACCAACGAGGAAACCTCATTGGTATGGGTATAGCCTTACCCTGACCGATGAGGCTTCCTCGTCGGTCAGGGTAAGGCTGTACCCAGACCGATCAAGTTTCCTGATCGGTCAGGGTCAAGCCTCAGCCCGGACGATGAGGATGCCTCATCAGTCAGGGTGAAGGATTGTGAAACAGGAGAAGAGACTTTAACCAGTATATAAGGATAACCCTCTGACACCGGTGTTCCCCCACGCATCCCTCCACATAGCCTTTGAGTTAGAGGATTCATACATGGTCTCCCATGTCCAGAATTAGCCAGTTTCATAGTTCACTGGCATCTGTCAATAAATCCCTGCTGAGCAGGAGAAACCTTGGATCTTCATTTTGTAAAAGTGTCATTTAACTAGACTTGGATGTAATTTGACCTGTAACCAAGGGTGATTGCCTGTAACTTCGGATCCAGCAGGGTTATTGGTGATCTGTAATTTGAGCGGTAGAATCCAGTTCTTGAAGCGCTGTGTTGCTACGCTAGGCTACACTATTTGCTAAAAATAGCTTAGCGTAGCGTTTTTTTTGCCGCCTGTGCTGCAACATTCCCAGGGGCCTCTATGCTGCGCTACAGCCCTTTGTAGCGGGTGTTTACCGCTAACAAGCACTGTAGTGCAGTGTAGCTACACCCTTTTAGGGGCTCCAGTGTGTAGCAATAGCGCTTGAACCGCTAACAGCTACGGCAAAAGCCATTAGTTGTTAGCGTTTATTGCTAAGCTACCCGCTACAGGTAGCATAGCAACCCACTGTTGGTTCTTGAGTGATAAATGAGTAAAAATGGCTACTTGTATGTGTAGCAAAACAGCTTTAAATTTTAGTAACAATAACAAATACCACACCAATATGTGTTCTCTTGGCGAGCAGGTAAACACCTGCTCTCCGAGAGGTTTCCTCTTGGCAAGTAGGTAAACACCTGCTCCCAAAAAGGTTTCCTCTTGGTTAGCAGGTAAACACCTTCTCTCCGAGAGGTTTCCTCCCGGCGAGTAGGTAAACACCTGCTCAAACAGGTCTGGTATCCAGTTAACCAGCAATACTGGACTGTACCCACAGTTACTTTTCTTGAACTCTAGGAAAACAAAACAAATCACAATTGAGTTACAATAATTGTGGTGCGGAAAAAACAGTGGTAACTGCTCAAGTTGCTCATGGACAAATTTACTTTTGTCAGGATTTCAGCCTATCTTCTCCGCTCACATGCTTAAATCAATCACTCTGTCAAATTGACAGTTTCAATTAACTCTAGTAACTTCCTTATCTTAATCTTTCATCATAATTATCACTCAACAATTGTTGTTTTAGTTCACTCTACTTTTCTGGTAGTTTTATATGTGTCACTCTGTCACTTATGCAGTCTTATTTCACACTAGTTAATAGCTAGTTTCATCATCCTGTCACTGTTTATGCTAATATCTTTGTTAGCATATGCTTTTATTCTGTTTGTCAGCTCTACCACATGTTGGGCGTACTTGTTGTTTTCTATTTAGCTAGTCTTTATTCCAGCTGAAATCAATGATCAAGTCAGAGCATTTATCAACCTGAACCACTCTTGAGCTCCTTGGTCCAATCCAAGCCCCTCTTGAATTGTCCCCCTCCCATCATCAATTTTTTTCTGAGCCAAAATCTAACAACTTTACCAAAAAACAATGAGATATTGTAGAGTAAGGTAACTTACCCATCATTGGTCTCACCTCCACTTCTCAGGGCCATCATTGTACAGTACAAAATGGATGGCCCTGGGACTTGTTGGAATGAATTCTCACC
This sequence comes from Puccinia horiana, assembly GCA_001624995.1. NCBI lineage: Eukaryota > Fungi > Basidiomycota > Pucciniomycetes > Pucciniales > Pucciniaceae > Puccinia > Puccinia horiana. The sequence continues at coordinate 100,098 of LWDY01000042.1, read as the reverse complement.
TCAAGCACATTAATGTTTCCCAGCTCCCGGCAAAATGAGGCCTTCAGGGTGCACACCAACCCCCATCTTCAGGAAAAAGTGCGCCATAGGGGCAAGGGGAAGGGTGTGCACACCTCGGCGCGCCACAACCCAGGACACTGACAACCAGAGTGACTGCAACAGTAAGTGAAGTTACTGTGGACCAAACCCCCACATTTTGTCAGCGTGACAAAATCCAACTCTCATCACCTGCATGCAGGCTGTGTGGTTAGAGCATCACTCATGAATGCTGAGGTGGGTTTGATTCCCATATTACACCACCTTTCTTTTCACTTGTTCAATAGCTCATTCAGTCAACATCACATGGATCTGTATGCATTAATCTTATGGATTAAAGGTTTTGAGTTTTAGTTCTAGCAAATCTTGTAGGCTGTTTTTTTTTATTCAGGCTACTTTGTTGGCGGCAAAGCCGTCCTGTTCCCTAGTGTAGTAGATAGTTGTGAGGTTGACAAGTTATTATATATATCCACAGGGGGACTCAAAGTAGAGCCAAGTTGACTTGACTGCCAATTGGCAAGTCACTCTGCAAGCTTCCTGTTGAGTGATGAGTGAAATTGATTCATATTGTGTGTTAGAGGATTTCAGTCAGATTTGACTTGCCTGCCAATTGGCAAGTCAATCTTCCAGAAAAAACGTGCAGAGCGACTTGCCAATTGGCAGGCAAGTCGACCTGGCTCAAGTTTGAAACCCCCTCATGTAGGCAGGAGATCAAAGCCAACAATTGACAGGAATATCCTGTCTAGAACAGACAGAAGAAAGCAGAACCGATAGGTGAATTACATGTACTGTAGGCAAAGTGCAAAGCACAGATCAGAGACTAACATGATCAATGGCAAACAGTTTTCTATCATCCCAAACCAAAGCCACCGGGCCCAGGCACCCAAAAAACCTCATTATAGACTTCCATCCAGGCAACTTAATCATCTGCTCTTAGGTAAAATCGTCAGATCATCTCTCATGGCTCCTTTTCAATCCTGTCATCTCAGTTTAGTAGTATTTGTATTTAGAAGTAGAGCTCAGTCTGATTCAGGGCAATACACCTCTCAGTTGTGTGATTTTTTACCTTTTTTTTATTATGAATCCCTGGGCCAGTAATCGTGTGAGTGAATAAGCAAGGCTATGATTCAAACCATGAGTGTCAGTTTCTTTTTTTTAAATTCTGCAAGTTAAGTTACCCCAGCCCTAATTTTAGAATAAAAATTTGAAGATGCTGAATGTAAGCCTGGTTAATTGTGGGTGCTTGCCATGGTTTACAGATCAGGTTATGAGTATGTGTCTGCTAAGGATGTTTGAACTGGGTTGGAATGGTTTTGTTGTTGCTGATTTGAGAGTGTGGTAATTTAAAGTGTCGTTCGCCGCTCAGCCCGCCTTCCTGTCGCTTCGCTTTTTGTCCTTAACCATGCAAAACTCCTTCTCCTTCAACCCACTGCCGACCACCAAGCGAAGAACGACTCTGCTCGCTCCCACCAAGTCTCTCAACCAGATCCACAACAGATCCCCTGATAAGCGGCAGGTCGAACTCGAGGATGAGATACTCTACGGCCCACCCTCCCCAAGGTACATACTTCTACTCTCCCAACCCTTGAATATCTTTTCTTGTAACACCTACTTCTGCCCCTTCTGTCTAGACCTTCCAGACCGCCCTCAAGGCATTCCAATCTGAACAATCGACCCAAGTCCACCTCAACCTCCGACTCTTTCTCTCCTATCACTCCAGCCGACCAATTTAATAACCATTGGACTACCTCCCCTCCCGCCCAGATCGCCAACTCTACCACTGATGAACTCTTTCTCTCCGAGTGCTATCCTCCTATTCATTCACAACTACAACTACCCTTCTTCAACGAGAAACTCCATTCGCCCATCGGCATGGGCAGAGGCCAACCGATCCTCTCCCCCTCCAACCCCTCCCCTGCCTACGGATCTCTTGATCGTCTCTGGAAACGTATCACCAAAATCCTCGTCGAAAAACCCTATCAACTTCCCGAACTCGCCGACACGCTCTCCTATCCAGCTAGCGAACTTTCAATCAACTCTCTCAGTCGTCAACTCGAACCTTACCATCTTACCCTACCTAACGTCATTCGTGATCACTTCCTCACTCACGACGGTCAGGATGTCTTCTCCCTCAACTCCTCTCGCTGTTCCGGCTCAGCCCCCCTTGGAATCGTCTGGGGTCTATGGCTCATGAGCTGTGAGGAGGTCGAGGCAGAGTGGGGCTTTTGGCGTCGGTTCGATGGTGGACTGATGCCCGGTGATGCCTTTGCGGCTACCGACTTCTCATCCTACCAATATCACCAAAACCATCACAGCTCCACGCCTACCCCCAACCTCCCCTTGACTCGGGTCGATGAAGGCATGAGCAGCTGTCCCGCCGGATGGGTCCGAGAAGTCTATTCACATCCAGCCTGGCTCCCCCTGCTCAGCGACCGCGTAGGGAACTACATCGGCGTCGACCTCAGTCCTCCACCCAGCTCCTCTTCCCCCTGCTCTATCCCCCAGATTCCATCATCATCCTCCGCATCATCAACCCCTGATTATTGTCGATTTGGTGGAGGGCAGGGAAACGCACGTCCGCAACCCGGCCAGGTGATTGCGTTTGGCAGAGAGATCGACGAGAAGATTGTTCTCTGGCGTGGTGAGGGACGGGATGGATGGGCGAACTGGCTAGCGTCGTTTGCCGACGATTTAGAGGACGGAAACTTTGCTAGATTGATCGGCAAGAAGGCTAAACAATCCTCAAAGAGCAGGCTTTCGGGCAGAAGAAACTCGGATGGAGAGAGAGGCTGGACCCATACCGAAGAAGATAGCGAGGATACCGAAGATGGCCTGGGCGATTTGGGATACTTCAATGATGGCTCTGGCTTGGGTGGTGGTGATACTGAGGACGGCGACTTTTATGGCTGGCGATTAGCCCCCGAATACAGAGGGATGAGTGTCATCGAGGCCTTGTGCGCCAGAAGCAAACAACGCTGGGCCGAAGTTGGATCCTACTCAAGTGCGTCTTTTTCTTCCCTTCTTTGCACTCAACAAGATTGACACATTGACTAACATGATCTGTGTGGTGACGCTCAGGTCGGTCTGATTCTGTAAAGTTTGATAGTCGCTCTCACTCTCAATCCAGCAGCTCAAGACAGTCTCCTCAACTACCGGTTGGACAAGTCGATCCCTCTCGGGGAGACTCGACTCGACGAGTGGATTCGAACCCACCAACCCCAATAGCCTATGTGACGCCGCCTTCACCGCGACCGCCGGCAGACGAGCTAGAGCCGGAATCCCAACCCACGAGTTCATCCTCGGTAGCAGGGGGTTCATCGACTTCAGGCGGGGAGAAGCATGAGAGCTGCTTACAGCCCGTCCCAGTCAAGCGTCCACATCCCAAGCATCCACAACAAGCCCCCCGATGGTCTCGGGTTCCACCGCCCGCGCCGGTCTCGCTTGACCTTCCTACCATGGGCAGCTTGTTACTAGATGCGGCGGAACATCCGGTGGGGCCGACACGCAAGTCGAGCAACTCCTCGGCCACCTCGGGCTCGACTAATCCGACCGACTCGCCAGCCTCGACGCCCAAAATCGTCAGTAGACTTTCGATGGTCACTCAAAGGATCTCAGAGGAAATGAGCCGCAGGACTAGTCCGGTCCTTGGGCCTCCTAATAACCTCACCAAATCGACACCTAATGGAACTCATTCTGATGATAACGAAAACGCTATAGGAATGGTCATCCTTGATCACAACCATCATCCTAGTCCTCTTCCCACTCACAATCTGCCTCATCATCAACCTCCTAAGAGAAACTCTTCCGATAATCCTAAATCGTCTTTAAATCATCCACCTTGTACTGCTTCTCCTTCTCAAGGATTGGGAATCATTAGAACTGAATCTTGATTACTCTTAATTCCTTTCTTATCCCTTCTTCTCATCTTCAATGGGGATTCTTTTTCCTTCTTCTCAGGCGTATAATGTTTTTTTTTCCTCTAACGCGGTCACAATCTTAATTGTCCTCATCAACCAACCAATCATTCTCTCCCTCCATATACCATAACCTTACCTTACCTCTCTCCGCTCCTTATTTTCTGATGTGTGTGTGTCTGTGTGTTTATGTTACATGACTTTTCGATGATGATTTTTTTGTCTGTGTGTGTGTGTGTGTTTTGGTGATGGGTATGTGTGTATGTATGTACGTGGGTGTAGGCGTGTGTCTGATTAAGTGAGCTCTTACATATATACATAAATAATTATGCGCGGTTATGTGTGTGGATGTGGAGGGGTGTAGAGAGATTGCATGTGACAGGGTTATTAATGTGACCAGCTTTCTGGTTCATTAATATTTAAGTTATCTCCCTGGCACCAGGAAAACATTTGTGGAACCTGCATGCAGGTGCCTCATTGTATCCACGTCATATCCATGTTTTATAAATGAAACTCTCTACTCTCTCTCTCTCTCTCCTCTCTCTCTACCCTCTCTCTCCTCTCTCTCTACCCTCTCTCTACCCTCTCTCTACCCTCTCTCTACCCTCTCTCTACTCTCTCTCTACTCTCTGTCTACCCTCTTTCTACCCTCTCTCTACCCTCTCTCTACTCTATCTCAACAAGGCACATCACATCCAACTTGTATCCATGTTATATCTATATCATGTTCATGTAATATTGAGCCATATCCATGATTTTATTGGTTTTAAAATGATTTAAAATATAAGCTTATTGATTAGGCACAATTGCAAGCAAATCATAATTTTTTATGCATAGATTTGTAATCAAATCTTCCCATCATCCATTCAAGTAAAATGAAAAATTATCTGACAAGATGCTCAGGTTTAATCTCTGATTGAATATTTATTATATATCTCCTTCTATTGAAAATGATGTGTTTTCAAAATGATTCTCATAATTCATGCTTTATGATCTTATATGCTTCTATCAGTTGCACAGGTCACATGCTAACAAGATGTAAATATCCATACTGTATTGCATTTTGATATTAAGTGTTAAGGACTTTTATGGAGACAGGCCACACCCAGGTCAACAAAGTATCCCTCATAGCTCTGGGTAAAGGCATACTTAGGTGATTGAGGAGTCCTTCATCATCCTGGCTACAGCTCTTAATCAGGCCAACAATGATAAAAACTGGGTACAGCTTCTATCCAGGCCTAAGGAGAGATCTTTCTCCTCAGCCTGCATACAGCTTGCACTCAGACCAATAGGTTTGTCACAGATTCCAGACCAAGCTGGGCCTACCAATGGCAAAAGCAAGCTTCCAGATCAATCTGGGCCCAGCATCTAAGACAGTCTCTTTTCAGGTGGCCAGGGAAAGTCTCTTGTCAGGTGGCCAAGACATTCTATTGGCAGGTGGGCAAGTGAGACAGGGTCAGTTACCAGTTCATCCTGGGACTCTATATTCCATATATGACTAGTGCTCAATGGTGGCATTTCTGCCTTCAAATTTCAACCTTAATTATACTTTTACTTAGTTCCCAGTTTAGCCAATGGCCAATTATAGGGGGGTTCAAAATAAGTTTTCACTGGAAATCATTTTAGTGACCACTGGAAATTCTAGCCTTGCTTGACACATGCTGCTCACTTAAAATACCAGTCAAAATTTTACATTTCAATGTGAGATTTATGGCAAATTTTAGGTTGGAAAACTGATGATCAGAAAAATATGTAAGGGACCAGAAGGGAAATCTTCAATTGTGAACCCCCCTAATGATTAAATTTCAAATAGAGCCCTCATTTTATTCATTGCTATCAACCAATCCACATAATTATACAAAGATTACAAAACACATTAGCATGAATTATCTACTGGGATCCAATGGTGATTGTACCACCAATTCTATGTCACAATTATATATTATGTATTTTTTTTTTTCAAAAAATCTTGGATAATTTTACATACTTGATTCTGTAATGTGAGGTTGAAAGGCTACATCAATGATCCCTGGGAAGCACCTACATATAAGGATCAGTAGAATGAGTTGATGAAATCTATTTTGAAATACATAGACTTAAATATGATGTATTGGCAATGGAAAATGGAGTTCCAAGCAGTGAAATCTTTATTAAAAACACCATATTTGTTACACCACCAATTCCAGAAAAAAATATTTTTTAATGATTTTTTATAAGATTGAAGGGTTCACCAAGTGGAATTCAAGAGGCTCTGGTTGGATGAAATAAAACCAAAGCTGTTACATACATCATTTGTTTAATTTAGAGCAGTTTTGTACTCCAAAACACTTTGGTACTCCATAACACTTTTCTAGTCCCCACCACTTTTGGGTTATAATATACCACTTTATCAATTCACAAGTTGTAATGGCTTGCAAGGTAAGCAAAAAGATTTTATCCAACTAAAATAGATTTGGATAGATTATATTCAGGCCTCTTAAAGTGGCCAGGGTAAAATGGGGAAATAGGCTGAGATGCAAAGGCTTCAAAGCCCAAAACTCTTTTGACAGAAGTATTCAATAACTAGTTGCAATGAAAAATTTCAAAGGAAAACATAGAAATGAGCTTTAAAAATGAAACTTTACTGTATGACTTTATACTTCAATTGAAAAAGGCAATGGATGACTTGTGAACATCCACAGAATTTGTATTCAATCAGTATAATCAAAATTATGAAGGGATAAAAAATGAGGGAAGAAATTTCTCAAGTATGTGCATGTCACATGGTGGAAGACTTTCCATTTTGAATAAAATGGTCAGGAATGTAGATTAAAAACTTAGTTTGATGATGTGAATTCTTTTGGATTGGATTTTCACCAACCAAGAAGATTGGGGATGTTGAATTGGTGTAAAGTCCTTCAATGTATTGGAATAAAGAGAAAGAAGTGAGACAAATTTGATGGAATTATCAATATCAATAATATATCATTATATCCTCCATGTTATATACTTGCTTTAACAGTCCACAGAAGGAGAGCACAGAATTCTGATTATATTACACAGGGCACACAAACATGATTGTAGATAGTGAGGGTAGAGCCTCAACAGGTATATGGGTCAGAGCCTGTGTATTGATTTCAGCAATATTTTGGGTTGAATGGGCCAAATTTAAATTGAGCTTTGCTGATTCTTTCCTTATAAAATGTATAAAAACCTATTATATGAGTCACTTGGGGTGATTTCATAAGATATCTTTGTAAATATCAATGTATGGTTTACTTGAAATATTTGAAATTTCAACACTCTCAGGTCTAAATTCATGATGGGGAGTGTGGAATGAGAAGTGTTCTGATGAAAAATAACTGATGGGCAGAGTGGAAAGCTATAGGGGTCTTAAAGTTAAACTACAAACTACAGGAGACATCCATTAAATCCCAAACTAGATGAACTGTGTTGTATGCACTGGTTTTCAGTACCCAAAAAAACTGAGTTGAAATTTTGTGAGAAAAGATAGAATGGAAAAAGTCAGTGTTGCTGATACTCATCATGGTTTAAAATCAGGCTGATGATTTAGCTTGCTCCTTGGGGGAAAAAGAATATCATTCCATATGGCTACAATCATTCTAATCTTCTCCTTGAAGGAAAATGACATTTTGTGTGGGGGAAGATTGCAAATAATTTTTACACATCAGGTCAGAGTTGGAAATTAGGCTAAAACTGAGCTAAATTGAGCAGCCTCAGCCACCACTGAAGATCTGCCAAATTAGTTTTTTTAATTTGTAAAATTTAATTTTTCCACTCTGCTTGCTCTGTTCAGGCTCCATTGTTGTTTGGAGGCTATTATGTTAAAAATTTTCACTTTGACCACATCCCCAAAGTCTGTTTTTTCTTGATGAGGAAATTCAACATGTTTATCATCAGACTCTTTCAATATCCAGCCCCTGCTTTATGTAAATCAGGGACCACTTCTCTGGGAATCCCATATTTTTGGGCCGGCATATCAAAATTAGGTTGAATCACCTTAGCTTCATGCTAATTTGAATTATCATGAAGTTTGGAAGGGTTACACTCATGAATACTAAAATCCTCAAATTTGGCAATTGTTTGTTTGGGTAGTCAATCCTACATTAGAACACTGCAAGATGGTCTCCTCATAGGGAGTCAGATTTATTGATAATAAAGGACACCATTCATGATAGTTTCTGTCCATCCTGAAGATATAAATGGAGAGTCACAGGTTTCAAGAATTAAGGACCCATCCATAATGTTAGGTGCATAAACACAGAGTCAGAGGTTTCAATAATTAAAGATTCTATCAATAGTAGTTTCAGTTAGTCATGTATGCATATATGCAGAGCCATAGGTTTCAAGGATTAAAGACACCATCCATAATAGTTTCAGTCAATCATGTATATATAAATGTAGAGTCACAGGTTTCACAGATTAAGTATGTCTCAATCATGTTAGATGCATAAATGCAGAGTCAGAGGTGTCTGGAAGTAAGTATGCTATCCATAATAGTTCCAGTTAGTCTTGTATGAATACATGCAAATTTGGAGGTTTCAAGAATTAATGAATCTGCCCATAGTAGTTTCAGTTATTCCTGTGTGTATATTTAATTCAGAGCCAGAATTTTCAAGGATTAAGGATAACATCCATACAAGTTTAAGTCCCGCCTGTATAGATGAATGTCAAGTCACAGGTTTCAAGAATTAAGGCTGCATCAATAATGTTAGATGCATAAATGCATAGTCAGAGGTCTCATAAATTGAGGATGACATCCTTAAAGGTTTCATTTAATCATGTATGCATAAATATTGGAACAAATGCTTAAAGATTTAAGTATAGCATCCATAATGTTGAATGCATAAAAATACAAAGTTTCCAGAATTAAGGATTCCATCCTTATTAGTTTCAGTTAATCCTGTATACATAAATGTAGATTCAGAGGTTTCTAGACTTAAGTACACCGTCCATAATACTTTCAGTTAGTCCTGTATGCATATATGCAGAGTCAGAGGTTTCAAGAGTTAAGGATGATGTCTATAATCATTTCAGTTGATCATGTTTAATATATACGCAGGCTTGGATCTAATACTTTCATGTAATGGGGACTAAGACATAGCAACAATTAAGGAGACCATCCATTATAGTTTCAAGGTGTTTCTGATGATGCATTATAATTCACCTGTCTAAGAACATCTGTTGACTGGTTTGTCATGCATGCATATATGAAGAGTCAGGTTTCAAGAATTCAGGACATGCATGATGGCTTTAGGTATTTACCATTCCAAGACTACCTGATGATATACTCAATCACACATGCATGATATATTGAACTGCTGAATGAATTTATGTTAGCAGAAGTATGAAAGCTGTCCTACAAGGTTTGAGGATACTTGATCAAATTCAGAGATTTCAATAATCAAGGGCACTATCCTTGAACTTTTTAGGTACTTGTGTTCTGATCAATTGAATATACCTATTCTAAAACAATCAGCTGCACTAGTTATACACATATGTGTGAGTCATGTGGGTCTCATGAGCCCTGCATTCACTGCAAGGCAGGGCTGATCTTTTTGTGGAAATTAGCCTGGAGGTTTAACTCTCTGTGAAATGCCAGCAGCAATTTATGATTGCTCTCTACACCATATATAGGCATGAGTCTTGCTCCAATGGGACACATCCAACAGACATAATCCACTACTTAAACCATCAATTTAACCAATTTTTTTGTTATGTGTGATAAATTCCAGTTTACTAATAGAGTGGATCCAAATACCTCAACTCAGGATTGATCATGTAGTAGAAAAAAATCTGGAGCATGATTCTAAGTAAGGTAGTACTTTTTCTAACACTAGTTTATATAACATATGTGAATGAGCCTGGCATTTTCAGTGCAAGCTTTGTGCTGATTCCCATCACTTCAGGATAATTTCCTAGGCTCTTCCTAAAATTTTGGCTATGTGGGATGCTAAGCATAAAAAATTGGGAAAAGGTGTGTATCATCATTTCCCACAAAATCCATCCATAATAACCCAATAATTGATAATTATCATACATTTTACATTGAACAGGGGCAATTTCTTTTTGGGAGCCTTATAAAGGTAGCAACACTTACAAATAATTGATTTAAGCTGATAATCTAAACTATGGTATGTTTTTGATTTTGAAAGTCAACAAACAATTTGCCTCCTTGTACTTATTTATCCTGCTTTGATCATAAATTTATATCAAAACTACAGAAATATGTATAGGATGTATGTGCCCTGTCTTGGATTTTCTTCTATTTCACCAGTCATACTTCACTACTATTGAGTATTAGCCACCTGCCTTGCATTGTGATTGGATGTTCCCCTTATTTATTGTCTAGTAATCAATGAAAGTGCCCATCTCACTACAAAGTGGGAATAAATAGATGGTTCCTATTTCTTACAGTACTACTGTACCCATATGTCATAGAGTAAGGTTGGAATTCACAATCAGTCTTGAATTCATTACCATTGCCTGACATGTAGACCATGGTTCGTATAAGGAAACTTTATTTATTCTCTTATTTGGGATGCAAAAATTTAAATGGAAAAGCCTGTTTGAAATGGAGAAGCCTGTCTTCCTGATCACTCCAAATGAATAGCCCTTCCAAAGAGTCTTAAGCAGAGGAAAATCAGAATATGCATTTCTCTGAAAGAATGAGGACTCCACCCATAAAATCCCTTGAGAAATAGAAGCCAATATTAGAAAATGACCACTACATAATGAAAAATCCATCATGATTCTTTATAAGGAAGGAAGCATGGTATCAGCAAGCCAGGATACATACAACTCTCTAGAAATGTCAAATCTTGATGTGGGGAATTTACCTATTTGAAGGAGAAAATCAAGTATGCCTATCTTGAACCAAGTGTTGAGCACTCCAGATTATACTGTAGTTCTCCCAATACATACTTCTATCCAGGTAAAATTTCATACATGCTATTGAGAAACTGGGAATATAGTCAATAAACAGAGAATTCCCAGAGTAATAAAAATATGGAGTTTGACATATGCCTTGTCACCCAATCTAAACAGTCTGGCTTTTAAAAATTATGAGTTTCTTCATGGATTGTCAAATTACCTTCAATCTAATTGATGGCTTCATTTACAAACTTATCTTTTCCACAGTGGATAGAGAAGCCATAAAGCCATAAAATCAGTTTATAACAGTGCTCAGGAAGTTTCAAGGGAATGTCAATGAATTTGCACTCAGCTTGAGACTTGTCTGGTAATTGTTGGTCACTTAGCTTTCCAGGCTGAAGATATTGAGCTTTCTTTCCAAAGGCCACCACATTTTTTTATTCAGAGCATCAAATAAATTTCCTGGATTGGACAGATGTGTGGAGGTGGAAGTGGTTATGGAGCATCTTTCAATTCCAAAACAATGTCTTTATAACTGAAAAAGGAGGCCCAATTGGTTATTGCTTGGCCAGGTAGACACATGAGCAAAGTGCTTATCACAGATCTATACCAATAACCTGGCTCAATTCTAATTCTATTATCCACTGTTCATTCAAATATTCCAAAAGTGGCTCATGAGGTGGAGAAGCATTCTGTTATGTGACATAAAAAATGGAAATAAAACAACTGAAAAAAAAACAATAAAACAACTACAAAGCATATCTCTGGTCTTTACAAAGGGTTCTATCACTAACATTTTTATCATTAGCATCTTTTAAATTATTGGAAACTGCACCTAATTTTTTGTTAATTTGAATAGAACATCCGAAATGAGTATGAGAAGAAGTACTTTTAAGAGAAGGAGGGGGAGGAGTAGCATAGTGCTCAAACATGGTGGTTTGCCACAAAACCTCAGCAATCCTATTGGCATGAGCAAAGTCAATCAGAACAGCATGATGAGTAAATTGGAGACCATGACCTTTTTCTTGTGAGGGAGGAGGGATAGGATTACCAGTTTTTCTGTCAATGTATGAGAATATTCCATACGTCCAAGGGTTGAGGTCACAGCCATCCTGATGAACAAAATTATAAAAGTCATTGAAAGTGACCATGACATTACCAGCAAAGTTGTTTTCATCCTTAAATTCCCGCCATTCCTTTTGATTCCAATTTGGGATTCCTTTGGAGATGGCAACATCATGGTTTTTCACCCAAGCAGATTTGGATAAGGATTTGATACAGCTGGCAATGAAGTCATTGTGATCTTGAAGGTTGTTCCATAACGCACTATCAGCAATAGAATCTGCCTCATTGATTTTATGTCTTCTTGCATCAGTGCCTACAGAAAAAAACATGATCAGTCCAAGTGATAAAAAAAAAAAGAGTTTTGCTAACCACCAGACTTGCCCTCATCTGAACCTTGACAAAAACAAATACCACACATTGCTCCATTGAGTAAATTGTGGTTGATCTTGATTGGCTGTCAATGGAGTGCCATCTTAAAGAGATTCGAAATAATTTCGCCCAGTTTGTTGAATGTTGGTGTGGGTTGTTTGGAGAAAGAATGGGTTTCAATTAAGAAATGGGGTTGACCACCAGAGCTGCAAATGAGGTTTCGAGTCTTTTCGCCATGTATTGGAAAGGTGAGGATTGGTTTTGAAGAAATTTCTTCCTCAGATGGTGAGATTTTTCAAAGTGAGGGATTATTCCAGAATTGGTATCCTTCTTGAATCTTCTCTGCTGCTTGGCAACTTGCTTTGCAGTGCCAGACGTATATTTTGGAGGTGACATGTATCGCTTTTTGGGTTGAGAGGGACCGGAAGTCGAACCAGCGGAGCCACCCGTAAAAAGGCCACTGACCTAGGGGGCCGTGCGCCCCCCACGGAGTGAGGCTTGCCCAGGTGTGGTCCACTGGTTTGACTGGGTTGCCCCAATCATCAACCTTTGAGCCCTGGGAGACCTGAGGAGCCGTGCGCTCCTCAGACGTCCCAGGGCCCTCCAGAGGATGATGGGGCTTGGTTTGTTGATGTGGTTGTCGTGAGTTTGTCATCGATTCCAGGAGTGAATAGAGAATAAAAGAAAAAAAAGGATTAGTTATCTGTATCGTTAGAGGAATGTAAAATTACAATACCAAGTTTTATTGTATTGTGTTAAAAGTGGATGGTTGATTTTTGAGCAAAGCTGAGCAGAATCAACTACGGTGAATCGGATCTAACGAGTGATTCAGGTCTAACGAGTGATTCGGGTCTAACGAGGAAGCCTAATGAACCTAATCAATTGAATCGATGTTGGTCTGGTTTGAGTGGATGAGGAAAAGAATGACACATAATGTGTCAGTAAACAAATGAGGGCATAGTTTGAAATAAAAACTTACAAAGCTGTTGAAGTTTGATCAATCGATCGATTGAGGTAACAGAGCATTCTTGATTAAGAGAGTCTAGTGCGGTTTTTTGACCCTCAGCCAAGCTGAGTTGATATCAATGAAAGCGGCGAAGTTTGATTGGGGCAAGATGAGGGTTGAACAGTGAGGTGAACAGGCAGGTAGTGAAGATGGAGACAGAAAAGGGAGATGGTCGATTGGTGGAGGCGATCGGGTTTGATATCGGCTAGTGAAGATGATGAATCCAAGAGTCCTCGTTTAGTTTCAGCTGTGATGAGGATAGATGGAGGAAAATCAGAAACGTTCTACATATGGAAAACAAAAAAAGATGCCAATCGGTTGAGTCGATTGATAAAGAGAAATTCATACATGTTTGTACTACAGGCAAAGGTAAGGATTGCGGTCGAGTACAATTGAAAGGCGTCAGTCTGATAGATTGACCCTAGTCCGATGGATTGAGAAGAAATGAAATACATACGTTGATGGCGAAGCCAGGTTAGATTGATCAGAAGACGCGGGGTTGATGTAGCCGAGTGGGATTGGTTTGGCAAACTAGAACGGTCGATTGACCCTTGTGAAGTTTAACGAGCCCAAGAAAACGCTGCACCAAGTTGATTGAGTCGAACCCTTCGACGAGAGCCCAATTTGAAGTCGATGGAGTGGAATACTTCCATTAGATCAAGGAGAAAATATGTCAGATGTTTGAGGCCCTAATTTGTTAGATGAAGAGAAGTGGAAGGAAACACACATGCTTTAATCGTTGAATTGATTAATTTTCAACCCAGACAACGATTCCGAATCCAGTGATTGATGTAGAACGTACAATCTGTGTTAAATCGAGCGACTGAAGATAGAGAAAAGAAGCAGTCAGACGAGTTGATGGATGGAAATCAAATGGTGGACTTACAGATGTGTGAGATTGTTGGTTGATGCTGAGTGATGGTTAAAACCCGACTACATGGGCTGGGGTGAGGCTTGATTGTTTGATAAGGCCCAGAAGGGGGGTTGAAGCTTTCTGATGGAAATGAGACGAATGAAAACAAGGGCGAGTAATTCTACATTTGGACCATGTAACATAAGAAGCAAACAAGGATGAAATCAAATGATCAAGATAGACTACATATGTGATTCAACACTGAGAGAGACAAGGCCACTAGACTGTCTATAACCTACACAACACATTACTAAAGGGACAAGCCGCAAGGAAAACATGACAAATGAGAAGTTTAGCAGATGTTCAAAAGTCAGATAAATGATAATGATGGATCATTGATGGGCACATAGGAATGGTTCCAGTTCAACCCATCATGCAAATAGCTAGCATAAATACACTGAATGTGTGCAAGGGTGAAACCCCAAAGGTGTTGGTGCGGAATGAACTCACCTACAGATAAACTTGCACCCATGATCAGATGACAAGCTCTTCGAAAATTCCAGAGTTAGAGTTTGTTTCCTTTCAAATACAGCACACAATTGGAGTGGTTGGTGCTATTAGTAGAGGGAAAGTTATTTTGGTAGTTGAGTAGACGAAATCAGGCATTCACTGAAGTAAGAAACGTGTCAGTTCTAGGTTTAATCTATAAGAAATGCACAGTTTGTCATACCCAATGCAGTCCACCCTGAATCAAAGTACATTACATATAGCTGTGAGGAACCCTATGGAACGTGAGAGATGTCATCATGATGGTTAGACTGTATGATTAAAATCTTTTTTGTATAATATATAAATTGATTTCATAACACTGAATAGTTTGAACAGCAATGACAACATGGCAAAAATTGATTGATAAAAATGGGCGGTCACAGGCCAGTAAGGCTTATGATTTGGCTAGGAAACTCTCCTTGAATTGAAGGTATAATTTGAGAAGTAGGGCTTATAATAAAACTGCCATGATGGGTGTGAGTGTGTTAACAGTTGGAGCAAATGAATCAACATATGTGCTAAGGTGTTGTAATGGCAGGTAATCATGAAGGGCTTCTCTTATGATGTCCCATGAAAAGTAATCCAATCCAATGAAAACATTTGTGTTTCAGAGTGCTTGCTTACCTGCAGTGGTTTTTTGATTCCAAGAACAACATGTTTAACAATGTATCAGCAGCTTTAATGCATGGAGGAGCATATGAAATGTAAATGGAGAATGCATGAGGAGTGAAGGACTAATGTTATGCAGTGGATATAGAGGCTGTGGGAAGGGAAGGACCCTGGAAAGGACAAAAACAATGGGTGAGCCCATAGGGAAGAAGGTCCATGATCATCTGATGAATGGGTTAGGCATCAATGATGATTTGTGATATCTAAGCACGGCAGGCTTGAGGATCAGCTGTTGATGGGAAATGGGAGCTCAGACATGATACAAGTTGATATTAATTCTGGGAGAGTATCATGCCACTGCTAAGCACGCCGGGCTTAAAGATCTATGCAGGACTGCTTCACACACCATGTAAGAGAAGTTTTGCAGGAAGGATGAAGTATATGGGTGGTCAAGCCAATTCAATCAGTTGGCTGGTGTGAAGGAGCAATGATAAGTAGAGAAGATAATATTGTGCAAAGCATGCATAAAGGCTAGTCATCTGGCAAAAGCACTAAGGATTGGGAAACATGGGATATGGCTAGGCATTTCAGAGGTGGTTTTGTGGTGAATAAATGCTAAGCACAATGGGCTTAATGATGGGGTGTTTCCATACCAATACAGGCATCACATCAACTTGACAGGGTGGTAGGCTGCATGAATGTTGAGAAATTGCAAAGCAGGCCAGGCTATGATAATTTTTTTCTATCTGAATAACCATCCAAGACGGATGATCAAGCACTGAGAGAGCAAATCAGACTGTATTGATGATGGGGTATTGATAAGCCCAGCGGGCTTAAAAGTTCAATTTGGTTATGCAGATTTAACTCACTGGGATTCATAAATAATCAGGTGTTAATAAGCATGCCGGGCTTAGGGAAGTGTTGCTTCTGGCTTGGGAGAAGTCTTCTGCTATAGAAATTGGACCCCTGGGAGGAAGGCTGGATAGTGAAGATGTGAGATTCAGAAAAGAGGGTCAAATTCTAAGTGCAGAAAGCTTCTAGATAGAGGTTTGGTCACATTTTAGACACATTGACCATTAAAACTCCTGATCACCTTCTAAACATACTACCTCCAAGTAACATGGTCAGATTCAAATGAACCAACACTGTGGGGATGATTCCAAAAATGTGAGCAAACTAGGTAAGAGGTTAAATCAAAATACCACTCAGATTAAGTTTGAAAGTGTCGGATCAACTGATAATGACTCTGGGATTGATAAATCAAGATTGAATGTTGGGTGACTAGCTTGCCAGTCACCATGAAAAGGCAACATGCTGGGATTTGAACCCCTTTAAAGCCTCATGAAAGATGCCATAGCTCTAAGCACGACGGGCTTATGGCTGAGGGCTTCCGATGCTCTGATTCCTTCAATAATGAGGTCATCATACATTCTGGCTTGTGGATGGGAGACCCTTATGCATTTTACTTTTGAGACATCAAATCAATCGGATGAAATGCATTGCTTTTGGGAATGATAAGATACAGCCACATTTTTTGATTTGTGGGCTACGTACAAGAATAAAAACCCAAAGTTTATTGTTGAACATTTATGCTGGCTGTTGAATAAGCACGCCAGGCTTGCTTGCAATAGTCTCCAGGGACCCTTTCAGGTGCAAGCTGACGCTCTTGGTCAAGCTGCAATATTTGGTCATTTGATATTCAGGCTGGTTTAAATGACTGCTCATTTCTCAGCTCAAGAGGGCTTGACAATGGTGTAATTTTTTCAACACTAGTGTGATAAAATGTGTACTCTGGCCAAGTCGAACATCTTGAGTATTGCAAACCTGATGATAAAAATAGACATCTTAATGCTGGATTGGCCTAAGCCCACAATGCTTTTGCTCATGGCTGTTGTTGAGGATTACTAATTGGTTCTTAAGCCCGCTGGAATTAAGGAGATGAGACATTATGGTGAGCTTGCCAGGTCCAATTTGTAAAATGTGAGTGGATGTGGGAGTCAGATCAGGGACAAGTAGCATCACTTGACTAGAAAGTTGTTCGGTAACACAAGAAGTTAATTACTGGCAAATTTTAGATAACTGAATAGTTCAATTGAAGAAAAACAAGACAGCCTAGATAATTTAACTATGAAAATTTCATCTAACGAACAAAGACTACAAACAAGACATCTATGGAGCATTCAAACATTTTTTGGTTTGGTGGCAAAATTCAGATAATCATGGGCAACACAGATAGCTAATTGATGACAGGTAGGGATCTTTGGGTGCAGCACGGATAGAGGAAAGAATTTGGCGAACATAAGTACCTAATTTTACCCAGATGTCTTCGTGAGCAGACTTATTAGCCTTGGACTTTGCATGAATCTGGTTGAAAAGATGAATGATCTCAAGACAGTCACTGATAGTCATGTTCTGGTGATCTCTTGTTGCAGTGAATATGCAGTGTGCACCACCCAAAAGAAATAGAATGAACGGGAAGTAGTTGTGCTGGCTTTTGATTTGTGCAACTTGTCTGCAGTCTTTGGAAGCCGTTTTGGAAAGCGCCTGCTCAGTTCTCTTCTTTTTGTGTGGGTTCGGTTGGTCCTTCATGTCTTCAGAGTGGCCATATAGAATAGTATAGGCCATCATGATGTTGATGATGATCTTGCAAAGGTCTTCTAGGCAGTCAGGGGCAGAGTTAGTCGAAGGGCCTATTACAACCTGGCTGGTGTCATTGCTCAATGGTTCACCATCCAAGATTTGGGGAAGGGTTAGCATTGTGTCATCCTTCAAAGCTATAAGCCAAGACAGCACAATAGTGTGCCGTCTGAAAGGGCTGGTTGAGGGGTCAATTGTGAGTGCTTTGGGGTTTTCATTGGGGATGGATTGAATCAATAGAGCCACTGTTTTAGCCCATTCACAGAGCAAACGGGGCTGGGGAAGGTTGATCAGGGATGCTAACGTCTGGAAAAGGTTGCTTTCTGGATGAGACAATTTCTCACTGATTGGTATTATGGGGTCAGGTGATTGGAGCTGGGAATGAAGGACCTCATGATTGATGATATCTTCACTATGCCAGAGCTCATGGGTTGAATGATAAAGGCAGCTGGGACCTAACATAGTAATGAATGTCAGCCGGAGTACACTGAAATATCAAAGGATAAATACTTACCTGAACCAATGATATCTTTTATCCAGTGCTTGTAGTTGAACTGGGCCTTTTTGTAGACAAAGTTAGCCATAGGGATCTTGGTGACATTGTTTGTGGAAAGTCGAAAGCTCATAAGGTATTCAGTTGCCTTCCAACCCATCAGCCACTTGGTTTTTTTAACTCAACCTTCCCAAAACATTTTTGAGGCCTTATGGAGCTCTTGTCGTAAGGAATCGGGTAGGATTAAAGAGAAGGTTTCAGGGGTGATTTGAATGGAGGGTTGAGCGGTTTCCTTGGCTGAATGCTGATTGTCAAGCTGGGTTGATGCCGGATCAGTGTCCATTCCAGAGTGCTGAGCCGTGTCAGGGGGAGGTCTAGATGGCAAATTTTTTTTCCTTTGAGAGGATTGATGCTCTTGATTCTCATCATGTGATTCAGCTTCTGGGTTTTTTTTGGGTTCACCTCCATCTTCTTCCCCCTCATCCAACCGTACACCTTCATCATCCTCTTCACCTTCGCCATTCTGATTTTCCTCACTTTCACCTTGGCCCTCTGACTT
Organism: Puccinia horiana; assembly: GCA_001624995.1. Classification (NCBI taxonomy): domain Eukaryota; kingdom Fungi; phylum Basidiomycota; class Pucciniomycetes; order Pucciniales; family Pucciniaceae; genus Puccinia; species Puccinia horiana. Next base: position 81,135 of record LWDY01000042.1, on the reverse strand, counting down.
CTCGGAACTGGAGTTGGATGTGAGAGATGAAGATGAGCTTCCCTCTCTGGATTGTTGGGTGGGATACATTTGTGTTGTTCGATGTTTCTTCTCAGGGGATGATCGTGAAGATGGAGCCTTTCTCTTCTTTGTTTTCGGGGGATTTGTGGTGACCAGGTTGGAAGGAGTGGAGGAATGGATTCGGGAGGAGGTATGCTGAGTCATGATGCGGGTTGGGAGTGGAGTTGACTTGTCTTTTGAAGCAACTGGAGTTTGATGCCAGATTGGTCAAGATCGGGACCACCAAGTTCAGCATTTGATGAGTTTTTTGGGGGATTCAGGGAGGGAGTTTCATTGGGTGCAGAAGTTGATCTAGTGTTGGCTAGTGATTGAGAGGTTGGTGGTGCCAATTGAGTACTAGATTTGGAGGTTTCAATGTGAGACTTGATGGAAACTGGAGGATGACTGGTTCGTTTGGGCTTGTATAATTGCTTGGTATGCTCAGGAAGTCCGGGACGAGTAATTATAGGGTGAGGGGAAGGTTTAACAGTGAGACACTCCTCAATGGGAAGTGATTTAGTTTCTTCATAGGCTGTGGGGGAGAAAGGAGCATTAGTAAGGCCCAGGGTTTGAACCTTGAAATACCTTGACACATATTTTCAAGCCAAGTTAAAGCACCTTCAAAGTCTCTTTTGACGGATTTTGGGATGCGTAACTGGATGAAAGTCTTGAAAAAATCTTGGGCCTTGATGACGTGGTTGAGGAATTCTTCTTCACTAATCTCCTGAATCTCGGATCCTAAGAGTGGCTCTCCAGAGTTAGTGGGTTCAATGGCAGGAAGCTTCTGTTTTTCAGTGGATTCACTAGATGGCAGTTTCTCACTGGGAAAGGACATCTGGTATTCGAAAGGATCTACAGAAGATACAAAAGAAAGGTTGTTCAAATCATTAGAATGATTGATGGTCACAAGAGTTCCAGAAAGGAAATGAATTGGATGTATGTAAGGACTCACCTGGTGGTGGTGTGTGGTTAGGAGTGACTGAGTGGGTGGAATGAGGTTCGGCTGAATCTTGGTTTGTTTGAGACATGTTATTGATTGGAAGTGTATCAGACATCTTAGGTCGGGGATTTGAGATAATTTTGTGAAATATGTAAGCAACAAAGTAAGGGGTAAGAGATAACAAAAAATAGGAGAAGTGGGAGGGAAGGAGGAAACAACCAACTGTTGGGAGGACGGAGGGAGAGGTTAAGTTCAGAGCGCTAACCTTTTATGCTTGGGAAAAAGCAAGTCAAAAATGGACAAAGGTAAACAAGGGTGGGTCCCTGGCAGATCCCTTTGAATATTGATGCAGTGATGACGGTGATTGACCTGGAGTGTCATTCACCATCAGCTGAAACAAAGGGTATGAGAAATATGTGAATGAGCTAAGAAAGGATAAGGTGACATGATGTAAACAAAGATTGTTTGTACAGAGTCCAACAAATATGTAAGACAATGTTAGCCGAAAATCATAAAATCATTATAAGTAAACATAGTTGTCTGAGGAAAGTGATCACGATGTTCCTTAATCAGTGAGGGTTGCAAAACCTTATGAGTGGTTGCCTCTCCAAAGTGCCAGACAATTTGGTCAAATGTGGTTTCGCTTGCTGGGGATAAGCCGGTGTGATTTGTGCGTGTTGATATCTGGAAAGGTTGAAAACACACTACCATAGGTGGAATGTTTGTTGACCCTAGCTGATGTAATGAAAGGTAAACTCATGAAAACGTTATAAATACCCAAAATAACATGTTGATGCTTGGAAGTTGGCCATGCATTAAGGGGAAAAGTTTGATTACACTTCAGCTATGCACTCAAACTAAGGCAATAAAGATTGGATTGGAAAAGGAAGTTAGGGACTGCACTTAATATGAATGGTTGGCTGAACAAAGGAAATCATCTACAAGGTCTCTGGATCATCTTACATAGCATGTAGTAGTTCTCAGCAGGCATTGGTCTGTGTTGATGGCATGGGTGCAATGCTCAACACCCTTGTTATAGGCAAAGCATCAAAGGGGACATGTCAATGGGAATTCATCATCAATTGCAGCATGGGTTTGACAAGCAAGTGGAGAGAGAGAACAATGAAAACATGGTGAGTATGCTGGGTCCTATTGAATGAACTTTCACAGCTAGTCAATAAATATTTCAATCTGCTGTCATCCAAATGATTAGTCTTAAAATTTTACAAGGAATTCATGGAGAAAAGTAAGAAGATGTGTACTTCGTTGGAGGAGCTTGCCTTGGAAGTACTTCCTCCCGCCTTGGATGGGGTGCCTGTGCCCTTGATGATCCCCGCCTTGTGACTTTTGCTGGGGCTGGATCCAGGAGAGGGTGATGCATTCCATGGTCTGACGACAGGATCTAGTGAGTCTGACCATCAGAAACACATTGATCAATGGGCCAAGATTACACATAAACTCACCTCTGCCTAATTTAATCTGTCTTTGAGCCCACATCTCCATGATGTTGGGGACTTGGCCTGGAGGGATGCCCATCTCGGCTGCTAAGTTGGATTTGTTTGCCATTATAACAGTTTGATGAGTCAATCATTGGTTGGAGGTATTTACTATCAGGGTCAATTGTAGTATAGACTTCAGGCTCATACTTTCTAACTACAGTATTCATGTGAGCCTTGGTCTTAGAAAGCCATTCATAATGAGATTCAATTTTGTATTCTTTGCCATAGTACTTGTTGATGACAGGCTCTACAGAGGAAGGCATGATTAAAGGGAGTAAGTTTGAAAGGGGTAGTAATGGAGTATAGTAATCCTGGAAAGGTAGGATGGATGGTGCAAGAGGGATGGTGTGGGTCGAGTGGCTTTATTAATAGGAAGTGATCAGCTTGGTGGTTTTTGGATTAATCACCACATGAGTAAGTATTTTCATAGTCATCACACTTACCTAGGGAGGTACAAAGTTGAAGGGTACAACTTGGGGCGGTGGGGAAGGTCAAGTCAGTGGCTGTCAGGCTCAAACAATTAGCGACAGAAATGACCAAAGGTGGCAAATTATCTTCCATGCAACTGAATTTTTTCTAACAATTCATAATGAAATGAGGTAGAATATCATGATGCTGAATTATAATCTCCATGTCAATTGAATGTTGTGTGCAGTTTTTACGCATTTGATCAGTAGTTCTATGCAGAGGTACAAGGGCACAAATCCACATAGATAAATTACCTTGGGAGATAGTGTGTTGTGCAACTGCTTGGACTCCTTGGATTGAGTAATTTGGCAGTTTGATATATAATTTTTGTATCCTGGGTGGAACTGTGTATTTGCTTGGGTGGGGCATGGTTGAAACAAGGGTATACCCCAGTCAGAACCTTGCTGTATCCATCATGTATCACTTGCAAATAATGATGAGATACGTGCGGGATGGACCTTGGATCTCAATGGTTTGCTGCGATAAGTGCCTTTTCCTATACAGCAACATAACTAGGGTGACACACCACAAAGACTAGCTTGACACACTGGATCCAATTTATTATATGACGGTATCCTTGAAGCATTCATTGCTAGAAGATCATGGATATGATGAAAATTATCTCCACCAAACTTGATTTCTGTGGGTCAATAGCCTCGGAGTGCAGGTGGTGTTGAATGCCCTGCATGCACTGGCAACCAGGGCATTGAATGGACTTAAAGGGAAGATATTACATTCACGCAAGGCGATGATCAGCACACATTTGTGGTATATAATTAGTGATAAATGGACACTTGGATGGTTTGGGTGTGAGATTAGAAAACAACGATGCAGGGTTGAGATGAATCAAAGAGTGTCACATGATATGTTGGGCTTTGGATGGTTTCTTGGGAGGTGGAAATAAACTCGCAGATTTGTTGGGCTTTGTATTATTTTTGGAATACCGTGACATTTTTGACTACTGCCTCATGAAGATGTGTTTTCAGCTTCTGGAAATGATATCCAATGAGCAAGTCAGCCAGAGGATCATTAGTGATAGCAACAGGACACAGAAATTAATAGCCAGTGAATTTCCAATGATGTAATCATGCTTCTTCCACCAAATGTCCCAGTAGTGCAATAAATATCTTGAAACTCTTTGTTAAATCAGATAAATCCCCCCACCAATCATTGTAGTAGAATCCAACATCTTATATTCTAAAAAATTGTGATGCCCACTATAAATTACTTATACTATTTTTACCCCAAATTCAATCGCCTCCAGGAATGTTATACTATGATAAATTCCCTTTTAGCTGAGCTTGAGCCGGAAGTGGCCGAATCCCTCCATGGCCATGAACCCCAAGTCTGAGCTGGTGATGTGGATCATGCTGGCTGTATGGCTTTAATGCAGGAAAAGGTTAATCGAACTTGCCAATCACATGATATCTTACTGGAATTGGTACCCCAGGTCATGTTGTTGTGGAATATGTGCCGAGTCAAGTTTGGCAGAGGTCAGAATTGAACTCCATTCTTCTTTTTTGTGATATGTGTGACTTACTTTCTGGTTCATAGACCCCATTTGCTGTGAGGCCTGGAATACTGAGGTCGCCTATGCCAACAGACAGCTTGAGAGAGCTGCTAATCCTGGTCATGGCTTTTAAGGATTCTGTTCAGGTAAGAAATGTTTTCATGTAGCATTCTGCACTTTGAGCTCATTGACTGACTAGCTGATCCTCTTGAAAAAGGTGGTTGTTGATTTGGAAGTCGAATGAGGATATGGCAACTCAATCCCCCATTGAAATGTCTTAATTGTTCCTCTATGTCTACTTATTTCCATTATTATTCCCAGTAGAGTTTTATTGTCAGATAAGATTCTTTATCAACCAGGAATTTGTCAAATTTTTCACAACCCAATGCCCCAGTTTGTCTACTAGTTCACAATTTGCAGTTGCGCTAAGCACGCCAGTCTTATATTTTTCCAAGGCCTTTTCCTTTGCCCCAAGTCCACAAAATTATGTCTTACTCATTTGTAACATGGGGTCCCTTGGAGACCAACTGTTTCTGCTTTCACCAGGTTTTCACAATTTGACAGGATGGGTACTGGCATCTTGGGGTACATTTTGAAACTGGAACAAACAGACCTTTGGAAGAAAGATATTCCCAAATAGTTACTGCCAGTGGAACAGGTCATGGGATTACTATTGTCTGGTTGGATGCTGGTGGTCTTGAATTTGCTAAGCCCTCCGGGCTTCATGATCCCTAAGGCACCTCTCTTGATGGGGATTCTCAAACCACCAGTCATGAGGTGTCCACTGGTCATGAGGTGTCTTAATATGCATGGTTTCATTGGATTTTAATACTGGAGGTCTTCTGACTTACTGAATCAGGAATTTGTATGTATGCTCTGATTGAAGTTTAAATTGCTAAACTTGATAGCCTCCAAATAATGTCGGGTTGCAATGTAATGTAGGTCTAGCAGCCCTCAAGCAGGGCGGTCTTAGGAATTCTCAAGACCATTAGTTATGGAGACCAAAATGACAGGAAGGCTTCCAGGTTTTTAAGAATAGTGGTAATAGGTTGCCTCACAGATTAGAAATTACTAGACCCTTCGGGCTTAGTACTTCTTCAGACCAAAAGCCCTTTTATGGATTCTTGTGCTTAGGGCTGTCAGACGTTGATGAGAAGGGCAGTATCAGGGATCCCTGAGACAGGTAGTCTTATGTAGTTGTCAGACCTTAGGAATTACTTAGATCCAGGATTTCTATGATCAAAATTTTCAGGAATATGTAAGAGCCCAGGTCTTAGGCATCCCCAAAGTGGGTAGGATTTGGGAGGATTAGACAACATTATTAATGATTTTCGAGCCTGGCAGTCTTAAAAATTACTAAGACTGGGGGTCTTAAAAGGCCACAAGGCCACCATTCTTAAGGAATCCATCAGACCACCTGCCTTAGCAATACTAGTGGTCTCAGGCATCGCTAAGCCCACCGGGCTTAAGAAGCCCTCAGACCCCTGGTCTTATGGATTCTTCATACAAGCCATATCAGTGATTCCTCAGATCACAATTCAAAGAATTCTGAAGGGCACTGTCTTTGAGAGTGGCCTCCCCATTGGGTCTGAAAATAATGTGTCATGTTTGTGATTTTCATCAGGAATCACAAAATAGAGAGCTTGGTGCGCCATGCAAAAACAAATCCCAATGGTCTCATCCTATACCAAAACTCATGATCATAGGGCTTGCCAAGGCCCCTTTGATTCCTGACGCCTTCCCAGCATTCTCAGGCCCTGAAAATGTCAGCCAAGTTTGTTTGACACAACATATAAATCCTCGACCCCTACAGTCATGCTCATCAGTAGACTAACTTTACCCAGCAATATCGGTAAGCCCACCAGGATTAGTATCTCCAGTAAGCCCGCCGGGATTACTATCTCCAGCACTTCCTGTGGATGTACTGTCTCAGTGACCTTCTTCCACCCAAGTTCAACTTGCTAAGATTTTCGGTAGTAATACATTTTGAGAGGGGTGCTCAAGCTCTGACATTTTCATAAGCACAAGGATTAAAAGATGTGAGGTTAATATATAACATGCTTAGGACTCTATAATTGAATCTGTGGAGCTGGTCAGACTCTCAGAATTATATTCAGACAGGGAAGGATTTATTAGGCTTTTGAGGGGGCAGGCTGCCTTTTACCACCTGACAGGCAGTCTGCCTTTGATTTCTAGACTCTCCCAAGACATGGTTTGGTTTCTCATTGGAAGGCCAAAGCAGCACTATAATCTAAAAACAGAGGTTAAAACATGAGTCTTACAAATCCATAAGCCTGGCATTCTTAGCGCTAGTCAAGAGGAACAGTCACAAATACATTGGATTCAAAGTCCTCAAAAAAAAAAATAACGAATCAATCATGACATAAAATCAGGCTATGGTTCATTCCTTCCACGTTTTTTCTGATTGGGAACTTCACTTGCAGATTTCAGCTGCAATGGTTTGGGCGCAAACTTCCCCTTATCTAAAGTGACAAAAACCAAAGTCAGCCCTGATGAAAGGATTTTCACTTCAAGAAACACAACAGACTCAACTACCACTACTAGGTCCAGCCAACTTTCCCATACCAAGGTCCCCAAAACTGCCCCTAACACTTCGAGAGATAATACTTCCACCCCGTACAGTCATCTCATTCAGTGTTCTGGCTTTGGCCTCCAAATCCAGTGCGGCTTGCAGCTCAAGTAGCTCTCTCTCCACGGCAGATAGGCTTTGAAGGAGCTGTGGATCATATGCATCGAGAGGAAGCTTTCGAGGGATGTCATGAATATTGAGGTTGGTTTCTGGTCTCTCTTCTGTGTCTCTTTCAAAAAGCCTAACAAGACTTTTGAGTTTGTTTGTTGAGGTAGAAATTATTAAGGAAATTTCTGCAAGTTTGTGAGCACATATTCGGAAGGCTTGACTTGCTTCGGTTTTGCTGGAGGTTGCTGATCTTCCCAATCGGAGACGGTTTCCTTGGTGAATAACAAAGAGAAAGAAGGCAGGTGGCCCATTTTTTTGACTGCCACTGTTCTTCTTTTATCTGCAATCTTGGGAGGATGGATCAAAGTAAGTGGTCAACCTCAAGTTCCTCATCCCATGATCAAAAAACCAAAAAAAAAAGGAAATGACTAACTTTAGATTTCATGTGGGAAATGGTTGCCTTCCTTCCCTTCTCCACTTTCAATTCCTCCTGAATTTTCCCCTCAGCTCCGCCTTTCCTCATCTCTTTCCCTTGACCTTGAACCCATCGTTCCAAAACCCTCTCCATACACAATGTTTCATCCCAAATCATCCCTGGTTGTGACTTCGCCCAGTTATAGTAGTGTTTGATCACAATCAAACCAAGTGTTCCGTTCCAAAGGTAAGAAGAAGTGAAGGATTTAGCATCCCACTCGAAAGTAAAACACCCGAAACTGGCCAATTGAACCTCTTGCTCGCAAGCTTTCTTCACACTGATCGGAATGTTGAGATCCGCATTGACTAAATCAGGAGTAGGTTGGAAGGGTGGAGGAGCCAAATTCTTGCGGATAAAAGCAACTTCTTCTTCATGTAGTTGTTTTTCTATATCTTTTGGCTTCGCCTTGTGCTTTTCAGAAAACGCACTCAAGTGTGCCGTCATCTTGTTGTAGCGACTCATAGCCCAGTTATTCCACACATCCCATTCCTCTTGAGTGGGACCTGGAGGGTATGCACCAACCGTTTGAGGCATACCCATCATGAATCTGAAGAAGTGTCGAACCAAACGGCACAAGCTACTGGACTGACTTGGCAGCTTTGAAGCAACAACACCCTTCCGTACCTTTTGAATTTGTCCTCGAGCATCCTGTTCCACATGTTTTCTATTCAAACAATCCAGCTGGTGCCTTAGGGATTCCCCTGGATCTATCTCTGGTCCACTTTCAGATTCTGATAAGTATTGATGGATGTGGAATCAGCTCAACCGTGTCACAATAAGGATACAACCACATTAGCCAAACGAGATACTTGCTCCATTGGCTCATCATTATCTTTCAACATCTTCTCAAAATCATTGTCATCATTAGCTGCCCTTGAAGTTGAAGCAACTGTTTCACCAGTGTCCATCGGAATGTTATCCATTTGGAAGCTGGACAGTTAGGGGGAGGGAATCAAGTAATCAAAATAAGGGTTTTTCCACTAAGCAGCTGATGATATAAGGTCAACAATAAGTAAGATAGAGAACTCAGAATTCAGAAATGAGAGTTTCAGGAAGGTATGATGGGGGTAGTGATTGCAAAGATCAGTGGTGGGAAAATTGATTAGTGTTGATTGTGTTTGCATATGTCTCTATACCTTGTCGCTATTCACATTGTATCATCCTTCCCACAAACACAGCACTCTTTCCTTTTGTCCTGAAATCTCAGTTTGCTTCTCTTTGTACATTAAAGTATTGATCAATACATAAGAAATTCAAACTCAACCAAGCAATCCACTTCTGCCCGAGTTGAAGTGTATAGCATTGCTTTGTACATAATTAGTATGGATTGAAGGGGTCATAGAATGTAATGTTTACTGTTGATCACACATTAAATTCAAGACAAAAATTTACTGGTCAATTTCCTTGGATTGGCTGCATGCCTTTTGTAGTGTTTTGAGAGGTACTCTTTATTTCAAATCCAATTCAAATAACCAGTAGTAGTAGAAGACTATGAATAAAGAGATAGAATAAGAAATGAAACAATCATAAAAAGAAATCAATCAGAAAGACAATAAATATAAAAAACAAGAAGAGCACCAACAGATTTATTCAGAAATTGATTTCAATAAGACTACGATAGCGAATAGCGGAAATGACAACGAAAACTGAAACACTCTTTTCACAAACAACTGACAGAAATAATACTAGCGTTAGTTAAAGAAGAAAACATAACAACAATGAAATGAATTAAAGAAACATAAAAACCATGCATAGCTTTATGCATTGTGCAAATTATCCTTCACACCTTTATCCAATCAAACCAAATAACCAGTACATAGTCCAGCCCTGAACCCATTATAAAGAAAATCAAATTTCAACGCTCACAACTGACATTGACTCTCGGCCAATTCCGAATGTTCCCTCTTCATGCTTCAAGATAGCAACATGCCCCACAACCCTTGAATGATGCACCACAATGGACTTCTCAAATTTTTTTGAGTAATATATATTTGTGTTGAGACGCAAATGATCCTTGTATGGGTTCTTTGGTTGATCCCACCGGTTCAAATGTGTGAAAGGACGCACTACAAACCAAATATCCTTGGCCAACTCCAATGCAAACAGAAGGCTTATCTGTCTGTACCTTCTTTCCCCATTGCGTAGAACCTTGATAATTGAGTTTGCTGCTGGATTTTGATATAGATCCTTGGCTGCCACATAATTTCGGTTGAAAATTACCACACTTTTCCCACCTCCTTCCACGCCAGCTCTAACACTGAATTCCACCCATTGTTCCTTCCACTGATTATATACCTTGAAATCTAGCTCCTTCTTCTGTTTTTGTGCCAGCATGGTCTTCCTTAAGTGGTCCAACTGGCTTTCTCCGGCCAGATCTCTTCCAGGTAAAAGGGAATTTTGTTTGGTTAAACCATAATACAATGCTTTCTGGTTCCACGTGTTTGTAATTGTCTGGTGAATTTCATCTGTGATGTAAGAGACACAGCTTAACCCTGGATCAAAGATTCACATTTAATCATAGTACCTACCAATGTGGTTGTTGTTTGGAATTTTTCCAAGCATCCCATTCAGGCACTCCTTAGCCCATGCAGCAGTGGCCATTGGTGGTCCAAATCTTTTGATGACTTTGGGATAATGCTGGCATAGATGAAGGTTTGGCTTGCTGTTTTGGTCTGGCCAACCTGTTCTGAGAGTCTTCCGGTAGTCCCTAATTAGGATTGATAAACTGGTGAGGTCACTTTCTTTGAGGTGGTGCCTCATCAGAAGGTTCGTAATTTTGATTAGGTAGATTGTTGAATCCCTCAAAATATCCTGATGTGTCACCGTCGTAGACCCTTTGATGTTCTTCTTCTGTGCCTCATTTCCAATCACCCAGTATGGCACCAGGGCAAGTGGATAATAGACTGTATATAGTATCAACCAATCCGCTGCTTTCAGAGAACCTGCCCCTGCTGATCCAAAATTACGCATCACCCGGGAAACCCAAGTGGGAACTTGAGTGAGAGAGATTACTTTTTGAAGAACTCTCAATTCATCCTTGTTTAATCGTGGCTCATTTGTAGTTTTTCATTCCTTCTCTCCTACTTCTCCCTTGTCCACTTCCATTCGCCCTCCTTGCCTTACATCCATCACATTTTCATCATCTTCAACCAATGAGCCACTTGCAAGGGAGGATACCGTCTGCACACTCCGTGCACGTGGTTGGTACCGGGGTGCACTTGTCTCAGAGCTACCTGTCTCACCAGAAATATTTGATACTGTCGCAGACCTGGTTGGGCTTCGTGCTCCTTGCCTCGATGGAACCACCATCAACCAAGAATCTTGTCTTGATGGATTCGCAGTATCTTCTTCAATTATTGACAAGCGTGATAAGTTTTTAGAGCTCAGAAAGCGGATCTTCCTTCCTTGACCTTCATCTTCCGTTCCACTAGAGTCATCCTCTGGTGTTTTTTTACGCTTGACTTCAGGAAACTTGAGGCCCTTGAATATATGTCTCCCACTATCCTTCTTCTTCCAATTCGTCTCTAGATCCACTTGCTTCTTCAACACCTTCCCAGCACTGTATGCATCCAAGAATGTGTAGCTATGATCTTTTAGGTTTCCCAAGAGCTGCACATGCATCACCTCAATCCCACAATATTCAACCGGCCGCCAGTAGGGTAGTTTATTCATAACACACCCCCATGCTCCCTCTTGTGTAGCTATCTTGTCTCAGTCCTCATTTGTCGTACATGTCTCTCCATCTTCTGACTCTTTCCATGTGTCCTTCGTGGGTTTTGCAACCAAAACTATGAATGTCGGTGTTGTTGATATCTGGAAGCGTGATCTCGCAGAAAGAACAGAATTTTTTTGCTGAGTGTGATGCAAATCCTGCCGTCTTTTGAATAGCTGGTAGATCTCCAATTAATGGAAAAATAACCGCAAAGATTAGATGCCCATGTGGAAATTGACTTGTTTTCCTGAACCATACACCTTTCCAAAATTCCATCAGTTCCGAGACAAGTGGTTCCAGTATGTGGTTCATTTGATCCAGCTTTGGTTCCTTCAGTCCAGGGATCACTCCAAACAAGTACATATTTTTTGGCCAGAGGTAAGTTCAGACAGACCTGCACTATTGCTTCCAAAGAAACAGACTTTCCACCTGCTTTGTTTCCATAGGGATTAAACCAGTCAACGTAGAGACTAAATACTAGGTGGCCTTGTTTGGAAGTGAAGATATTGTTTGAGTCTTGAGGTCCCCTAAATTCTTTCCATACACTCCCATCCCAGACATGACTCATACTTCCATTCTCAGGGTTGCAATTTCGGAGGTTCAAATCCAATAGAGTCTCAAATGCAGGAAGCCATAGTTTTTGAGCAAGCCACATCTTTAATGGTTGGAAACTGAAACTTTTAATTGGGTTGATTTTAATTTTCCTCCCCGTACTGTCAAGATCTACTAGTTCTGTGTCACAAAGCTTCACAGTGTTTTCATTTTGTTTTCAAGAACTTTTTGGATTCCAAGTAAAAAACAGAAGTACATGTTGTGGGAATTTCTGGTACTGATTCATCGTCTGTTGGGATCTTTGGTATTTCATAGAGCTTGAAGCATTCAGGACAACTGATTTCTTTGTGTAAATCAAGATCGAGACCAAGCCGTTGGAGTAGTTTAGCTTTTGAAAGAGGTATGTTCTCAATAATTTTCCTCCAACCCACTTCAAACCCATACTCTTTAGAAAGCTGCTCCACTTTTTGCCGTTCTGCCTTCAAAAATTCTGTTACGTTCTTGTCACTGAGTCTAGTTATCAAAGAAAGCTGCACAGCTTTTAGCATTGTCGTCAGGCTGTGTTGAGGAACTAGTCAGAAAGAATTGCTGCTAAATGATTCAGATTCCATTATACAGTGTCCAGAGTGACGTGCCTTCTCCCTTGCCTCTAATCCTAGAGTTGCATTATTGACAATTTTCTGTGGCATACCCTGCAACTACCCATAGTGAGTCAGCCAAAAATGATATTTGTACTGCAGAAAATTCATCAAAAACAAACTTCACCATGATTCACTTCCTGAGGAGCTTGTTGAGCAGCCTTCACCTTTTCATCTTTCCTCCGTTTTTTGGAAATGGCTTGCAAATTTTTCTTGTATGAAGGAACTGGCCATGCCTTTCCTTGTTGGTCCTCTCCTGTTTGGTCATCTTTGTAGGTTTCTTGGTCGCATCCAAGTTCATTACATTGACAGATTTGCCAGCAAGAAGCCATTCCTAGTTCAATCAAAGTAAGTTTTATCTGTAAATGTTTATTACCAATATGTTCATCTTCCCTCCCCAAGTATTGTAATGTGTGACATATCAAAAACTCCACCTTTCACATTCCTTTACTGCATGTCTGAGTTTTTTTCTTTTTGATATGGATGTCATAAGTCTGGCGGTCTTATCGCATCCAAGCTGGTACAGACATGTCACAAATTCTTGCCACTACTAAGCCCATTGTTCTTATCAATCCAGTATGGTCTGGGGAATAGACCAACCCTTCCGATCTTGGAAATCAACTTAGATGGCCACTCTTAGCTCAAATTCTTCTTAGGCATTTGTAAAGCTGGCTGGAATTCAAGTAAACCAAAAACATCTCAGAATTTTGCTAAGCCTTCCGGCCTTGTCACATCATAGCTTATAGTAGTCATCATGATGTACTTCTCTTGGAAATTAATCCATTCACCAATCCCAAAAAGCCTTGTCTAATCTATTAGCACACCAATCTTAGGGTATCAGTATTGCTAAGCCATCCATTCTTAGATATCATCTAAGCCTGCCGGTCTTAGAAAATCTTAGCAATTCACTACTTAGATAAAATTAGTCCTTATGCACTTCAAAAGTTTCAATTATCTAGGATCTCATCATATTCACTTTTCATCTCTATTATCATTTTTTACTGACTTCCAAGCTCTGACCAATTTAGGAATATCTCTACCCAAAATAACAACTACCACCTTTCCTTATTCACAATAGTGAAAACCCTAAAGAATGGAAAAGCTCACAATAACCAGCGGAATCTGAATAAGGCCCTATCAACAATTATACCCACCCCACACTCTCACTTTTCTAGATCCATTGCTTCTTTTTGCAGACTTGTCATGGGTATTGAAAAACTCAACCAGCCACATTGGCAAACCCCTCCCTCCCCCCATCAGATCCAACTTGTCCAAAAACTTCCTCTGACCATTGCTAGCCAACCAATTCAATCAAAAGCCAAGCTCTCTCCTGTCAAGCCCAACGTTTTACATGGAATCTCAGTCAAGTGCCGTGATTTTTTCCTCAGAGACTCAACCACATCCGGTTTTCCCCACCCCGCTTTCTCTTGGCTTGAACCCTGGGAATCTCACTGGAACCAAATCTTCTCCAATTTCATCCTGAAGCACTGGAACCATGGCCATCATCATTCTGCTCTCTCCAATTTTCTCATGAATTCTTCTCACAACACACCTGCAAATGCAAAAGCAGTTTTGAGATGGTGGTTTATAGGTAAAAGCCTTGACATCCAGAAGAACAAATACACAGAGGATGCCATAAAACAGAAAGCTTACCAGGTAAAAAAGTCAAAATGGCGGAAGCAGGTAGGCTCATCCATCACAATTTTATAGATACAACAGTATTCAATCCTTAAATGTAATTGTTTCACCAGCTCTCTCAAAACCATTCCAAAATCTTTTCCTTATTGGAACTCCCTGAAACCCAAGCTGAGCTGTTCAACGAGCCCACCTGCTGCTCAGACACAGAGCAAATGCCTGATAACACCTTTCAAAGGGTTCAGTTCTCTTGGCGTTCACCCTTATTCACCCAGATTGCCCACCAACTCAATGTGTTCTTTGAATGGAGCAAAGAAGAAAATCTTGGCACAAAATACCAAAAGCATGGTGTATCAATCTGGCTCCTTCGCCAATGTGGAAATTTACAGCAGAAGACAGTCCATGTCCCCTCATCGCTTCCTCGGAACTGCTACCACCCTAGCTTCCTTTCATCCCTCAATGAAACCGAAATCCACCTTTTACAAATCAAGGAGGAAATCAACCTTGAGGCCATTATATTACTTGTATCAAACCCATAGCAAATGTAGGTTGCAAAACTTCAACTAATTTCTAAACAGGTTTTTCTGACATGATCTTTTTTACAATCTCAAATTCCAGGTTTCCACTCAATGGCACACTTAACCTAAATCAGTTTTTGATTTCAGTGGGGGCTTATCAATCAATACAAAATCGTAAATAAATGCATAACTGACTCACATTGCTAACTCGGCTTTCTTTCTTTTAATCTGAAAAATGTGCCCCTCAATACTATTTTTCACACAGTACCTCACTACTTTGACCTTCTCCTTTTGTCCAATGCAATACAATCTATCAACCACATGTTCCTCCATGTGTGGATTCCAAGTTGGTTCCTTACCATAAAAACTTTGTCTCAGCCTCAGTCTGTTTCAATCACTACTGTATTTGTTTTTTCCTTTTGCTCACCATTATATATACCTGCTGTGCACATATCAGGTCAATCCCTACCCCTTCTGTCTTGATTGTATCCAGAAGTACTCTACACCGTGGATCCCCCCGAAAACATTCCAAATTTTTTCTTCTACTTTCATTGTCTGTCTTTCCATAATGGGTTGTATATCCAATGCCGTTCCAATTCTGTTTTTTTATCTTTCTTTTATCAGCCCATGATTTCCTAAAACTATTCCATGAATTTGAAGAGCTCACATTTCTAGAAACTGCTTGAATTCTGAAAAAATTACTGCATGCCGCTGCCTTCCACTTCCCATAAAGACTTTCAGATCTTGCAGAAAATGTAAAATTTTTGAGCTCTCATGCCAAAAGTATGACTGCCTTCCTGAACCCTTTTTGATGAGGGCTGGGTGATTGCATAGTTGTTGTAAATCCACAAGCTCTCCAAAAAATTCAGCCGAGTTCCAACCTTGGCCAGACGTCTGATTTTTTCCCAAGTTGACCGAAAATTTCTCATGATTTTTTTCATATATTTTGTCCCATGGGGCTGTCAGCTCGAGGTTGACAAGTGTTTCGACTTTTTCAGGCAGAGCTAGAATGGTCGTTTGTAATTGCCTCATACTGACACCTTCCATGATACTTTGCAGAGTTGCAATGGTTTGGGGGTCACAAAGCTGAACAGGGTTTTTGACACAACTCTTCCAGATTGAAGGGTTTTTCCAATTTACAATTTGAAGGAAGGTTATCAAAGTTTGGAGATCACTGAGATGGTTTTGCAATGGTGTGTTTGTAAGGCACAACCACCGTTGTACTTGCATTCCAAGCAGTGTCATGCTTCAATTGGTCTTTAGATCCTTCATGAAAACTTCAGAATCTACATCTTCTTTGTACACTGTGAATCTTCAACTAGGACTTACTGTGCTTCATCCAGGACAATCCAAAACCATTCAACACCCATCAAGTCCAAGCCAATCATCCTTCCCCTTGAATCCTG
Organism: Puccinia horiana; assembly: GCA_001624995.1. Lineage (NCBI taxonomy): Eukaryota > Fungi > Basidiomycota > Pucciniomycetes > Pucciniales > Pucciniaceae > Puccinia > Puccinia horiana. Next base: position 65,045 of record LWDY01000042.1, on the reverse strand, counting down.
GCTACTACTATTTCCCTCTTGGCTACCATCGTGACCCCAACTTGGTGTTGAAATTGCCTCATATGTTGCTAGTACAATCACTACTCCCAACAGATCTTGTGACTTGATCGTATTTCTTTCTTTGCCATAGAACATTGCAAATGGAAGAGATCCTGTGCTGAAATGTAAATTGATCTCATTTTTCCAGTTGTCCAATGTTGATAAAGGGCAGATAATTAATGTTGCCAAGCTGTGCATTGTATTTCCTTCGTCAGAGGGCTGATTCACAAAATCAAGTGCCTGAATCATCAAGAGTCGAATCACCAAGAGAGTTTTCAATGTCTTTCCCAGGCCCATGAAGATGCATCCCTTGACATTGAGTTCGATTCTCCCGTCAAGGTGACCTTTGTGAACAGCATCCTCGTAGAATCTTTGTACCCAATGGTTATTGGGATGATTCCATATTTCAAGTGGTAATGACACTGAAGATTTGCTCTGTTGGATGAATTGGACTGCTTGGACTTGGTGATCCATCAGAGAACTCTTGCAGCCAGGAAAATTTAGTTGATTCATAGAATCTCAAGGTAGGTGGTCTTTGTGCTGAGGAACATCAAGAAAAAGACTCTGCTGGTAGTTTGTTATGTGCTTCAGCATAATATTGGCCAATTCGAATGCTTCCCTCACAGCAAGAATTGTTTGGAATCAATTAAAGACAAATCCATGGACAAATGCAGCATTCTTCAATGGGGTATGAGAATAAAAGATTCAGAGATGTACCATCTTTTTGGTCTCTTCAAAAGCTTTCAAGCTGAGTGGTTGAGAAACATCACCAAAACATACAATCAATGGACCAAGGTATCTGCTGGCAGTCACAGCTAGATCACCAAAATTTTCTCAAATTTTGATTATGCCTCTATTTTTTTGGCACCCATCTAACTGTGATTTTCAAAATATTCTATTCATTCCTGCTTAATGCCACAGGCTTTATGTATAACTGAAGCAATGCTGATCAAATAACCCTTGGTAGACCACAGGATAGTCTCTTGGCTCCTCATAAAAAAACTCCTTGAAAGAATCATTGTCAAATTAGCATAATACTTTTCCCTCATGTTAAATAACATCATTTCTTAGCCTCCTGAGGTAGTCAAAAACTATATATTCAAATTCAGATTCAGGTGGAACATTTTACTCAGACAATAACACATGTCAAGCTTTCTGGTCCTTTTTTCCCATAAACATCCAATAGGAAATGCCCCATTCATTTTCACTTAAATTCTGAAGTGTATCATTCTGCAAGTGCTTCTTTTGGGGATCCTTTTCAATTGTTAAACCAACATATATTTTAATCACTAGTCTCATAGCATCATCTGTTTCTGAACATCACCTCAAGTCTATTCCCTCCTCTTCATGTGAGGTTTAGGTTTTAATCAAATATTAAATATCAGGAAATACTTTAAGTGAATCTCCTTCAGATTCTCAAATAAATCTTTAGATTTCCCATACTTGCATTCCCCACACAGCATACTCTATCAACCCACCCTAAGGATTCCATCAGATGCTTCCCCTTACACCTCTGAATGAGGCATTCAAATTTTCCCTTGCTGCAATGTCAACTTTCCAGGTGACCAAAATGATTCAGGAACAATTTTAGTGAAAAATGCAATGTAATTTCATTTTGTCATTCAACCACTTCACTAGCAAGTAAATGAGAAGTGACTTGGAAATCAAAACTTTGTATTTTTTGATTTATTATGTGAAGGTTGTGTGTATCATCCAGACCTTTCAAAATTAATGTTATTTTATAATGTGGGTATGGTGTGCAACATTGGTTGTCTTCAGTCAACATAACACCATGCTTTGATATTTCTCCAGCAAAATCTTGCAAAAGCTTTGACATTTTTGACATCTCCCACTCAGCCAATTTTTATTTGTAAAAAGTGTTTGTGATTCTATGATTCAATTTTGAATACCTTAAATGGATGTATTTTTACATATGTGAGCCATGGATAAGTTACAGTTGGTTACATGAAAAAATGGATAAAAAGCTAATCTAGCTCATAAATAACTATCTAAATAAACCAATAATAAACAGCTAAATAAATAATCAATTGATTAAATTAACATGTAACCAAACTATGCAATGCATAAAATAATACATCCATAAACAGAGTAATAAACAATTAAACAACTGATGAATCAATTAAATAGCAATTTCATTAATCAATTGATTAATCAATGAGTGAATTTCTTGGTTGATTGAATTTATTTAAGGAACCAATCAATTAAATGACTCATCAGATCATCAAATAAACAAGTGAAAATATGATTGACAAAATAAATGAAGGGATGATAAAATGAGTAGGAAAGTAAATAAAAAGCTAAACTATTACATAACTAATGCTAAAATTTAATAATCTACAGAATAAAACAAAGACATAAATCATAAGGGAATAGAAAGGATCAAGGAATAGCAACAAAACATACAGTAACAAAAGATTATCCATAATTAAATACACCTATAATTCATTTATTCAATATGTATATATTGAATTGAATGGAATAATTAATAATAATATAATTCAGTTCATAAATACACAAAAATCAATTAACAAATCAAAAGTGACTAAGAACTACAAACAATTTTCTTTGATTAACTATTCTATTCCTACAATAATTGCTTAAAACAATAAAAATAAGACCAGCCCCACCCCAGATGGGAAATCATGGGTTTATATTCACTAGCCAGTATATTGCAATCCACATTTTGCTTTTCAGGAAGGTGACAAAAAAAAAGTCATGAAACATGCTAGAAGGGTGGAAAATAAGTTCACAAGAATGCACATTGATTCAAAATCAATTCAAAGAAAAGGAAAAGTTATCATATTATTCAGTTTATGTCTAATTCATGGAAATCTTCAATACTCTTCCAAATGAGGGGAGAAAAATTGGATATCCTAGTATAGCATGGGAAAATGATAAAAAATGATAATTTTCAGAACCATTTTAAATCACCTTGGTGATTTATGGGTTATTTATCAATTTCAAAGATAATTCAGGTACTTTAGGCCAAATGAACACACCAATTTGATAAAATTTACTTGCAATGGTTTCAAAAAATTCATTTTGTGTCATTCTTGTCACATGCTATACTACACTCCCTGATTTTCCTTTTCTTAGTTTGGTACTAACAATATTTTCAGAATTCTTTTATAAATTAAATGATTCTTGCAGTCTTCATATTTTAATTTCTCCTTTTTTATTCCATCAGACTTGGGAGCTTATCCCTTGTTGACACTCCCATTAATTTAACTTTTCCCACTGAACTTCTGCAGAAAATAATTTGGAGTCAAAAGAATTTGGTGAAGACTTTACTGTTACACCCCATTACACTTTGCATCTCAAATTCATGCCTGGCTTTGACTTGCATTACATATTGGGAGCTAGATCTACTTTGGATGCAAAAAAATGCCAAGGGATTTTAATTGTAGCTCCCAGCTACATCCTATGATATCAAGTTTTTCATGTGAAAGTCAACATTAATAATTGCCAAATTCAACTTTCACATGTCTCTGCCCTTTAATTAATCAGCCACCTTGTGGTGGTCCACAGGCAATGATCTGAATTTCAAAATCAAAATCAAGAATGCATCAAGTAAGTTTTCTGCTGGCTATTTACACTCCTTGGTTGAATAACATTTGATAGATTTTAATTCAATATCAATCAAGTAATGAGTATTAATGAAGATAACAAATACAAGAACAACCAAATACAAATTAATTGATTACATCAATAATGAAAGAAAGCAAATTGATTTAATAGGCAAGAAAGCTCACTTAACAAAAAATCTTCTCAGTCCCTTAATTTGGAAATCACTCCAACTTTGGGTAAAATACTCTGGAAATTTTGGCTAGGCTTTTTGGCTCCCAAAAAATATTTTTTATATTATGGATAGATATAAATTTCAGGAGGAATTGCAACATTTCACCATGGGAAATATGGAGGATATGGCTGAATAGTGACTGCAAAAGTACAAAGTTGTACTTTGCTATCACTGGTCAGCCATATCCCCCATATTTTCCATGGTGCATCCAACGCAAGGTTGGTCAATTCATCACTTTACCACACAATGTGAAATTGTCTCACCCTTTTTCTATCTTTTCAATCTTTTTAATAATTTTATCATTAAAACAGTTCTGTTGAGCCATACATGCCTGCTATCTAAATTTGTACTCATTGACCCCCATTCCTCCCCAGAAATATTTAGGAGAAGATAACAAAAATCATTTTATATACTAATCCCACCTTGAAGATACATGACCACATCATTGATATCTCAAATATTATGTTCCCCTAAAATCACCACATCTTTTTTTCATGGGCCAACACTCCTCAAAATAATATCATTGGATGAACATCAATTCCTCATCTTACATCTTTTGCAGAAATGTTTCTCCAAATTGAAGGACTTACAATCATGCTTTTTGAACATCTGTTCAATACAAAAATGTTAAGTTGCATCTAAAGTAAAATATTGCAAACACCTGATGAATACCACATGAAATAATAATTAGCCTCGCTCTTACAATACATTTCTGTCCATTTGAAAAATGGGGTGTGGCCAATTGAGGTAGGTTAGTTTGACCCCTCTCCCTAGAACAACATTTATGAAATGTGGTGAGACTGATGGCTCCCATAATTTCACTGGCAAAGGGCCCAGGGGGAAACTACTCCATCAAAATCAAAAACATTGCTTTTGTGCTATCCAAAACTTGAGAAGTTTTGTATTGAAACACATCTCAAGAAGGAGGCTTGAGTTTTCCCCAAAGTGGAAAAGCATCAGTGCAATAGCTTTAGAATCCTTCTTCAACTTAGATACACTGGTGAAAACCTATTGAGCTGAATCTCACAAGCCATAGATTATCTACTTCTGAGAACAAAGTAAATATATTTAAATCACATATTAATGTGAGATATCATATACTATGATGATTGCTATTATGCAGGAATATATAAATGATAGAAGCTGAGCTATTTTACCATCAGCATAAAAATAACCATCAGCATAAACAAATGATAACCATCAGCATAAACAAATGATAACCATCAGCATAAACAAATGATAACCATCAGCATAAACAAATGATAAATGGGTGATACAGCTAAGATAGAACCAAGATATGCTCTCTTGGAGCCATACTTATGGCATAGATAGATTCTCCAATAAACCTCAGATACATGAAAAGATCAATGAAAACCACCTGCATGCAGGTTCCACAAATGTTTTCCTGGTGTGGTTATCTCTGTGTTTTTTTTTTGCATCAAGACTGATTTCTTTAATTTTTTTAGCTACATGCATTCAATGAAGTTGAATGAATAAGTTGTCTATATGTGTCTTTTTTTATTCTCCGTGTTTGTTTATGCAAGTGAATATTGTCTTTTTCTTTCTTTTTATAATTTTTTGGACTAGTTGTAAATCTTGGTTAAGATTTGAGCTTAATACAGCAGACTATGTAGTATTCCATCTGGGAGTAGGAGTGATTGATCAATAAACAACCAAAAACACAAATCCTGAGACCAGAGCTATCAATGTTATTTATCTGTGAGTCTAACCAGTCATAAAACTGTAATAGCACCAGGGGGAGGAAAAATAGGTACCACCCAACTACACTATTTCAGTGGGAATCAGCTCTCGTCCGTACAGGTATAACACCAGGCCATAAAAGAGGCAACAAAATTGGTTCAGGCTGATAGAGGGGGGGGGGGGGGGGGTTAACATAGGGTTATTAGTTTGCTGATGCAGGTCCAAGGTGTTACTTACGGATGGACTTGCTGATGGCTGATTCAATGTAAAATGGGCTGAATTTAGGTACATTTTATATATTGAACTATGTGAAAAGATAACTCCAAGTGATGTGAGGGTTGAACTCACAACCTTTTGTACTGAAGGACTTGAACCCCCAACCTCAGCATTCATGAGTGATGCTCTAACCAATTGAGCTAAGTACACTACGGAAAAATTGTTGTCGCAGAAGGCTTTTGGGACACCAAATTGTCCGTAGTGGTACACATTGTTTTACTTGATGATGATGATGATGAGAATGGAGTGACAACACTGAATGTGATGACCAGAGGTATTATAACATGGCATTGTTGTATGCTGCAACTGAGGCAGACAATCTACTTCCAATATTTTACTGATTGAAACTAAAATCTTTCTGATCAAGGCCCTATATAAACTTAGCTAGTTAGTCACTGGTTAGATATCCAGAATGGTGATTTAAGGCTAAAACATTTAAGATATTCTGCATTGTGCTCCTCAAGCGGTGGAAGTGGCTGTTTATCTTTAAACAGTTTTGTAGGGCCAACCAATGCAGTTACCCAAGGCAGATTAGCTGAATGGCCCCCAAACCTGCTTGGGTTTAATGACCAAAAAAATTCAAATGTTCCTTGGAATGGATTAAGCATTAGTGCCCCAGCTCTCCTTCAGGGTGGGCAGGCCAGATAGAATGGTCCTTCTGGCTGGGCTGTGGCCCCAGGTCTTGGCTGTGGCAAAAAAAAACAGATTTCAAAAGATTGGATAAGGAGAAGAAAAAAAATCCATCAAATCAGAAAAATTAATTAATGTGAGAGCTTTTTTTCCTAAATGAAAGAGAGAGATAATACTGTGTTTTGTGAGAGAAAAGAGACAGTTTTGGGTATCCAAGCCGGAAAATCATGGGTTGTTGAAACAATTCCTCACTCACTTCCCAATCTCTTTCTTTTTCCCAATCAATCCACTCTCTCAATCAATCAATAATTCATCAGCCATACTGGTCCAATGAGTCATTGGACCCGCCTTTCCAACATCTTATTGGACAGCTTTGTCAGACAAGATGCTGGACCTGACTGTCCAAGTAGTCAGAAGGCTGGACAAGCCGGTCCGACATCTTTTTGGACAATTTTGTCCAATAATACGCCGGACCAGCATGTCTGGCAGTTCATCGGACCGGTAGGTCCAATGAATCAATTCTCGTTCTCATCTATCTAATCATCACATTCTATCCACTTTATCATTAATCCATCTCCACCTTCCTCAATATGTTCCTCCAATCCTGATCTTTACTCTCAATATCATGTATGTATCCTCCTTTCATTGACTTTGTTGCTCATCTTAATCCTCCTATCCTGTTTCTATTTCTTTTTCCTTCCTAAATTTCTTCTGTTTTCTATCTTTGTAGTCCTTCCCAATTTGGTGAAAAAACATTGATATTAATCATTCCGATTTTTTGTTGCCCAAGTCTCATATACAGTCTTCATATAAAAAATCTTGTTCTTGTATTAATTCAACAATCTTCTGGTGGTAAATTTCTGTTTCTGTTAATTATCTTTGACTGTATTTTTTCTGATGTTCTTTCTTTTAGTTATGTTTTTTGCTTATTATCAATAAAAATCATCACAGAGTTTTCTTATGGTTTATGGAAGCTTTCAATTTGTAATTATGCATTCAACACTGCCAGCGTTTGTTAGCTGGATTAAGGTTATCCTTGTTAAACTGGGATACACTCAACTAACAGTGGGAATTTGTGGATGTTATGATATCTGGGGGACTTAATGCAACATAACTGTCTTAATTGAATATTTACCCACTTACTGTTGCATATAATTTGTAAAAAGTCCATGTTCAGAAAACACTTTTTTGAACCAGTAGTGAACATAACTGAAGACAGGTCAGATAATGGAAAAATTATGGGATAGCAGCAATTCTTTTGTTGAAAATGAGTGAACTTTATTTTTTTTTCTTGATTGGTCCAGTCTACAACTTTCTATGTAGGAGTTGGAATACACACAAGTGAAAATAAATGCTTGTTTCAGCCAGATCTACATATAACAAACAGATACAATCAATATCAAGACCAAAGCGTAAACTTTGAAGAGTGCACACTGAATCCAAATAAATCCAAATTGTGTTGGTTCTCCCCAACTTACTGATGAATCCACCAAGAAAAATTGGGCTGAAGCTCAAATTGTGTGTTTCTTCAATTGTGATTGATAGGGAATCAAGCAATAATTGCTTCAGGATTGGAATTTCTAGAATGATACAGGCTATTTGAGAAGAGGAATATTGGTTGGTTGTTTGTTGATATTGCTTGACAGGAACCACTTGATTCTGAAGGGAAACCAATCACAACTTGAATCAAAATCAAGTAAACCACTGCATCTCAACATATGATTAATAAAACCACCATGAAGAAGCTAGTTCAAGCTTAGATTGATGATTTCTATCATTTTATTTGAAATTCACACCCAAATTGGTTCATAGTTGATTGTGATCAATTGGATAAGACTAAATTACTTCTTGCTTTCAGGTTTGTATAGTAGCTAAGGTGGTATGGTGGTACCAAGCCAGTTGAGGGGGCACTGTGGTTCAACCCTCTGCATTATATACATGGTTGAGTTTGGGAGCCAATGGTTATTATCCTAGTTTATTACTCTATTGAGGTTCAGAGAGACACATGTGACTTGCCTGTCACAGAGGTATCATCTCTGATTCCTTGCTTGGCTTTCTTGGGAGCTACAGATGAAATGCAACAAAATAGAGGTGCTTCTTGTCTGTAGAAACCCTACATATAAATTAGTGCATCCACAACAGTTTTGGTTTTATATTGGAATAGTGCAGTTACTCCCATGACTCAACCTCATTGGGCCAAGTTAAGTGAGGAGTCACTATTACCAGAAGCCTGTTTTGGATTAGTGAGTGACATATTTGTTACCTACTAATCCTGGGAGCTATCTGTATTGGCATCTGCAGATGCCTATGGTGTGACATAAGAATACAAAATTATGCATGCCAACCAGTTCAACAGTGGGTGCCGCTATGCTAACTGTAGTGGTAGTGTAGCGCAGCACGGCATGATTATGCTAACAGCTAACAGGGTTTCTGTTGGCTGTTAGCAGAGTTGCTGCTATTTCTACTCGCCCCCACCTCAAAAAAGAGGCTGTTACACTGTGTTCTGTGTAACACAGCGTAGCAGTGCTAAAAATCCTTCTAACGCTACGGTGTTTGCAAGCTGAAATGTCAATTGCTATGGTGCACTTTTTTTCCAAAAAAGTACAGTGTTACGTAGTGGCCCAGTGCTGATTCCAAGGTGGATCACATCACTCTAGGGACACAGCAGTTGTGATTCCAGTCAAGGTGAATGGTGGATCTGTTCAATCCATACAAAGCCAGTTAGACTGTTAGGTCCACATTGGCCAAAATTCACCCTCCCATGGAAAAGACAGCTATTACATGTTGGCTGGTCTTGTTGCCAAACCAGGTTGGCTGATGTATTGACTCACAGTGGTGGAAATAACAGCAGAGGACCTGGTCTTGGAAACCACATCAAAATTTAAAAAGTAATAGAAATACTGAATTCCAACCAGTCTAGACTGGTTGGTTGGTGGAAAACAAACAAAAAAACATCTGTGTTTTGGAGGATAGGTAATCTGATCCACAAGTGTGTTGTGAGTTTGAGGCCAGGTGCTTGAGGTTTTGTGGGTCTGCCTTAGCGACCCCCAAACACCTTGGGCTCTTTTGGTTTTGGATTGACCCTAATCCTGGCGTGGAGAACACCACACCTAATTCTGGTGTGAAGAACGCCACACTTGATGTGTTTTCCACTCCAAGTATTTGGGTGGCATCCATTGGGATGCTCTGGACCTATTGAGTTACAACCAAGCCCCCACAATCCTCCACCGGATTAACCACTGGTTTTCCATTTCAAACTATGACCACTGCGTACATAATGCATACTTACAACTTCAGTTAATTCCTGCCAGTTTTCTTGGAGGCCAGGGTTATCTTACTCCAGACATGTCAGTGATATTGGCTTGCTGGGAGTGTTATGGCCTGGTGTTATACCAGTACGGGTAGAGCAGATGCTCACTAGGATAGTGCAGTTGGGTGGTACCTATTTTACTTCCCCTAGTGCTCGTACACTAGCTAAGATTTGCTGATGTGAGCTGTCTTATTGATTGGTTCCAAACCCAGTTTTGGTTGATGAAGAGTCTGGCTTGACATTCAGTCAATTATTCAGAAAACTGTGTAGTATGTAGTGGGGGCGTGTAATTCTTGCTGCTGGCTATTGTACACTTTCTATCAGATGTTGAGTTGTCTTTAGGAATTGATCTTCTCCAACAAAGCAATTTGTGTTGTAGGTTGTGAGTGAGTGTGTGTGGTTGCTGTGGCTGGATGAGTTGGTCGATGCACTGACAGCATTTTCTACTGAAATCTTCAACTTCAACATTCTCGTTTGCGATGTTGTTCTCAGATCTATTCGGTAAGCAGATTCTTCTTCTTCTCAATCCTCACTCACTCAAAACCAGACACTAACAATAGCTTTCTCTCGCTCAGGTAATCTCTCACAGGTTTTCTGGCTGTTCGCCCAACTACCACAGATCTGGACGAACTACAGGAACAAGTCGGTCGAAGGACTCTCATTACCATTCCTACTAAACTGGCTCTTGGGAGATGTGACCAATCTGATAGGCTGTCTACTCACCCATCAACTCGTCTTCCAACGCAATCTGGCCATCTACTTTAATCTCATCGACCTCATCCTGATCGCCCAATTCGCCATATACTCAACCACACCAACAAGCCCTCAATCTCAGCCTCAACCTGCTCACCCGATAGATCTACAACGACATCCTACGCACAATAAAATCCCTCTAGATCTCTCTTTCAACAGCAATCTTCTTCATTCAGCTCGACTGCCAGCAACCCAATCGAACCATGAACCCAACAACTGGAACGAAAACTCTCTACCTAACCGCGCCTCATGCACTCGCTCAAGATTTGCCAGAGCATTCAGATCCTTCTATACCATGCCATTTCTCTTCTTCGTTGCACTTGTCTTTATCGCCTTTCAAATCACCACACGCCACTCGTTATTCTCCCTCAGCGGTTATCAGTCGATCAATCCTCTCACGCATCCAGTAACGAATTCGCATGGGCATCCAATTCTCACCTCAAGCAATCCAAATCACAATCCACTCTCTGACCTTCGAACGGGAAAAATCGCAAGCAGTTCTCAATTGGCTGATATGAAGGCGATTGATCAAGGAATAGATCCCCAAGGGAAGAAAGATTCGATGAAGCAAATCATAGGTAGACTTTCGGCATGGTTATGTGCCTTCCTATATCTCACCTCACGGATCCCTCAGATCATGAAGAACTACAACCGCAAGTCAGTCGAAGGCCTCTCGATCCTACTCTTCATCCTAGCCTTCTTGGGAAACCTTACCTACGTCCTCAGCATCCTCACCTCGCCCCAGATTCTCATCACCAATCCTCTCCATAACAAGCTTAACTATTTGAACGAGTCCTTACCTTATCTAATCGGATCAGCTGGCACGCTTTGCTTTGACTTGACTATCTTCATCCAGAGCACACTCTATCGCAAACCGTGCTCTTCTTCTACCGATCCTCTTCATAGAAACTTTTCCTCTAATCCTTCTCCCCCTTCAATCTCTTGTAGTCATTTCATTAATCCTAGCCCTGCCCTTCGTTCCCAATCTTCTCTTCCACATCCTTCTTCTGGCTCTATGTTTTATTGCGGAAATTGTTCCACTTGTCCCTTACTCTCCTGTCCTCCTTCAACTTCTTTTTGCTTGATTATCCTAATCTCATCTCTCTCTAAACTTTTTTTTGTACTATTCCTTTGTATCAGTCTGCTCTCTTTTCTTCTAGTTTCTTCTTTCTCTCTCTCTTTTTTTCCCCTTTTGTTGTATTACAGGACCTAATGTAGGGCTCTTGTTTTGTATCGACATTTTTTTTTTTGAATAAGCAAGTGCACATGAGGATCTGTGTTTCTTTTTTTTTTTTGTAGGTGGCTTGAAGTTTAGCTGATGATAAAACATGAAGAGTTTTAAGAAGAAAGTCGTATAATTTTTTCACTTTTAGAAACATGAACATATCAGTGTTGGCTCGACCAGGAGAACTTCCTCCAATCATTTCTTTCTCTTTCTTTCTCTTTCTTTCTCTTCTAATCATTCCACTTACGAAAAAGAGAAACTGTATTCTCTGCCTCAAGTGTATAAACCATTCCTCAACGAAAGCGGGGTTGAGATCAAGAGATACTACATAACACTTGGAACACCCAGCTGCAATATTTGAGTCCTGCAGATCGCAGCACTCAACGAGACATTTCGAGCTCCCTTCGAGTCGGAAACTAATCGAGACAGAAATGCATTATCGTAGTCCATATAGTTTGGAGGAAGTCTCGGATCCACTTGCAGCTAATGATCAGACTTTGCTGCTTGTATGATTGGAGTTAATGGAAAGGTAGTTGCCTGATCAGAGCAATTGCAGTTGGAAGGACTCGAGTGATGATTGGCTTCGAGCTGAAACCTGTCGGGTTGAGACATACATCTCATCTCCTCAAAATCATACGTTATGGACAGCTCAGCGTAGTTTTCTGGCTTCACAGGACGACGATGATAAATAAAAACACTTCTTAAGTTCTCATTTTTCCATTCCGCAGGATGCTGGGGCGCTGTTCAAAGCTATGTATATTAGTTGCACTAGTGAGCATTTGATAACTCCTTGCTTGAGATTTCGTTCATGCTGCTCGGAACCGACACGGCCATTTTTATTCACAGCTCATCGGCAATGGCTTCGGGATGGAAGACCCCGACGGACGTGCCCGGCTTTTGGCTCAAAGTGAAGACGCCTTTGCTCAATCCAGAAAACTTACTCCAGGTACATCACACCCAATCAAGCCTGATTCCGCCAGTACCTCCATTCGGGCACCAGCATTGTCGGGAAAACAGCTGGCTGGCTACTCAGATCAAGAGACAGTGAGCTTCATTTCACTGATCAGACCACAAATCCTTGTACGGCCTGAGCTAGAAATGATTCGCAGAGTTTAACTTTGGGGAATACGAACTTTAGGCTATTTCGGTTTCTGACTCGGAAAGATTCCAAGCCACGAACCTGCACGATTCATCTACACGAGAAAGAAAGTCTTCCTTCCCCAAGATCGAAGAAGACCAGTCATTTCACGCGTCCGATAATGGGTTCGAGGAATCGGTTACTGTTAAGAAGCCGAGAGATTTGGTTGAAAATGAATGTGCAATTTGCTTCAAGATGGGGTCTTCCAATCTACACAAGATCAGCTCCTGTGGACACCCGTTTCATATCGATTGTCTCGTGCCTTGGCTGCAGCAGAAGACTCACCAGACCTGTCCACTTTGCCGAAGTTTGATTGATGACCCCTTGTTGTATCTGAAAGCCATCCAACGCATTTATCCTCTTAGCACTGCTGCCAGTTTGACACTAATCCCAATGGTTTTTTTGTTCCTGATCACATGCTTCTTATCAAACCACAGGATATGAAAATTTACATTCTGTTCTGTTCTATTAATTTTTGGAATTTGGTTGACGCAGGGCTCAATCTTACAACCTGTTTACATTTAGCGATATGTTGCATATCCTAGAATAAATCGTAGAAAGTTAATTTTATGATCAAGCCCTGTGTGTGTAGCCTTAGGTGGGAGGAAATTCACATGCAAGTGGATTTTCAAACTGAACTGAAAGTGGTTGATGATGCTTGAGTTTGGGAACAACACAAAAACTTGGATTTTGGTATCAAAAACCCCAAAAATCACTGGTGACAATATGCTCAAGAGAGTACTTGAAAATGGGTCACTGTAATTCTTGAGAGAGCTTTGAAATAGCAATCCTTCAACAAAATCTTGAAATAAGTTCTTCTGAAACCAAGATGAGCTAATCTTCCAAATCCTTGCATTTCAATGGCAAGCCTCACTTATTGATTCCCATCAAGTTGACTCTTTGATCCAATAATCATGCCTTGATGATTTGAAAATTGCTAATAGTTATGGCTTTAAACAACGGTTGGCAGATATGTTCTCCAAATGGAGGACTCTGACTGTAACATAAACTTTACAGTTACATTAGCTGCCTGTTAAAGATATCTATAATCCAGTTACAATATCTTTTGTGCAAAAAATCCCTTATTTTTTACTAGTTGAGTTCCCAGCTTATTTCATGAAAGTCGGGGTTACGTTACTTTTTCTCCAAATTTGGATAACTTAGTTTTAACTTTCTGGGAGAGGTCTTAATTTTGATTGTTGATTTCAATTAAAGCAAGATTGATTGTGCTCAATTTTAAACAATCAGATTTCCAGTGTTCTCTCCTCAGCAAGCCCGGTCAAAAGTGCTCCAATGTGAGGATTGAACCCTCACTCAACCTTTACATTTGAACCCTCCAGGAGCAATTCATTGACCATCTGTTAGAAATTAAGGTCTAAGGAATTAGGAGACCACTTTGGCCAGCTGGGGTTAAAAAGGCCCTTTAGCTATTGAGTGGGACAACTGAGAGGGTAAAAAAGCTCTCAGAAGGACCCGTTTGAGACAGAGAAGATGATGAATTTCTCAAGTACTAGCAGTGATTAAAATAGCTCGATACACGAGTGGCCAGTTTGTGGGACAAAGAAAGTGAAATTGAATAAAAAACAAAAGAACTCCTGAGGGCAGGAGGTGAGATTTCCACCACCATCACAGCACGCAAGGAGGTGACAAAAGGATTATTGTTGTATTGACAAAATTTAGTGCGTGACTGTGCCAGTACGCGCAGTCACTGCATACCAAACCCGCCCATTTTGTCAATGCAACAAAATCTAACTTTTGTCACCCGTGTATGGGCTGTGCATTACAGTAGTTCCATAAAAGCTTGTCTTTGAGTCGGAAAATATTCCGTCCAAAAAAAACAAATTTTCATCTTTTTTGCGCCTCACTAGCTGTATGGCTGGTTGTACAGGCCACGGAGACCGGTCTGAACGCTATCTGGGCACTTGGTTGAGGCCAGGGAGACAGGTGTTGGCCCATCTTCACTCGGTTCAGCGGTGCACCAGCCCCAAAAAGGCCCAACAAGTTGAATGGGATTGGTCCCATCACTCTAGGACCAAAAATGAAGAAACTGTACTTTTAGGCTAGGTCGTTGAGACCTGTATTGATTTCCAGTGGTTTTTTATTTTTTTGGTTTGGAGCTGTTCCAACTCGGGCAAGCTTTGTTGGAACTACTGTAAGATATATGCAACATAGGTTTTTTTTTGACAAGACCATCATCCTAAAATGTTTTTGGGGGGGAAGCTTAAATGCACTCCACCTTTTTCCCAAAAGCACTCAAAAGTGAGTGTGTAGGGCGTGCACACCAATGAAAGCTGGAGTAAAGACTAGAGTACTCCATTAAAGAGTAGAGTACATGACTTGGGACTCCAGTGATTATTGGAGTGTGCCACCGTGCACTCCAGTGGACAGTAAATGTAATGAGTGCATGTGTGCTTTGCTCTCATAAGCTTGGAGTGCATGCACCCAGAACTCAATCTTACATATATTGCCTGAAGTACTCAGGAACCCCAGGGAGAACTGGAGTACCCACACTAAAACTCCAATCAGTGCACCCCTGATTTTCCCCTATGTCCACGTGTTTCCACCACACCAAACAATGTGGTAGTCTCCATGTCTCTCAAGGTGATTTATTCTTCATAGTTTAGGATAGAAGCAAACTGGCTAATATTTGCTGCATTTTGTTAGCCAAACTATGATTTGCATATCTCTGAAGTATTTTAACTTGATCTTCAATCCCTTGGCTGATGGGAACTGTGAGGTTTGTTGCATTGTAAAAGAAGTTGGATACAACAACAATGTATAGTTCCAAGTGTTCAATGAGATGCTGAAAAAGATTTCTACAAACAAATAACTCTACTCCAAGCTACAAGGTGGAGAAAATTCAATCCAAAAAATCACAAAAGGACTTGAGTTCAAAAGCTTGAACTCAACAATGAACACCAACAATTAGTTCAACACGCTTTCTCACAGTCAGATGCTTGCAAAAATTCATGGATGACAAATCATTTTCATCTCATTGGTACCCTGTTCCACATACCTTTCCATACAACAAGTCCCTGGCTCTGGTGACACTGCACCTCTTTTCTTGCTTCACGTTAACCAGAATCACTGGGTCTTGGCCAATTTGGAGGGGAAGGAGAGGGTCAAGCCATTCCCTGCTCCAATTTTTGCCATAAAGAATACCTTTAAAAGTGCCAAAGCAAGGTACAATCATATTCAGAAAGGTTTCAATCTCTATGAGTCAACTGGTCCAATAAGGAAGGGAAGAGAGTATACATTTCTCTAATGCTCTCCAGGAACAACCCTCCAGAGCTAGGGAAGGGAGGAGAGTTTAACTCTCTCCAATTCCCTTGAGGACCAAAATTCCAGTAAGAGAGTACAACTATCTCCTATTCATTCCTGGACCAACCAGTCCAATCATAAAGGTAAGTTATCTAATGTTCTCCATTCAAGAAAATATGGACCATTACTATTCATGTCTCACCCCATCCATTACCCCCTTCTGTAAATCTATGCACAGTTCCATCCCTATTGGTACCAGTCTTTGATTTATTTTATCAAGCCTAAATGGACCCAAATAAGTGTGCCTGAATTCTGCAACTTCAAGCTCAAATAAACCACTAGATAAGCCCAACCACAGAAGAAAATACCTCCACCCAAGTTGAGCTCCAAAATCCAAGATAAAGGCCTCTTTAGTAAAATCTCATGCTTAAGCAACCTCTTACAAGCCCAAGAAAATGATGGACCTTAAAGTGATAAAAAACTCAACATAAAAAGCACAGAAAAAAGCAAAAAAGGATATTATGAATTTGACCTTGATGATTTGGAGGAATACTTTCATAAGCCAAAGTCAATAGGTCAATTGCCTTTCCCTATCCTGGAAACAAATCACATGACACAACTGTACTAAATCCTTCCTATCTTGACAACCTACTCTGGTACATGCCGTAATGACAGACTTTGAGGTGGGGTTTACCAAGGAGCTTGAGTAAGGGGGTCTTAGATATAAGTATCAGATTGTTTGTGCTCAGACTCAATAATTGTATTACTAGCTGGGGAAGCACTATTTAAGGGAGGAGCATTGGCGACAGGGGACAAAATACATGGACAGGACTTGACAGGATTGGATGGGTGACAGGACAGTTTGACTGGAAAGGGTTGAAACAAAATTGGACAGGACATTGGACAGGACTGGGACTGGAGGATTGACAGGACATTGGACAGGACTGGGACTGGAGGATTGATAGCAAATTGGACTGGACATTGGACAAAATAGGACTGAAGAGTTGACAGGACATTGGACAGAAAGGACAAGGTAGGGAGGAAGGAGATGGATTATAAGGGAGAATAAGAAAAGAATGCTAGCAGACAAGCTGATATTCTGAAAGTACAAGTGTAAGAATCATATTAAGAGACAAAAATTTCCTCTGGGAAGTTTTTGACATATCAAGAGATCAAATAAGTCAGAGAGAAGAAAAAAAAAGATTATGAAGTTCTCAAAGAAGCCAGAGAGAGGTTTCAAGATATCAAACAAGTCAGAGAGAAGTAAGCCAAGAGGTCAGATAATTCAGAGAAGACATGATTAAATGGACAGTGATGTTTTGACTAGATTGGCCAAACCATGAAAAATCTATCATCACTTGATGTCACTGTCCGGTGACATCAAGCAGCTTTGGATTTAGCTCTGTTTCTGCTTACATTATACAACCAGCCAACTGTAATGTAACCTTTCTGCTTTTCAAGGGGCTTTACCTGCAACCAACTTGTTGTTTCATGGGTAGATAATTGAAGTTGAGAGGATACCACTTGTCTATTAGTGATCATTGATTTTTCCTATGCCATCAGGTAGGAAAAATAAGAGAGAGGATAAACATTTCCTGTGAGGGGGCTATGTCCTTGATTAAAAGACGGACATTATTTGATTGAGAGGAAAAAAACAGTAACCAATGAAAATGTTTTAATCAATCACAAAGTTCTCCAAGATAAACAAGATGAAGGATCTCTGATAACCTTCTAACTCATAGGAAAGTTCATGATCTGCAGATTTCCAATTGAAACTTGCAAGGATCAAATGTCTGATCCATTTCAGTGTCAATTTCTCCTGTTTGATTTATTTATAATCCTTGCAACTAATTTTCTTGCAGGCTTAATGATCAGTACAGTCACTAGCCAAAAAGGTTTTGGCTTAAAGATTGTTCATTTCCAAAGTTCACACCACGAACTTCAAAGTCACGAGACTACCTACAAGTGAGCAAAAGAAGTTCTAAAGAATGAACATGAAATCAAAACAAGGAAAAAAAGTGTGGAAATTATTTGATTTAGTAAAAATTTCTCAAAATATTTTACACTCTTCCAAACCAAGCCCAGAAATTTAGAGGGCACATTTGGTTATGCATGTGACAAGAGTGAGAATCACTTAAAATGTTTGAAATCATTTACAAGTAATTTCTATTGAATAAAATAAATTGGTTCTGATTTGAATTCTATTTGAAATTGGTGAATACCCCACTCCCCCCCCCAAAAAAAAAATGTACAATAGCATCAATTTGTTTTCTTTTTCACTTTCTATCATACTGTTTCTCTAATTTTCTGGCCTAGTTTTGGACGACATTGATCTGTATTGATTTTGATGTGACTTGGAATAATGTGATGATTGATTGGTCCTGATGATTCATTCCTATAGCCATGCTTATGACTTCAAATGTTTGGTGTGAACTTCTGCAAAAAACGTTGAGCCTAGTGAGTCACTAGGCGTGACTGTTATAAATCCAAACCTTATTGTATGAAGTCTACAAACTCCGAGCCCGCAAGTTAGGAGTTTATCCAAGATGGGTCTTCACCGCGAGTTTTCGCTTGAATGAATTTGTATCCTGGATCTACATTTTTTGATATCGCTCGCTCTTCGGAGTGGTAAACAGGCAAAGAATTTTATAAAAGTGTTTTTACTTTCTAAGGAGCATTTTCTTTGTATCCGCGCAACGAAGCTGGCTCGCTCAGCTGGCGTCACCGTTCTCTTCGATCTTCACGATGAGTGTGGTACTGTGAAGCCGAATAAATCAATCAATGCTCAGTTTAAAAATATGTGAGAGCTGTGCTATGATTTTAATCTGCATTTTGATCAATTTATCTTTAAAGGCTGGTACAGAATAACACGGCCGGTAATCAACTCCGAAGGAGATAACTAGATAAAGCCCATTATGAATAATAAATAAAGCTTATTAAAAGCTATGTACTGCTGAAACTGCAGACTTTTGAATGGCTGTAATCGGAAGGATATGAAGATGGAAGATAGTGAACATGGTCATGGTGTGGTGTGTGCTCTTCGGAGGACTACTGCCCGTATTTTCTTCGGAATCGCCAAGGCTGTAAAAAAATCGATTGACGAGGATCGTGTGATTTGCCGACGATCAAGCTCGATATTAAAGAGGATCGGAATATGGTTCGTCCGATTGTTGTAGATCTCCAAAGTCCGATATCACTCGACAAAATAACAGAACAGATATTGTCATCGGCTTCGTAATTGACACATGCTCCCATAATTGCCTGAAAAACATCTGAGAATGTCTCTGCTGTGACTGATTCGATTTGCACGATCAGATTCACAGCACCTGCGAGGTCTGGTGATCTGGTTGCGTCATAGATACGGATCGTTGGATCTTCGGATTTCGAGAATATCCGATTCCGCACACGAAATCAATCTGCCGTCGATCATTGGGCTGATCACTCTGTGACGCCAAAGCCGCCCCCGGACAGGGATCGCCAACTTCCAAGGGTGCGTTAAAGCTTAAAGTTTAAACCGACGCCCCTGGGTAACTCCGCAAATTCCACAACCAACCCAACCATGATTTCCCCAGATTTAAGTTAAGACTCAGCCTTGACTGTTTTAACAACGACTCTATGTACATATTATTTGTTAGGGGGCAGGAGAAAAGCGATCGTCTCACTCCTTCGTGCCCCTTATAAGCGATCCACAGCGTCTTGCATCGATCAGCCAGTCAGTCGAATCGCAGGGTTCTGGATCAAAAACTTGGCCAATCTATCTCGTCCTTACACTTGGATCCGATTGATGTACATATTGTGAGAATCCAAGAGTCTGAGGATGGTCTCAAATAGAATTTGAAAGTGGGAATAATCTGCTTAAGGGGATCCTTTTGTCTGTGTTTCTACAAATTTCATTCATGCTTTCGTAAAAAGCAGAAGGAAGAGAAATATTCTACATGCAATTTCAACAGAGGCCGGGTGATAAATGGGTGTGATGATGAAATTATAGATCTCTCAAACGTTGGTGAGCCTTCATATCATGCCTCGACCTGGTTCACCTTTTCATAGCCGATTCCGATAATCCAATCATAAAGATCGTCATCAAGTGGAGCCTATCGGAAAAACGAAGGGTTCCATGTGAAGATGATTTGTATACATGCCCACGATAAACGAAGCTCCTTCAGATATTTCCACTATCAGGTGTCTCGACGAAAGCTAATGTAGCTCATGAGTCGGTTGAGATAAGGATTTAAAGCAATTTGAATTTGAGCTTACCATCCATCGATCTCGCTCGAGCGATTCGTTGATACAGTCTGAACAGGAGCTCTACAACATGTGCATTTTTTTTCTTCCTTATTCATTTACTCGGCCGGATCCAAAGAGTGAAATCAGAGTGATAAAAGCCGATGTAGATCCAATGAGAATCAAGTTTCTTTTTTCTTCATTTTCTGGAGATTGAGGTTCCGAGTCGAAAGGCAGGAAATGATACTTAGAAGCTTCTTGAGTTCGATTTTTTCTTGTCTCTGGTGCAAAGAGAGCCGCCTATGAGATGGTAGCAGCGGAAGCGAGCACCGCTAGTTGCCTCGGATGGCTTCGTGAGGGTTGGGGATAATCTTTCTTCACGATCACTGGGGCCTTAAGCAACCTGTTAGAAGCTGCTGATCGAGATGGGGGATCTCGCTCTCCTCTGAATGTGGTCACTCTGCCATCAGATGATCATGAGATCTCTCTTCTTTTTGTATCCGAGATCATCATCCATCATCACACCATCATACATAACAAGCTTGGTGCCCCTCGACACCCAAAAACCCACTGATAAGTACAAGATCTCTCGGACACAGAAGACCCTTACAAAACACTACTACTGTGGAGTAAAACTTAATACAGTTTGGCCGAGGACGCCCATCGCATCAGAATATAATACACTGTTAGAAAAAGACATCTACAAAACTGCTGGCAGTTTAGCTGAGTTTTTTTGGCAGTGATTGTACACTTTTTCGCAGCATGCTCAAAGAAGCCCCAGATTTCGATGTGCCTACATCTTCTTTTGAGGGATCTGAAAATCGAACGGCGTGTATTTCACATGTTACAATGTACAAGTACAACAATATCCTAAAAAATCCTCGTGCTTGATCGAGCTTTATGAAGCCCGACTTCGGTACATACATAAAGAAAAGCCGGATCAAATTCTCCTCCTCCTAACAAACAACAACTCCACCATACATCTCCACCCGCAAAGAGAAAAAGACAGCAAGAGACTGGCCACGTTGAGAAATCTGTGTACAGACATGGTCTAGATTCATGAATAAGAAATGGTATGGACGTCATACATACTTGATTGTGTTGATTCCCCCCGAACTGTTGAGGATTGTACTCTATGATAACCAAACAGCTGTATGTAATACCCACATTTAACACACTTCTCGATCTTCGGAATCCTCGAGATCTTGAGATTTCCGTCTCTCTTGCCAAGCTTTGGCGTCCACGCTACCACATGCTCCGTAGCGCTCTCAATCTGGATGGATTTTGTGGTTGTGTTGTACATTGTACATCTTTCTCAACACACCACCATGCTCTCCATAACGCCCCCCCCCCTCGTATTTCGTTGTATGTACTAGATGGGTTGGTTGGCAGACAAACAAAAAACAATCATCCACCTCTTTTCAATTCACCTTGTACATATATTTCCACCACAGATTATAAATGTCTTTGCACAGAATCAATTCTGATCAGTATATACTATAACAATTCCAAGCTCGATCATCGATCATCGGTGGCGCGACGCGAATGTGGGATCATCGTCGTACGATTATATTTATGTAAAGGAGAACACGATTACAATATAACAGAGAGAGTGATCTGTTGTCCTATAAGATGTTATGTATGTATCAATCTGAGGGTTCATGAGGAGGTAATGGTATATGTTAGGATGAAAGTGACCAGAGGAGTGTCGATATAAAGAAAATCAAAAGGCCGGATTATTTTTGTGTAAGATTTTCTGATGGCAGGGCTCATTTATTAAAGAAAATGAATAAAGTGTAACTCCCGAATATGGAACTAAAAGAGAGAGGGGTGACGAGGGATGATCACCGGAGCTCGACTATTACTTAAAGATCTCCACCTCGCACCGACCGACGAACGTGTTTATAAGAGCCTGCAACATTAATCGACTTTAAACCACACAAGAGCTCAAGTCCGTTTATTTTTAAAGGTCTTGTTTCATTTTGGAGTTTTGCCTGCCGAGAGGGCCAATTGAAATACATAATTTTTTAATTTATTAGTGTTGTATATGTACCATGTACGATTTTATACCGAGTTCATTGGAATCTTTTTCAATGCGCCTCTCTCTATGTAAGACTCTCTCTCTCTCTCTCTCAAGGCTCTCTCCGTTGCAATGTGCATTTTGTTATTTATTTCATGAAAAATTTAACAATCTTTAATTAGTTTAAAAAAGCTATAAAACAATTGTTGTGTTTTGATTTGAAAAGTAACCCTGACCTTCTTCTTAACCAACTTTTTAAAAAAAACAACTGGGACATGTTATGTTTAGGAAAATGTAAGATTCTTTCTTTCAAGAAAGCCATTTTGGATCAACTCGGCATTCTGGTTGCCTGCCTGCTAACCTACCAAAAAACCATGGAAGCCAAACTGCAAATAAAGGCTACAATGTGACCCATTTTTATAAAGGCAAAATAGACCAGGAAAATAATTAAAATCGGAACCGGCCAAGCGGTGTTTGTTGGTTGTGATTGCCTTGGGGATTATGTTTTTGTGTACATTGAGACTGTATATTATTGAATACAAAAGATCTTCAGTTGTTGCTGTTTTTTTTCAGGGAGTGTATGTATTGAGTAAATATATGGCTGGATGGTCGATGTACATACAGCATAACAGCAATCTAGTAGGGTGATGATACAGTGGGCTGTAATATGGGTTTACAATATGCTCAAGTGGCCATCGACCAGGAAAGCGCTCCTGCCTGAATTTCTGTTTCTTGAATTCGTCGGTTGTTGATTGTTTTGATTCTTGAAATTCTCGTTTCTTCGTTTTGGGAAGCACGGCTTTTGTTTTTTCTCTTGATCGTCCTCCATCATAAACTCACTCGCTCGCCCCGCCAGAAGCAGATAGGCCGCAACGAGGGCTGATTGGGAGGACTCATCAGTCTCCTCGGTCGATCTTCTGATCTCTCTGGGCTCTCTTGCAAACTCCGCTTCTTCTTTCCGCCTCACGCTTTCGCTTCGCTTCAGCTTGTTGATCACCATCCTTCTTCTTGCTCGGCGCTCAGGCTTTAGTCCAACCCCACCCCTCTCCACTCCACTCCAATCGATTTCTTCAGATCAACAAAAATAAATAAAAAATTTAAAGTAAATACATATTCAACTGTATCACTTCCCTGAATTCAGCACATTCTTCCTTCCTCAACTCACTCTCGTCTCTCCATCAAGTTCTTCTTGACTGTAATCCTTTATTCCCTCTTTTCCCTTCCCTCCGACCACGTGGTCATCCCCTTCCACTCTATTCCCTCTTACTGCAACTTGCCTTCATCATGACTGGCACTCTCTTCTCCGACATCCTCCTCACTCACGACCCACCATCTCCTCAGAACAAATCTGTCTCACTTTATCATCATCCTCATTCCTCTCATCCCTGTCTCCGTCAACCACCTCTTTCCTCTCGCTCTCATCAACTTCACCATCACCACAATCAACCTCAATCCAACCACTCAACTTGCACTGCTCATCAGATGTCGTCTGATAGACCTACTCTCCCCGGAATTGCTAGCATTCTTGCTTTTGCTGGCCAACGTGAGTCTTTCAGCTCGGGATTGCCTCCCTCTCCATTTCCTCAAGTTTTTTTATATATAAATATACATATTCACACTAGTTGTCAGTCTCAAGTCACATGGCTCGCTTACATTAGTCTCTTCTTGGCCAGGGGGGAATTGCCTATTTTGGAGGGCGCATACATCCATCTTTGTTACCCCACACTGGCTGGTACATAGCGCCCAGATGGGAGAAAGTGTCCCTCTGCTCTCTAATCCCCGCTTGTCATTCTATCCTTAGATTTACACTCTCATCCATCTCTGTCCCAAGTATGATATCCCCAAAAAAAGTCCGCTGGCTAAACTTGTTCTGATGTCCTTTTTCGTATTCAGATCCACCCGAACCTCCGCCACCACCTTCATCCTCACACCCACATTCTAGCTCAACTCGGCTCCAGTCATCCGATCCCGTTGCCCATGCATTACCAGCTTTTGTTGCAATTCCGCCCTTCCAACAGATCAACAGTCTTCCTTCACCCACACCCTTCTTTGGTCCTGGCCTTTCTCATCAGCGGCAACATCATCAGCAGCATCATCAGCAGCAGCAACAGCAGCAGCAGCAGCAGCATCATCATCATCAGGCTCATCGTCGTCGAAGCTCAAGCATTACCGTCGTCCAAGACCAACCCAATCGTTCATCCCCTCCACCTCATTCAACTCATCTCCAACATTCTGCCTCATCCTCCCTGATTAATGATCGACATCCTCAACCTTCAAGAGACCCCCGATCGACCTGTCCTGAACCTTCCAGGAGCCCCTTGCTATTATCTCCCAGCTCCCCGATCCCACCTACCACTCATTCATTTCGTGATCTCTGTCATCCCTCTGATCGCCCGTTTGGCAAGGAACTCTATCATTCAACTTCTGATAGCCACTCCAGCTCGTTTTCACTCACCAATTCAACCGGGCCTACCCTCAACCATCATCTCACCCAAAGATCTCACTTTGTTGATGACTCACTTCAACGTCGGCACTCTGAGCGTATCTCCGGGCCTCGCTCACAGCTAAGCCACCATCCCCTGCATTCTGGTCCAAGTACAACACCCCATCATCATCATCATTATCAACAACAACAACAACAACAACAACATCCACAGTCCTATTCAAGCCGTTCGCGGCAGCACTCACTCGCCACTGCTGCTTCCATCTCACCAGCACCTGGAAGGGATCCCGCCGCCAAACACATTCGCCGCACAAGTAACGCATCTCAATCTTCCTCTTCTTCTATATCTGGCTCAATATCCGTCTCGAGTGATTTCGGTGCATCAAATTTGAGTATTGGCTCTCAATCAAATATCAATCCTGCCGGACATCTTTCATCATCATCCCTATCGATCAACAGCACCTTTCCAACATCTTGTAACGACCCACAATCCGTACATTCAGAACGAACTTGGTCAGCAGATGAAGAGCTGGCTCTCAAATCTAGGGCGATTGACGATTGTCGAGGGTACACCAATCACACACAGCGCAGGTCACATGATAATAGCCCACACAGCAATAGGCCACCCGTCAATCCACCCTATGATTCACCTCCTACTCATCAAAATTCAGTATCACCCGAGATGAACTCACTCTCGAGACTCGGCGGACCGATGATCAACAATACCATCTCTTCCTTAGGTTCTCAACATCACCGATACCAATGTATGGAAACAGGCTGTGGTAAAACATTTTCACGCCCGAGCAGTCTCAAGATTCATAGCTACAGCCACACCGGTCAGAAGCCGTTCAAGTGTATGAGATGCGACCGAGCTTTTTCTGTGCAGAGTAACCTGAAGCGCCATCAGAGTCAGTCTGCCTTCTGTTTTTCCCAACCTCATCTGTTTAATTTACTCATTCAAGTTTTTTTTTTTCGTTTATACAGAGGTACATGAAAAACGAAGCGTCGGTGGACTCGGTAGAACCCAACCCACTCATCCTGTAGCAGGAAGTCTCCCTATGACAATTATGTATGAAGCTGGATCAGGAAGACAATTGATTGAAGAAGAAAGTGGCGAAGAAGATCATGAGAGTGATCATGGAATGTATGACCGGATGGAAGAGTAACACCAGCAACACCCCCACCAACAGCCCATCTTTTTTTCTTTCTTCGAGGGGACGAGCTACAGTTCTTCCTTTTTCTCTTTATTATTCCTTTTTTTTTTGTTTGTGTGTGTTTATTGTGAATCGTTGTGTCAGCGAGATCTAAATTCTCTTTAAAAAAAAAACTTATTCTAATCCTGCTTGATGGTCTTTCCTTAATCAACCACCCAACCAACAATCCATGAATTTCTCTAACATCCATTCACTTCTTCACTTCTTTTTTTTCAAGTTTATTCGAAATCCCCATCACTTTTCTTTTCTTTGTTATCCACCCATTCTTCTTCCCCTTTCCAAAACAAAACAAAAAAAAGAAGAAAATGTACATCTTAGAAAAAAACATAATTACTACATTTATTTTAATATAATGCCTTCTTTCTTTTTGTTTTGTTGGAAATGCTCATTTGATTATCATCTTCTTTGTTTATCTTTTTTTTTTTTTTGAAGAGATTTATTTAGATTTTCTTTTGGTTTTTTGTTTTGTGTACACACCTTGAATTCATTCATACATACTTACATATATATACATACACATAAATTTATAAATACATTCAAGTTTTTTTTTTTTTTTTTTGAGTTTCACTGGATTTTTTTACATATTTATTTACATAGTTTCTTTTCTTTTTCTTTTTTTTGAAATTGTAGGAATGGAAGTCTTCCCTTTGCTTCTGCAGCCCCCTACAGAGCTAGAATTATATGTGACCAACATAGAGTTCAGCCCATGCCAAATGAGAGCCAATCCACTGGCAGTGGTGATCTATTTCCATTACAATGCCAAAAGCACACAGCAGAGGTATAGTGATAGGATATATGCATGCACAGGACAATGTAGGAGAGGAGGAAATAGTTTTATAAGTAACGAGATACAGCTTGGACAGTATGGAATCAAGGACACAAACTTATTGCCATCTGGGATGGACATTGGATCAGGTTTTAAGAGGAGGAATGGTGTTATTAGGGATGGAACAGAAAAGGAGGTATGTATTTGGATTGGAGGAAGGAGGAGTGTTAGTAGGATGGACATTTATAAGGTTTTACTACCTGTTACAAGAGTGGTACAGTACTTTATAAGGATCTGGAGTGGGGATTTCAAGATTTGGAGGGAAGAAATAATTGAGTGAGGAGGAAAAAGGAAAGAAGGAGCAAAGTGGAAGGAGAAGCAGAGACCCTGAGAGGAATTCAGCTGAGGGACGCTTGGGATGAAACAAGTAACATGTGTTGAAACACGTTGCACTAGGTGAGACAGGTCACAAGACTTGAAACAGGTCAGAGACACCTGAAACGGATGCCATCCTGTAAGTATTGTGTGTATGCATGAAATGCAATGTTTGGGCATGTGCTTTGTGGCTTGGTTTCCAAGCAACAATGACATAGTTCTGTGCAGAAGGACTAAGCCTACATGAAACATCATCCAGTGCTGAGACTTGTAACAAAAAGTAGCAGGCCAAAATTGATTCCTCTGTAGAAATTTGGGCTCTCTCTTCAGTATATAAGGAGGGCCTCTCCCGGCCAGAAAATCCATCCATCCACCATCAGATATATCAGTCTCTAAGAGAAGAATATTTTGGGTCCTGTGCTATCAATCAGGTGATTGGTGCATTAGTATTTAGTTAGTGTTAGTGTTAGTCTGAGTATTGAAGTATTGTGATAGTGATAGTGGTGATTTTGAGAGTTTGAGAAGAGTAGTGTTAGCTTTATATCCATCATACCAACAATAAGCTCCCCATCAGCAGCTTATTCTTCGTATCTTGGTTATCCAGTAGTAGTATTAGTATTAGTAGTATTAGTATTAGTATTAGTAGTATTAGTAGTATTAGTAGTATTAGTGGTATTAGTAGTATTAGTAGTATTAGTAGTAGTAGTATTAGTAGTAGTAGTAGTAGGAGTGAATTATTGATTGAAGTGCCTTATCAAGAGATTGTTTGAGGAAGAGATCATTACCAATCTCATCATAAGCTTAGTAGTAGTGGTACAAGTATTGTAGTTTCACATAATCAATCCCACTGGGTTGCTTATCCATAGTCATCTGAAATTATAACAGGTTTACAAGAATATTGATTTGTTGATCTAAGTCTGATTGAGGCTGCTATACTTAGTAACTCAATCTTGAAGTCAGCCATATCTTTATAAATATTGATTTTGAGATTCTTACACATTTGTATAGTATCATTAGAGGGGCGGGTCTTTTAAACCACCCATAAGTTGCAGATAGCTTTTGAACCTATTAGCAATTTATTTCCCCCTCAGAGGATCTTTTCACCAAATAATACATTTAGTGTCCCACAGGAGTCCCATAACAATTAAAAATGTCAAAGATTCTAGGATAGCAAGGACGGTCAGGATTGAGTAGATGAAAAGGCCAGGAGTGCAGATCCGGATGACTTGAGTTTACAAAGGAAGGGGAGTGTGAATTGTTGAGACAGGGATTAGATTTCACAGGAATGTCACGGCAGACATTCAAAAACCCTATTGGGATCATTTGCTCATGGTACTGGAAGAGGATCTATGTTCTTTATACAGAAAAAGTTCAAGTCTTTGTTTTTTCCATAGTTTGTGGAGAATCTCCAAAAATTTCCAAGATATTTTGCTGATGAAAAATTTTCTTAGAGTCAGACTTTTTATCCACCATTTCTGTATTTTCTTTGTTTTTTTCTTCAAAATTCAGACTGGCTTGGATAAAGTTCCTTCAAATAATCACTCATCTGATATTCTGGGCCAGAAGTTCTGAATCAATTTCAATCAAGCATTGTAGCCATGAGCAGTGTTTCAAAATTCAGTCCCTTGTCTTGATTAGCCCGCAGCTTGTTTATCATTTTGTGATATATCAGATAAAAAGGGTCTTCCCAAGTGTAGCCTGCTTCCTTTGTCTTGAAATCTGAAATGATTTGGACAAAGTATATCAGTGCTGGGTTGCTACAATACACTACACTATTTGCAAAAATAGCATAGCGTAGTGGCGCCAGCGATATAACCGCTAACAGCTACGGCAAAAGCTGTTAGCTGTTAGCGATTATTGCTACGGGTAGCATAGCAACCCTCTGTTGAGTATATTATCAGCCGGCGTCTCTGTAGTGATGTCTGGTTGAAAATAATCACTTCATTTAAGAAGGAATAAAACCACCCCTCAATACCAAAAGGTGGAGGGGCTAGCATCTTTATCTATAAGATCAAGTGACAACAAGTTCTGGAAGAACCGTGCCAGCTCTTTGTCTTAAATAGACAGGATTAGCTCAAGCCAAAGCTATCACTATTGGTTGAATTGATTTGAGTTGGAACAGGAAGGGGATTAGGGTTGAGAGAGTTTGAAGGTTGAGATAAGAGTTGATTTGAGATGTGAATGGGATGGATTTGAAGGAAGATATGGGAAGAGCGGAGTCGAAGGAAGAAAGGATTTAAGATTTTAGCCCCAGTTACCTACTAGTATTTGAGTACTATTGAGAGTAAGTCTCAATAAATCATGGGTGAGGGAAAGGATCAAGAAAGACCCTTGCCTTTCATCCTATAGATTTTGATGATTTCATGCTCTCACCGGTAGGGTGAGGTAATTCTGTAATGGGAAGAATATCTGAAAGTGTAATGAAGATGCACTATAACTCTTTCAGTATATTAAGGAAGGGATTCCCCAATAGGCTATTTAGCCTATCAGGTAAATAAGTTGAATCTTATTTATCTTATAATAATCATATTAAAAATAGATTATTTTTGGATTAATCAGATTAAATTTAATAATTTGGGAAAAAGATAATAAAATGTAATATTGATGAAAGTGTGGTTCGAACTCATGACATATGAGTTATGATTGGAAGGTTCAGAGTTCAGTGAATTAGTGAATAGACTAGTGTGGTTGTTGACATTGCTGCCATGTGGGTTAACTAGGTGTTAACCTCAATGGCTGACATATATAATACCAGGAAAAAGTGAAGGATTTTAACTCAAGATCCCAAATAAGAGTCATAGAGAGATAAGAGAAGGACAAAGGAAATTAATTATTCTTGATGCATATATTAAGCTACTTTACTTTTATTAAAGTAAGAATTGGTAGTGTGGCAAAGCCTGGATTAGTGATTTAAAAAATTAACCTTTGTGAGTTCCTTTGTGAGTTTGTTTGAAGTGTGAGAGATTGGTAGAGCTAGAGAATGCAATGGTGCTAAACAAAAATTGAATTCATGAATTCTCAAGTTTCATTGATTAGACTCAAAAAACTTTCAAACCCAAATCAGAAAGGGTCAGCCTCAATGCATTCAAACACTCCAAACTTTTGGTTGTATTGAAATGGTACTCCAAATAAAATGGAGTACTTGGATATTGCACACTGTCATATGACAGTCTCAGGATCTCCCTTGCATTTGCTAAGGATGCTTTTCTACCATGTTTTACGACCTCAGCAACCTTCAAGCTTTTGGTTAATCCTCGGGTCGCATATGAACTCACCTATGCACCCTCAGCAATCTTCAGTGCTCTCTTCAAAGTTAATTTCTAAACCTTTGAAGAATCAATAGCAGGATGCTTTTCAGTTATGTGAACAAAAGCAAGACCAATAACCCTCTTACTGGTCTTCCTTTACTTTTGGCATTACTTCCTTTTCCAGATTTGTGCATTCCCTCTCTGAACTTTCAATTTCCTTCCTTCAAATAGTTCCCACCCATCTCTTGTACAAGACGCCGTGTGACACCGGCCAAATACGCTGTGCAGCCTGTCTGACAAATCAAACAGGGCGTTCAGTCTGTTTGGCCAGTCAAACAGGCTTTTCTTCCTGTCCGACTGGTTGGTTGAACAGGCTGAACACCCTGTTTGACTGGTTAAACAGGCAGAACAGCCTGTTTGATTGGTCAGACAGGCTTTTCAGCCTGTTTGATTGGTCAGACAGGCTTTTCAGCCTGTTTGATTGGTCAGACAGGCTTTTCAGCCTGTTTGATTGGTCAGACAGGCTTTTCAGCCTGTTTGATTGGTCAGACAGGCTTTTCAGCCTGTCTGACCAGCCAAATACGCCGTGCAGCCTGTCTGACCAATCAAACAGGGCGTTCAGCCTGTTCGGCCGGTCAAACAGGCTGTTCTAGCCTGTAACACCGCAAAAAAAATGAAACAAGTCTGGAATGCAGTTAACCAGCAATACTGGGCACTACCCATAGTTACTTTACTTGTGCTGAAGAAAAACAAAGACTAGTTACAATATTTACAAAGCTTCAAAATCAGTGTTAATTGATAGCGGTAACGGCTCCAGTTCCTCAAGGAAACAGTTACTTTACTAAAATACAATGAGATATTTTAAAGTAAGGTAAACTACCCATTGTTGGTCCAGTAGCCACTGACATCCAATCTTGGGGTGGCCTGATGGCAAAAGTCCTCTTGTAGGAATCAGATAGTTGGAAAGTAAATCAAAGCATTTGGGAATGAAGATTTGGTCAAGTTTGAAACACTTTTAAATAAATTGGCTAGGGTTGGTGAGATTATTGGACAATACTTCAGACAATTGGCCAACACCCTTTTCCAAGATAATCAGGATCTGATTAAAAAGCATAACATCCCTTCTTTTTCCTCTCTTTCATTTGAACAAGAGAAATCAGATTCTGGTTGCTCTCCGCATTTAGTTTTTACTACCAATCATTTTTTTAATCTGCCTCATACAGATGATGAAGATATTTCACAATTTTCTTTTGTTATGTTTATTCCAACCTTTACTTCTGATGGCCACTTGGCTTCTGAAATCTTCTGATTATGACATCACCTCAGGCCGTTTTGGTTTCCTTGATCAAAAGTTGAGAATCAATTTTGATCATCAAAATGGGATTGTTAAGATGATATGGCCGGCAAATAAATATAAACATTGTACTATGCCCTGAACTACTAGTTCCCTTTTAACTGGTCTGGGTATGTCAGTACAAATGAATGTTAGAATAGCTAATGCAGCAACAAAAGGGTTTTTATGATAGTCCTAAACATTACTTTGGAGATCATTTTTTTTGTTTGTTCCGTACTGCTGCTTTCTATAGTTTGTTGGTCTCATTTCTTCTTATGTGTTTTTAATTTCTTTCAATTTTGTCTTCTGAAATACCTTTACAAACATATTATTAAAGAAGAGTTTGATTCCCAAGAAAAATTAATATATGAGGTTCAAATGATCTTGACAATAAAAGAGAAATCATTATTAATTAAAATATCATGTGGTTCTATGAAAATCACAGAAGAATAATATGCTTATACAGGAGTGGGATAGCATGTAGACCAAGTGGGTCAAGATCAGTAGACTCTACACAATACACTTTCCAAAATCACCAAACCACCAGTGACTACTATTCATCAACCTCTTAAAATGCCAGCCAAAAAATCAATTCAAGATATTTTTCCAAAATACTTACATTATCTCAATCCTCTTTTCAATCCCCTCAAGCCACACGGCAAGAACCCATTTGTCTACAATTCTGCAGACCTCCAACTATTCCCTATGATGATGAAGACAAAGGAATGTGTGGTTTGTTGTCAATAAGAAGATGGACTCACTATTTGGGGTCAAAAACTGAAAGCAAAACCTTTGAAGAGGCAAGTTTTCAATTAAAGTGGTGATTGAATACCTGGAGAGAGCCTGGCAACACCCTTCTTGGAATGGTGATGAGCTTCTTATTATCAAGCTTGAACATATTTATGAAGGCTTCAAAGGTAAGTATTTCTCTTTGCTAAGTAATCTTTACCTAAATGCAATCACAGGCATCTGATGTTCACATATACATGCCCAACCACATCCCAATAAAGCTAAAACAACAAACCTCAATCAAATCAAGCCGGCCCAGAAAACCTGCATGGTGGATTGTCTGATACCTCCAAAGGACCAACCCAATGTTCAAAAAGGATCACGACTCCTGTAAAGCAATCAGGAATGGACAACCAAATACACAATGTATGGACAACCAAATTGGAGGTACATACAAAATAGGCATGTATTTATACCTCAATAAGTCCATGAGGCACAAATACAAGAATCTGTCACTAGACACCATTTTCAAAACACATGGTCTCTCAGGTAATATGGAAGTAAATTAGCAGACTTGGAGTCTAATGTGCCAAAGTTGCTTGAGTATAACATTGATGATTGCATCAAGACTCAAGAACTATGGATTAAGATGGGGTGTAGCGTGCAGATTCCAGCACTCTCTGCAGCATCTGCTTGTCTCATTGTGGACTGTGTTAGGTTTAGTAACAGGCAGCATGGCTACTTGTTCTATGTCTTCTTTTGCACTGTCTGTAGGAAAGCAGATGGACTGGTCTCAGGTAGAGTCTGTTGGTATGTACAAGGGTGGGCTTGTGATAGAACCTATTGTTGGCTTGCACAGAAATGTGTGTCTTGCAGACGGCGCCTCTGTTGGAATGTGTGCATATGGTATTATATCCTGAAATCAACAGTAAGACCAACTGTGTGTTTAGCTCAGTGGTATAAGAGCAGCTCTCATGAATGCAGAAGGTCATGGGTTCAATTCCCACAACACACAATTCTTTTCACTTTGGTAATTTAACATATACTACTCCCAACTATGTCCCATATAAATCAAAAAGAGCTATTAGAGCTTCAGAAGCTAGTCTATGCTGCTTCAAATGATATGGGAAAAACACCCAAAAGGTTTAAATGAACAACTACATTAGATTTTAAGACATTTGTTTATATTCTTCCATCAACCTTGACACTTAAAGTCCAGTCCTACATATTGTATCTTGGATGGCCTGTATTAAATCCATTGATACTGGCACAAGTTGGTGGAGCAGCTTGTTGATATCATTGGCCATAAACTTAGTTCTGGAGTTCTTGAAGTTTGTTAATAAACAATATATTGAGGTTATCAAAATTAGTTCCAAGGATATTGCTATATGCAAGCGAGCCACCAATTTGATCGGTAGGTTTACCAAGGACTGCGACACCACTAAATAGGACAATGTTTTGAACAACTCAGGAGTGCTCATTTATAAGAATCTTTCTCCTGAGTTAAAAGAGTGTTATATAGAATATGAAGAAGTTACACATTCAACTCCTTACCCTGAACAAAACCAGGCTCCTATCAGTATGTGGGTAAATTCTGAAGTTGCACCAGAGATACTGCATGGAGTCTTGTCTTTAATGTTCTGTCTGGCCGGTAAAACTATAACAAATGAAAACAAATCTTCTATTGAGAATTAATGCCCTACAGCCATTGAGAATTAACGCCCTGCAGCCATTGAAAACAAATTCAGTTGCAAAGAGTTGAAACTTCTTACTGGTCCACACAAGATGTCACATCAAGCTCATGAAATTATCAATAGAGCCTGGACTATCCAGACTGCATTTAGGAAGGGTGTATTTGAGTGTATGACCTACATTCAGAATGAAGAAACCTTGCTAGGAATCAATGTTTTATGGATGACTGTCAAGCTCATTGAATATGCACGGATGCAGCACACCCAGTTAATCTATGTTCTCCTTAACACCTCCCCATGGGTATGTAATGTCCCTGCTCCTAGGTACTATTTGTCCACTCTTCAAGAATTCAAAACATTGCTCCAAGATTCCGGCCGTTCTATAAGGTTATTAATGGTGACAAAGCAAACCTTTTCTTTCAAAAACACATGGAACCTCTTATAGCAGTCACAGTTCACAACCTGGCTGATAATAGGCCAGAAGTGGCTAACTATTGTACTGCTACTAGTAGCAAGGCTGTTATAGCAGCTTTTGAAAGGTATAGAGACAATGTTCAAGTCAGAGACCCTGCGGTAATTTAAACAAGGTTATACCTTCATCCTTTACTGATCTTTCCTAGTCTCAATCTCCTCATTTCTGTTAGGATAGTTTATCTACTATCTTGTGCTTTTCATCCAATGTATTGAGGCATTGACTTGTGAAACACTACCAATGGTTCATCCAACTTTCTGACTAAAATTAATTGAGAACTTCTGGCCAGAAAGAGCAGAGGTTGCCAGATTGCTGCTTGAATCATATTTTACCAAGGGGGAATCAATCTTGGGAAATGTCAATGATAGTATTGATTACTTAGAAAACAATTCTAGTACAATGGTCAAATGTGATAATATATTCAAAATGTTCAATTCACCTCCACCTACCAATGGAAGCAAAGAGTTGGAAGTCTACATCAAGATCATGGACCGACTTTCAGTACCAAGTGTGAAGGATCTAAATAGCATCCTGATATGGTGAAAGGTATGAAAGTTTGTTTCTGCACTTCCTGACTTGATTTTTTACTTCCTGGCCATACATACCCAGTCCTCTCACCATTGGCCAGGGATTACTTGCCATGCTCTGCATCATCCTGTGCAGCAGAGCGCACCTTTTCATCAGCTGCCAACATCTGCTCTACTGGCTGAGGGAGCTTAAAACCACACACAATTGAAAGGTGTGTTAGTAGCAACATGTGGCTGAAAGAGGGTATTAAACTGACTGGAGCGCTCCCAAAAGCACATGGTTTTGTCACATCATATACAGATTTTTCTACCAAAAAAAAACTATAAACCAAAAAAGTAGCTGAATCCAAAAAAGAAAAATATTTGTCTTTGTAGTTTTCAATCACATTTTTTGTTTGCATGTAGGCTGAATCCATTTCTTCACTATGCTAAATCTTTTGTGATGCACCCACCATCTAACATCACATTTAGAGTAACTCCACCAGCTACACTAACATGTAGCGGAGTGGGTCAATGGATTATGCTCAAGTGTAGCATAACTCTTTCAACCACTTACACCGCTAACACAGATTTCTGGTAGCATTAGTTCTTTTTGCCTTAACCCAGCTAACACTATGCTATAAACTAACCAAAAAAAATTCAAAAGTGTAGCATAGCTTTTTCAACTGCTAAAACCAATTTCAGGCAGCTTTAGTTTTTGTTTCCTGGCCACAGCTAACGCTACCAACTAACAAAAAAATTTTGAAAAAAATTGGTGTTAGTTGGCCAAATTGTGCAGCTAACATTAGTGGTGTGGTGTGTTAGCATAGCTCAAAAAGCTAACACTACACTACACTAACAATGTGTGTAGTGTAGCTTACCCACCATTGATACCTTACTTTAATGCCCACTGTCTTTCTCCAACACCTTTCCTTTACACACCCCCATGTAGTATAATACAAGTAACAAGAATTTTGCCACCCAGAGGTCAACTGTGGTTCAACTGCTATCTTTGCCAAATCTGGTCACCTTGCAATGATTGTGGGTTCATTGGAAAGTAAAAAATCCACAGAGAATTTTGATATGCTTTTTGTGGCAAAATTACCTCATCAACACCTTATAATATCCCAACTTTATTTATTTTCTAATCTTGGATACAACATAGCTTAGCCATTTTTCAACTTTTTTGAATTCTAAAAACCCAGTATATAATATGAAACTAGAGGCCAGGGTGGCTGCACCGCCACATGCCCCAGGGCTGGGTAAGTTGAACAAGTTGGGTGACTTGAACATGTTAGTTTTAGGGGATCTTAAGTCATGGCGTCTGAAGTTGGTATCAAGATAGCCGAAAAGATCAAAGTGGATTGTTTACGTCCAGAAAGGTCCGAAAACAGTGGTTTGGTGACAAACAGAGGTGGCATAAACCAAGGCTTGAGTGGTAAGGTGTTGGGATGTCTGAAAAGATTGAGGCGCTGAGGGGAAAAGAAGTATTAGTTTCATCCCTCAGTCACAAGTGCTAAATACGGTGTACTTACGATTTGACAGATATATAAAGAGGAGGGCAAGCTGATGGCAAAACCCACGCTTTTCCCCTCATGAATTTTGGGTTAGGGTACTGCGGCTGGGTGTTAATCTAGTGATACTCCTTGTGTCTGTCTTTAGAGCAGAAGCCGGGGTCCCGTGAGACTCTGCGGGTGATTGAAAACACCTGCCGGTCACCTGGAGCTGGAATTACAAGTGGAGGCTAGGGAAACCCACGCACTTTCAATCTGTAATTCAAGCACTTTAGTAGACTTGGATTATTTCCTTCTAAGTAAACCATTTTTTTATATACAATTTGTACAAAATCCTGGAATGGTACCATGTGGTAATTGATGAAGAGTATTTAACCAAGCAACATCAATGGAACAATCCCAGTCTAATAAACAGAGTGTTTCACAAAACCAAGATCCAAGGTTTCCCTAGGCCCTCTTTTTTGCTACAATTCTGTCTGGTGTTCTCAGTTACCCAAAAGAACCACAGCTTGACCCGGCCAGTCTACTAAGACACCTTCAAATGTATACCGGTTTCACCCCGGAAGCAACACCCTAAACCAGAGATCCTGGGGGCAATCATCCTGATTGAGGTCAAAGAAACCATGCCTCTATAAATAGAAAAACCCACCCAGCCATTGAGTAGAGAAACCTCCTTGATAGCTGGGATCTACTGTGGTGGCAAGCATG
This sequence comes from Puccinia horiana, assembly GCA_001624995.1. Taxonomy (NCBI): domain Eukaryota; kingdom Fungi; phylum Basidiomycota; class Pucciniomycetes; order Pucciniales; family Pucciniaceae; genus Puccinia; species Puccinia horiana. The sequence continues at coordinate 27,652 of LWDY01000042.1, read as the reverse complement.
AAACGGCCTCAATGTCTGGATATGTGCCCGACCATTGAGGTAGCAACCTCCACAATGGGGGTATCTACCCAACCATTGTGGTTTAGCCTCCACAATGGCTGTTTATCCACCCAACCGTCAAGAATATATGTACCCTCTATGCTCGCTAGGTTCTACCCAGCCATCAAGGCAGGGGCCTCTTTGATGGCCAGGTGCTGTAACCAACCATCAAGGAAGACACCTCCTTGACAAAGTAGTAGAGTTAGACTACCCAGCTGTTGAAGAAGACACATCCTCAATAGCCGGGTACCCAGCCGTCAGGGAGGTTTCCTCCTTGATGGCTGGGTTGAGTACCCACCCATCCAGAACTTTTCCTCCACAATGGCCTGCTTCTCTTGAGTCTTTTGTTGTCTGAAATAATTTCACTTTTTTCTGTTATTTCATGTTTCAACATTTGATATCAGGATGGGCAACCTGGGCAAGTCATATATATGTGATATAGTGCAAGCCCCAGAGCTGAGACATGCTTGATTTGACATATTGAGATGCTTATAGCTACTTTATGCTTCTACCAAAACTCAGCTTGTATTTGGTCTTACAGTTACTTCTTCTCTAGTATGATCATTTGGCTCTCTCTAATATATCATTTTCTTGATCATCTTTCATTGAGCTGTCACCAGGTTTTTGCCTGTGTAGCCTTAGTCCTTCAACCTGGTGCCACTCAACATGAGGTGCATTTTCCAGACCAGCTTGATATCTTGCATATCCCACAGTCCACAAAACTTATCAAAAATGAACTAGTGCTCACCACATACATAGGAGCAAATCAAAGAAATCTTATAATTCCAATGCATGATGCCACATTTACCAAAACTGATATACAAGTACAATAATCACACAATTAAATCTGTGAATTAGTCAGCATTTTGAAATGGGGAGCAACTTTCACCAGTCTGCATTAATACTAGTCAGTATGGTAAAACAAGGGGAAAATCCACTGAGCTGTAAATCAGAAGTAGTATAGAAAATGGGCAAATGAATTTAAATTAGACATTCCTGTATGTTCTATTGGTAATTATTGACATCCCCTGGACTACATAAAAATGGTACATTGTCGGATAAAAGTATCCTGAAAATGGTAAGCTTCAAAATGACATGCGGCACTTATTTCCCTCCCTCTCATGCTCCAACTCCGACAGCATCAACCTTTCAGCGGGGGTGACTTCAATATCGGTGGGAACCTGCGCACTTGGTTCCTCAGTGCTGAAGTCTTGCAAAATGAATCCTTTACGTGGATCGAAAACTTCTCTCCGTGGACTCTTGAAAGTATAGCCAACGAACGCATACTTCTTCCTTGTCTCAAGAATATCAGCGCCATACTGGCTGTGTCCCAAGAGTAAGTCGTGATTGGCAGGCTTTGAAGCTCCAGCCGGTAGAGGGAGTGGATTCGCGTCGATGTCATCTTCGAAATATCGAGTATCGGTTTCCGACTTCAGGTTAGGCACGAAAGGAGGTCGCTCCAAATGGATCGTTTTGAAATCAAGTCCTAATTGGGGTTGTCAGAAAACAAGGTTTAGATTTGATGAGCCTGACAGTCTTGTAGACTCGATATACTTACCATCAAACCATGGATGCGCTTTCAGTTCGTCTGCACCTTCTCGCTGAATACTTGGCTCGAAGTTCAACCACCTTGAAGCGGTATTGCGCTGATTATTACGCTGAGGGATAGCCGCACGAGTTGAAGACCCCAGGCGGTCCTTACGATCACACAGAAGGGATTGAATGAAGTGGGAGCCTTTATGAGAAATATGGGGACCGGTGGGAAATTGAAGATGTGATTTCCATTGCATGATTTTGGTCCGGGTAATTTGACGAGAACGAGAACTAAACGGAGGATAGCCGTAAATCATTTCAAAGAGAATGACGCCTGGGGAGACCAAGAAAAGCATTAATTGACCCAGTTACTTTACTATATATTTTTGAGAGCATCATAACCTACCCAAGCTCCACCAGTCACAGGCGCGATCATAACCGCCTGACTTGAGGACTTCTGGTGCCATGCTTGAATGATGTCGGTGAGAAATGGGCACAATCAAAATGACATATACCTGCAGCGATAATTGAGTAAGATTACCTACTAGTTGTTAGTGCCAACGACGGAGTAGGCCATTTTTTTCCGTTTGCGATCCCGTATGGTCAGCAACCGGTCTTCCTTGGAGCCGGTGGCAGCAAGATTGACTCCAGGGGAATCCTCTTCTAACGAGTAAGCTTGATCGAGTCTCTTTGGATTCGGAAGTCCATCTTCAAGATCGATCCCATGCTTGCGCAAAAGAGCGATTCGCTGGTGCTCGTAATACGCTGCATCATGTGCCCTGACAAGAAAAAGAAGAAGAAAACAGTTATCATTGATAGCCCTTCTTCTCGCGAGGCATCATGTAGTGACTTACCAGTGGAAATCGGTAGCTAAGCCAAAATCAGATAACTTGACATGCCCTTCTCTATCGAATAGAAAGTTGTCAGGTTTTATGTCACGATGGATGTATCCCAGTTTGTGGGCTTCTTCTATGGCCAGGATCATTTCAGCCACGTAAAATTTGGCCATTGATTCTGGAAATGTATCCCGTTGAATCAACAAGTTCAGCATGTCGCCTCCTCCCATATACTCCATCACCAAATACAAATGATCCACGTCTTGGAAAGAATAAACCAATCGGACGATCCACCGACATATTGAGCTTGCAGCAGACATTATATCCCTCTCCGCCCTAACATGACCTTCTTGACCACGGTGTAGCATGTCTGATTTTCTCATCTGTTTCATTGCCAGTAATTCGCCTGTGATCTCTTCCCTCACCAGAGATACAACCCCAAAAGCACCGTGACCAATCGTTTTGAGTTTTTTGAAGTTTTCAATTCCTACTCGATTACGCATTTCGCGCAGGTAGGCCGTTTCGCTACGGTTCCAGTGGGTGAATATCTTCTCACAATCATCGTCATTGATGTTTAGTCTCAAAAGCTCATCTTCCATCAGCTTCTTTCGTTGGTCTCGGTCTTTTGGGCGTTTCAAAATTCCATCTGGAAAAACACAGAAGACATGCATCAATAACAGGAAAGTTATATTAGGGAATTTTGACACGTACCATAATGCTTCTCAAAAAAAATCTTCGTAGCCACTGCTTTCTCAACTGTGATGAGACTTGCAGAGCAAGGCATCTCTGATGTTTCTTCCGCAATGCCTTCTAAAGGTTCGGAGAGTGTACCACTTGACGAAGGTTGGTAGGCATTTGTATTTGAGGAGCTAGCAGGCACACCCAGACCTGAAAAGTCAAGGTTCCGCCGTGTGCGTGGAGATTGCTTGCGGACAACCACAGTCTGGGCTACATCGTATTCAGGAATAGCGTCTTCGGGTTCATCAAAATCTAACACACAGCTGGAAAGGTTCTGAGTAAATTGAGAAGTTTGCCGATTGTCGACGGGCATTTCGTTCATATCCTGAGCGAGTCCTGGGGGATGAGGTTTTCTTTCTGATCCGGAAGCTGTACTCCCATGGCGAACCGGGACTCCTGACGTCTTCTGAGATGATCCCGTTTCAGTGGCTGATCATGAAAATTTTAGGAAGAAGTCCAGGCCGCACCCAATAGGAAAATCTTGAGCTATCCAGAAAAAATTCTAAGAAAAGCATCTTACTGACCAGAGAATTTTCCAGCAACCTGATCGTTCCATGATTTAAGGATGTCTTCTGTTTTAACAGGATCACCGGCGTGATACAAATGTCTAACGCAGATTCAAGACTCAGAATTTTGAATGAAAACACTTTGTCAATAGTTATCACTAACTTAGATGTAAGTGGCTGGCCAATCATGTCTACGCTGATTCGTCTGTTCGGCTTGGATGAAGTGAATTTCCGGGCTAGGAAGTTAGTTTTCGAAAAAGAAGCAGACGACGTTATCGAGAGAGAAAGCCTCCCGGAATTAGGTGGTTTTTCTGCCATCTTTGAGGCAGAAGTCCGAGGCGACTGGTTTTTTTCATCGCAAGTTCGACATAAGAATGATTAGATTCCGGAGCAATTTTCTGTACAGCAACTTTATGAGGGATACCACTTACCTTCAGCTCCACCCAGCCCGATGATGCATCCCAATCAGCATCTCTACTAGCGGGTGTAATAACCTCGTCTGTTTCTGGAGTGAAATTTGGAGAGGTTGGGGTGGGCGAGAAAACTGTTCCTTCAGTCTCTTGAAGATGATCGTGGTTGTTTCCAGTGAAAGAGAAGTTGCCGTTGTTACTATACGCGCTGGGTGAAAGCGCGTTGATTTCGCTGGGTGGGTTCGAACCACTGGTAGGAATAATTGGAGAAGATACTGATTCCCCAGCTTCAATCGCAAAGTTTCCAGAAGGTGATCTTCTTGATTTAAATCGGTTTGAATCACCCAGTTTTTTGATCCATGCGGGGGCGGATTTGGGCGCTGACAAAAATTTAGAATAGGTGGCCCTTGAAAGATCAAGGCGTCGGACTTTTGGAGCTTCTGAGCCAAGCTTCCGTTTGTCCATCCCTGTACTAATTTTTGTTTGGTTTTGAATAAAAAAGGGTTTGAGATGTCAGAGACGGAGATTTGTCCAATGTTTGAACTCTGACTGATCCGAAGGAATGTGATGAAAGCGAAACTCGAATGCGTAAGTCGTGAGCTTGAAGTAATATGATGAAGGCGCGTTGATGTCTCGCGAACGCGAGGCTTCTCCAGCTCGCAAAGCATGGAAGGCGTCCAAGCTTTGTCTGGCAGCTTCGAATGAGGGAACAGGGCACTGGCGGACATTGAACTGGATGAAGCCTCACGGGGCATAAGAACAATCGAGAGCTTTGACCAATTACGTCGGAATTGCGAGGTTGACGCAGAGTACTTCTTTCCGTCATTTCATTGTTGAATTTAAAGGTCGGCCATCCGCATGCTGACGATTTCTATTGCGGAAAGCCCGGTGCAGCAATAATAGTTTCGAAATCTATTCTGGCTTGCCTAGAATTGTGTGAGTGGAGTGAGGCAAGAAAGCTACCATCTTGAATAATTAAAGAAAACTTGTGCTTCATTCTGGGATTCCAAAGCCGAAGTGGCGGTGCAGTTCTTTCTCATGCCCGGTCGTTTCTCGGCCGCTTCCGGTTCGTTTTTTCTATGCAAAACGGATGAGTATTGCTCTTTGATGTTATATTTTTACTTCCGTCTACAGTTTCTCATTTCCCGTACTAATGACCAAGTGTGGTCTCGTTCTCGAAGGCACGTTCTCGAGGGCACATTAAGCAAGCGTATGAAGATCAGAACATTTTGATATTGGTGTTTCTTTTTTGCTTTTTTACTTTTGCGCATATTCACTTGCGATCGATTATTATTTTAAAGGCAGCTCACCTACTGAGAAATTAGAATTTGGGCCTCATGCAGATGAACCCATTTTTTGCTGATTCCCTTGAAAAGTAGCCTGCACGCTGGCAAAGCACCGGGGTACATAAAATAATCTGATCCAGCTAGCCAAATTTTGGGAGAATCTAGTGAGGCGTTATCGCAACCCGAAGGACAAAAAAAATGTGAAAAACGAAAAAAAAAAAAAAAAACATTGAGGTGAAAATCAGTGATCTGATAGATGTCCAGATCTCCATTGTTTGATAACATGTCATTGACTCATTTCTGTGAATATTTTCTGTGTGGAAAGTGTTTTTAAAAACGCTTGGACACTTTTCAAAAATTGCTATCCCAGTGTGAAGCATCAAAGCTATGCTGTTGATTCCTGGGAAGCAAAAAAAGTTTGATGTGAGGACAACAAATTGGTGAAGCCCATTTTTGAATGAAGGAAGTGTAAATTGATGTTTTTGCAGTCAAAAAGAGATTTTCAAAGTGTCCAACATTTCTTAAAAGCACACATGTAATCAAAGACATTTCCCACCGAAGAGTCTCACTCATCCTCAATAGTCATGTTATGCAGTGTGATTGCCGCCATCATGATGTTCCACAGGTCTTTCTTGTCCCAAATGCAGCTGGGTTGCTTGATAATTGCAAAACTTGATTTGAAGAACTCTGAAAGCTGGCTCAACATCCTTCCTGTACGCTTCCTGGCATTTGGGAAAGTGCTAGAGAAAGAAAATGTTAGGTTGAGTATATAATGGATTCAAGAGAACATATACCTTGTTTTGCTTTCCAACTTGGTTGTAGATATTCTCTGCAAGAGTTGCCATCTGATAAATAGTAGCCCAACCCGTTGTGAACGATTGATGGTGAAATTGACTTCTGGTCCAGATCCATCTTGGATTTTTTGAAGACTGGCAATTGATGCACAATTATGTTGTTCAGCAAGCCTGGCAGGCCAAAAAAATAATGGCAAATCCACCACAGGTTGTGAAATTCTACAGCCTCCAAAATCAGGTTATGGTACTTCTCTTTCCCAGTATACTGTCTGTGATATGCAATTGGACTATTTTTCCAGGTCCAATGCATTCAATCCAACAATCCCATCAATCCAGGGAGCTCTCCTTCTTAAGCAACATCCAAAGGCATCTGGTTTCTTTCACATTTGCATATTGGAGGTATTGGTCTTTGTACATTGAAACAATGGCTGCACAGAATCTCTTCAAACTTTCAAGTGAAGTGGACTTGCCTGACAAAAAAATAGATTAGCCTTGAAAACAGCCTAGCACAGTCTAAACTAACTTTCCCATCTGAGTGTATTCATCAGGAGAGTCTGCAGTGGCACTACAGCTGTATGTCATTATCCTAATTGCCCAAGTCATTTTTGCTACTGGACAAAATATTTGTCATCATTTACAAAGTCTTGAAGAATCTTGTTGAAAAATTTGACGCAGATTTGGAACTTCCTCTGGAAATTAAACTTGGGATAGGTGGGACTTGAGGAAAAATAATCCTTGTGAAGTTGAATGTAACCTAGACATTGCTGCCTATTTATTGTAATTTTTCCAAAGGTAGATCCTCCCCATTCCTTTTGGAACTAAAGGAGATGGATCAGGTACATAGGTGTTGATTTGCAATGAAATAATGAGGTCTTTGTCACTGTCAACATGTTGGAGAACTGCTTCAAGTATTTTGTCCATTTGTGTGCGAGCTGTTAGAATTCTGATCTGTACCCCAAAAGAGGGCTTGTTCTCCTTCATTCCATTACTCTCCTCAGACCAGGTAGGCTCTTGGCCAAAATTCTTTTAAGAGACGTAGGAAGAGAGATCCAGTAGGAATTTGTTTGGCCTTGAAAAATCTATTGAGTAGCACAATGGCTGGGTGAGGTCTTGTTGACATATGATGAGTCAAAATCCATTGATGCCTTGGCCTGTTCTAATTGACAAAGGCTGGGTCAAGAAATCTAGCATCCCACTATATTGTGTGACAAGTCTGCTGCAGAGTGCTTTGTGACAGAGCCCTCCAATGTTCTTTTAGGTTGTGATCCTGGGTTGAACCCATGGATGATCAGATGGAGATGATCTCGAATTTTTTATCTTAATGAAAACTGTCATATGACAGACTCAGCACTCAGGATCTTGTAGTTGGATCTTCCTTGCATTCGGCTAAGGATGCTTTTCTACCATGCTTTTCGCCATCAGCAACTTTCAGGCTTTTGGTTAATCCTCAGGTCGCATATGACATTACCTATGCACCCTCAGCAATCTTCAGTGCTCTCTCGAAGTTACTTTCCAAACCTTAGAAAATTCAATAGCATGTTGCTTTTCAGTTATGCAAACAAAAGCAAGACCATTAACCCTCTCACCGGTCTTCCTTTCTTTTCGGCATTACTCTTTCATGTGCTTGACTTCCTTTTCCGGATTCGTGCATTCCCTCTTTGAACTTTTGAACTTCGACGCACAGACCTCGAACTTCAAACTTCAATTCCATCACTCTTGCACCCATCACACTTACCCCTGCTTGGTCCTCCAGTCCTGGACTCCTCGCCTTGGTGTTGCTTGACCTCAGAAGCTATGACCTCTTTTCATTTCTTCTGCTTAGACCCTATGACCTCTTTTCATTTCTTCTGCTTAGACACTATGACCTCATATCTTGTTCGAACCTATGTCATACCTTGGTAGCCTCACTTGTATTTAATATATAAGCTGTCTGCTTCTATGCTTTCCATCTTTCCTCATCAAAATAAGATTATAGTTTTCAGCATAACTTGATTCCGCCTTCTTCAAGCCTTCTCATTGCGAACCCTTTTCAGTGTTCTACTCTAAGAGCATCTCCACTGCAGGGTGGAAAGTGCAAGTGGAAACTCGTTTTCCACCCCGCGCTTGAAAAATCGCACCCCACCGGGGGGTGAAAACACAAACCTAGATTTGCCGCAGATGTAAAAAACATCAACACAAGTGTAGATCTAGCTCCCCTCTACATCCTGTGAAACCCACACCAACTCATCCTGTGATTCACACAAATCAACCAAGGTTCACATACCTTTGCATGCCGGTTTACACTCCACCAGTGCACAGCACACAAGGTTTTAACCTTAAACTCAAAAATTAAGAATGCATCGCGCGAGTTTTCCACTCGTGAATTCCACCCCGCGGTGGAGATGCTCTAAGTCCCTCTGAGCCCAAGTAACTCTTCTTCGAAACAAAGAAGACCTTCGAAAAGTCAGTCCTCTCTTTGAAGCTATCTCTTTCCTTTCATTTCCTTCAAATAGTGCCCACTCGTCTCTTGTACAAGACGCTGTGTGACAAAAACCCTTTGTAGCTTTTTAAATTTGAAGAATACCAAGAATGTTATTTAATATTTTTCATTTCAAAGAAAAATTAGCTAGGGTATCCCACTGACACCAAACCTTAATTATGACTCCTTCACCTAGTTTATAATTATTCAAAAGATCCTGAGTTAACAGGTCCCAATACATATTTTTAGAGGGAGATGCAAACACACCTGTAGACCTATCCCCTCTTGTTTATTGAAATGTTTTTGTTAGATTGCCATTTTTTTTAGAAATAAAACCTATCACATGTTTGTTGTCCACATCTTTGCGGCACTTTTAATTAATTTTGAACCCAGTGTAGCTACATAGAAGATTAATTTCTTGGAATTGATGGGGGTGACAATGATAATATTTATGTATAGACAGAGAGAAACAAATTATGAAACAAACTTCAGGCAAGAAACCTTGAGTAAGAGTTAATATAAATTTATTTTAGGGAAATTGTGAGTGGAATATTATGTTACCAAAGAATGAGGGAGGCATGCTCATAGAGGTTGGATCAAGACACAAGATCTAAATTCAATCCATGTTGTGACCAATGATTATGTAGGGGAGCATAATAACACCCTTAAATGTTACCACACTCATGAAGGATGAACGCGACATGGTAAAAAATTCAAACTGGAGGCCATGCATCACTCCGTTTATGACTGGAACCAACACTTTGGAAACCGTTGGATGTCGGTTCAGTTTTTTTCGCATCGGGGCGGAATCTTGTGATCATGTCAATCTGTGTGGTTACGAGGTGCAAATATTAACATCACAAACCTCTCCAGTTAACATGTAAAGCTTATGGCGTATTTGTATGAAGGATTACCTGTTTTGGAAGGAGAAGTTGCCTACAGGGTTTTGAATGTAAGCAACGTCATCTTTGTCATGAGTGTCACTCCAGGTGTAGCAAAGAGGATAACGTACAAAAAGTGTTTTCGCCCATTCATACAAATAGGAGGTTTTCCGTCTATCTTGCGCGTTCTTCTGTAGGCCAAATGCCCAGAAATGTGCGAGAAGTTTAAGTTCCCTTAGGCTTAACTGACTTGTGAGAAAAAACTTTCTTGGAACTCGACTGGTTGGGGACCTTTTTCGAGATCGAGACCATCTTTAGATGGAGCTGTATACCCAGCGAGAAGCTTTGTAATCCTCTTAGGGCTATTCTGCATCCCAAGGCCACTTTGAATCATCAGCTGCTTGAGGAAGGGACTTGAGGTCAACACCGGCACGATGGAAGCAGGGACAAGAATCAAAATGGTGGTGAAGGTGATGGTACTCAACTAGGAGGAATATACACATTAACCAAGGTCGCATATTGGAAACTAGGAACTATTCGAAACTTTTGCAGATGTTTCTTTGGGGTGACTGGACGGATGGTTGTCCAAGCTAGCCCCCGGTACTTATAGTCGTGAACGGTTTCTTGCGCTGGCCTTCTGTTTGAAAGATATACGTGGAATAATCTGCTAAGGACCCAGTCCGACCTAGCCCGGCGTTTCGACCAGGGGCTTTGATAGTTTCACTCCGGGCCCAGCTAATTGAGGAGTTTGCTGAACTATTTATGCGTGTCTTCTGGGTGAAAATTCCCGGATTGAACTCTTTCACTACGACTTGATGAGCTGTTTGATTTTTAGTATGGATGATTGACGAATATGGTACGTTTTACCTCTGTCTTTTGAAACTATTCTTCTATTTACCCCCTATGTGCTCCAAAAACAGTTCAATACAACTCCACCTCAGACCAACACGATATGCTAGTCCCGAGCCCAATAAAGCCTCTCTCTGTCGAGAGCCCCGCAAGGCCGCAAGGGTCTCTGTCTCACAGAAAGCGGTCGGCGCAATGCGGTGTGGGGCTAACTTGAGCGCCCCTCAGACCGCAACTGGAGGGACTTCGTCAAATAAGTTAGGGTCTGGGGTCACTCCTTGCATTGCTCAAGCCGCCCACAGCAGGGAATAAGGACTTCTGTTAAGTTCGTGCCAGTCCGCGTCACGCGTTTCTGATGAGAATTGTGTGGCGACAGAAGCCGTTTTCAGATGAAAACCGCTTCAAAATAATATCCTTCGATCCGACTCAGCTAAGACATCCAATTGAAAAGGGATACGAACTAAGAAAGCCTTGAAAGAAATCCTGTCAAATATTTTACTTACAAGAGCCACCACAAGAAAAAGGGTGGCACCTTCATGTGGGTGCTTCCCTAAAGTACAAACGGCCCTTTGTACTTTGGGGAGGCACCCGCATGAAGGTGCCACCGTTTTTCTTGTAGTGAGCAAAATGACCTCAATGTGCCTGATGCGGGCGAATCAGGCTTCCGCTGGGAATTGACCAGCTACATATTGTGAAGACCTCATGACCATTCTTGTGCGCCAGCCTGCAAGTAGTTGCAATTCCTGCTAAATGGTTTTCTCAATTTTTTTTTGACGGTCAATGCCGGTCATTACTCTTTTCCGTCGGATAATCATATCCGCGACTGGTGTCCGCACAACAGAACCCCGGCTGACTGCCGAGATGGGTCAGCCAGAGGAACAAGGCTCGCATGCGATTTCAGCCTGAGCAACCCATAAGAGACACGTGAAAGACTTTTTATTACTAGGGAGATGACGTCACTCGACCTTTGAGATCACACCCAGCTAACCTGGTTTGACCAGTCCATGATCCTATATTAAAATTCCAACCCATTTCCCATCCTCCTCTGAATCTGATCTGATCAACTCGCTTCTCATTATTACCAATCCTCACTTACAACAAAACATACTCCATTACTAACAATGTCCACCCAATGTAAGCCATCTTCGTCTTGAACAGTTTGAAGAAAACTGAAAACAAATGCTTCCTCATCTTGGCAGCAAAAACTATGGCACATGCTAATGATGGCGATCAGAAGAGTGTCTCGCATAAAGAAGTTCCCGAAAGTCGGGTGAGTGTCATGTCAGCTCACCCTCGTCTTTCGATAAACCACTTGTTTCAAATGTTCCATGATTGTGCGTTACAAACAAAACATCAAGTTAAACCGAACTTTGGACTTGTAAATATGTGGGTAGTATGGAGCAGGACAATTGCATTCACATCTAGGCAACGATCCGAAGGATCAGAGATCGATCGCGAATCGATTAGAATCCGAATTGAGGAAGAAAGATGATGCCGACTTCAATCCGGATCCAAACATTCCAAACAAAGGTCAAAAGCCGACCGATTTAGCCAAAGAACACGGTCATCAACCCAGTCGGGGTGCGGAGATCGACGAGCAAATCAGACAAGAGGAAGAGGCTGAGGTTTGTCTGATCGTGTCTGGAGTCTCCTAGGTATATACTGATTGACACTAATCACTAGGACCTTTTTCCACAGTTACGTAAGAAAGGAATCAACCCCTGAGCTGGATCGCTGACTTTGGAGTGCTGGGTCTTCACTAGAATTTGAAAGGCGTATCATTCTTCCTCATTTGTTACCAAAAATTTTCATCATGTTGTCAAAGCATTGAGTTTTTCTGAGAAACCAACGGGATTTGTGACTCCTGAAAGTAATTTGGTTTGTTTTACTTCTCCTGATAGCACAGCTGTGTAAACGTACGGAGTTCATGAAATTTCCTTGGAATCCAATCAAGAACTTTTGAATCGTGGGCAATGCGAAAAACATTCCAATGCAGAAAGATTTAATCGGTGCAATTATCAATGTTGATCTTGCTCAGACTGATCACCAGTTGACAGTTTCGAAACCTTCTTCACAAGATCGAGTATCATTAACTAGCATCAAATGGAAAAACCTGATCAATTCCTAACTTGCACTAAATTCTAGATGGAGGACTTCTCTTCAAGTTCGCTTAGGTTTTTCAATAATTTAAAAGATTTACATTTGATGATGAAGGGGGATGGTTTGTCCTCCATCGTCTTATTTTAGAGGCGCCCTGCGACGACCGCGGGTGCGATGAAGGACTTGTGTCAAGGACTCAAGTTCGCTTATTTTGAATGTTTCCTTCACGAGATCCAGATCAAGGGCCACGAATTGGATTTATTCTGGTGGAACAGGGTAAGAGAAAGAGGAGATTGATGACGTCATCAGGCGCTTTGTCAGGGTAAATCCTTTTGGTTTGGTGTGGCTGATGTATCGAACGCTCCCCGATGGATAATTTACAGTCAAGAGACTTTGCCACAGACAGTCAAAACTCGCGGGTAACCCTTCAAGTTTTTCGTCCAAATCCGCAGAGGTAACTGATGTTTGGATGAGTTTAGACTGTAACTGCGCAAGACTTTCCAAGTCAGTTTACTGTATACCGGTAGAGTATGTAGTCCGGTATATTTATGTAGAACACTAGACTGTATCGGCCAGTGCACTCAAAACCCGAACACATCCAGATAGATCCCCTTCGCTTCATCCTCTTCTTCCGCGTTATCACCTTCACCCAGGAAATCCGCCCAGTCTAGCTGCTTTCCTCTCTAATCCACTCTCGGCCACAGCTCAACCTTCCGGAAATAGTATTTAGAGCACTGGTCAGTCAACCAGTTTCCTTACAATTCCACCAAAACCATCCAACTACATCTGACTCACAAGACTCCGATCCTAGTAGAATCAGTTGGGCGATAGCTCAGCCTTCACACTCCACCATGACCAAGAAACACACCAGCACGATTAAACACGGTAAGTCATCACTTCCAAGAAAAAAATTACACTCAGCAGTTTGTTTGACCGCCAATTTTTCTCCTTTTTTTTGACAGGCTCCGGCTCTGCTGAACATGCCGATCAACCTGAGCACAAGGAAATCGATATCCTTGTTGACCGCTTCCGTTAGTACACCGCGTTTTATCTGCCCATCTTCGTCGTTCGGACCTCTAAGTATATGTTTCTCCCCATAGTTGAATATAAGACTATCACCAAAGGTTTCATGTCTTACTTTGAAGACCTTGCCAAATTAGAAACCTCGTAAGCCTCCCATGTCACACATCACAATTCTCAAAAAGAGAGAGTGTGTGTGTGACTGAATCTCAAGTTCCTTAGCACGGCCGCCGAACTACAAAAGATTGGAGGTCATTTGCCCGTTCCGTTGCGAGAAGGCAATCAGTTTTTAGCCGAGGGCGCCGGCGGCTGGCAGACTATTCTTCTTAATGCTCGTGAAAGGACTCGTGCGATTTCGGATCATCATACCGCCTTCGCCAATTCCATCACTCAGAGCACCCTGCATAACCTTCATAAAATCAAAACAGACGTCAAAGAAGTGAGTTCACTGAATACGTTCCATGGTCATGCGTTTACATTGACAAAAAATTGTTTTCCAAAGCTTATCAGCGAGCTAGGGGCTCATCCGACTCAACTTGCAACTGAAGTTGGTAAGAGTCGTGCAGAATCCACCCAGATGATTTCTCATCTTTCACAGGCCATCGCCCAGTCGAAAACCAACGCTACGGCCCTGGTGGCTCACGACGATCCAGTTCTCTTACACCGCCAAGTAGAAGGACAAGTTAAGCAACAGATGACCCTCGAGAATTCATTGACTCGCATGGTAATTGGTCAGTGACATGGCCATCATAATCACTCTCATTAACCCTCCTACACCCAGACCAACACCTTGTTTTTCTTAACAGAATACCAGAAGAAAGCTTTTGAGCTCGAGAAGCGGGTAAATGTTGACATCCAGGGGGTCGTGAAAGATTTTGAATCCGCGCGCATCAATGCTGAGAAGGCCATTTCCGACGAATGGCAAAATATCCATGCTGGTGTCACGGGGCTGAACCCTGAACTTGAATGGACTGAATTTGCCCAGCGAAGCGGTCATCTTGTCCCCGAAGATATTCAAATGCGTGATCTCGAAAACATCACATTCCCCGGACACAATGAAGAGATTACTACTCCAACTCACGTAGGACTGCTCGAACGAAAAAAGAGATGTAAGCATTCCGTTTCCTTAATTCCACTGAATTTGTTTTCTGGTAACTTTTTGGCTGATTTGGAATCGCTACTAAGTCACCCGTCACTACAAAGAAGGCTATTACGTACTTACACCGTCCGGCTATCTGCATGAATTCAAGACTTCTGACCATACAAAGCACCATGAGCCCGAAATGTCCATATTTTTGCCCAACTGCACACTTGGCGCACCAGCACCACCAGAAGCAAAAACATTCAAATGGCACATCGAGGGAGCCAGACGTACGAGCGGTGGTCACAATACTGGAAGTCTCAGTAAAGTGAGAAAATCTTTGCACATAGGAAGCAAGGAGGTTGCTTTCAGTTTCAAATCGCGCACGCATGCAGAGATGATGCACTGGTGGCAATTGGTTCAAAAGGCCGCGGGCCATTCTAGTAAGTGCCCTCTAATTTACGAAAAATCCGCAGGGGAATGAGCTAACAATTGAACTTCATATTGTAGTGGTACTCACGGACAAAGACTCAGGTTTGTCATCAACAGCTTTCTTGGTCGTCCACATCGGTTCTGACAGACTGACTATTTCCTTAGAAAATGCACCACAAACCGTAACGCAACGTGTAGGCTCCGGCCATGACGAAGAGGCTGGTGGTTCATCTGAAGAGGACGGATCACCACTCAGTCCAGATGATCCTCCGACCGGGCCGATCACACCCAACGTTACATCAGACATGCATCCCGTCGTTGTAACTTCAACCAAGCACGCCAACGAAAACCTTCCTGATTACCAAGGCGAGAATCGCGGCCTGGATGTCTTGAAAGAAAACCCCATTCCGCACCCAGATGGACAAAACTTTCAAGTGAGCAGTGACTTCTATGTTGTTGGATGTTCTTTGAACGGGAACTTACAGGTTTTCTCAACACAGCCCCTTGTTCCTGAGTGAATTGTCGTTTCGGAACAGATTATTATTTAAGTAATATACCAACATTCTGGGCTTTTCTTATTTGCCATTGTATGCAATCAAATTTGTTTTCACCAGTTCATCACTCAACCTATGTAACCCTCCGCAAATTGAATCCATTTCCCATGGATCTCTACCATTAACCTCAGAATCACGCATTATTATCAACGTTGCATCTCTTATCAAATGCCTCAATTTGCTTATCTCTGTTTTTTTCTTTTCCGAAATTCATCATGTTTATTTCCTCTCAATTGTTTAGACCCACATCTGTTCTCTTTCCTGGAGATATTTTTTTTGTTTATGGTCATTGTGCTTTCGAACCAAACATAAACAAATTGGCAGAATTGCTTCTGCTGTGTGAAGTTGGAAAAGACACCAATTCCTGAGTAGCACCAATCTGTGTAATGTGTCCATTATAATAAATAATATCTTGAAATAGTGGGAGGTGAAATTTGATGTTTATGTGATAAGTGTATTACCCAATTGTCCAAGGTTTATTAAAAACACCAAACCTTTTATAGGATGCTTGTAGAATTTGAGGTTCAACTTTTACTCTGGGTTCAAATATCCAATGGTACTTACTACATACTGATTTAACATCTTTTCACCATTTTCAATCTTCTATATTTACTCTTGAAGTTTAAAATAAAACCTGCAAAGAAGTACATCAAGTTGAGGGAAATAGTTGTCAGGTGAGATTGTTTATAAACTTAAATGATGACAAATTGCACATCTTCACCAAAGTAATAACAATATGTAATCAGTTTTTTTTTTTGTAGTCCATCTGCTGTGCAGCAGGGAAAAAGCATGGCTGCACTTCTCAAGGAGAGCACCAGGGGTAACCCCCTGGCACCTTGACTTGTGTGGTGCTATTGTGCTGGCCCAGGTACATTCTCTCTTTGGATGGACCTCAAGTATGGCACATGTGGGTATATGGCCCTAGCCCTCACTTCCTGGGCGTAGTCCCATGGATAGTGGAATCTCTGGGCCCAGAGCAGAAGTCTCCGCCACAGGTGGGCCAGAAATCAGTGGGAAAGTGGGAGGGTTGAGCAGAATCTTTCTCTTGGAAACTTGTGCCATGGTTTCTGTTTTGACATGATCAAGAACAACTGAGGATTGATTACTTTGTATAGACACAGGAGAAAATTGATAATCTATGTGCATAATATGACATGCTACAGTCAACACCTATTGAGCACCAGGCATGCACATATCAATGGCCCGACAGATTCTTGGTAAGGGGCCTGCTGTCAATGGGTCCTAGGCTGGGGCTTCTATGTATTGTTCAAAGTCAGTCTATTCTCTCAACCATGGGCAAGCTGTGTGTTCCTGCTGGCTGCTTACTGCAGGCCTGTGTTGCTGTCTGTGCTCTATGGACCTCTACTTCCTCTCCCCTTTGTTACTCTGGAAACATGTAAAAAGTTGGATTGTTTCTAAGAGAGGGCCCTGGGTGATACCAGGTCAGTCTCAGGCCTCCCGTGGTATTTGAAAAAACCCAAAAACTCAACCTGTGCTCTGACCTGCTGGGTCAAGTAGCTGGGTATACCTAGATTTTGCCAGGGACCTGGCCCCTCACAGCTGCCCTGACGCCTGGTTCACAACAAAAAAGTTTCCTGCGCTCCGACCCGCCGGGTATACCCACCTCCCCTGTTGGTGGGTCCCAGCCTTAATTGTTTCTGTAAAGAGAGGTAAAATGTTAGTGCGGAAAGGGGTAATCAACCCTGCATCTTGCCAATGCATGCTTGGTCGCTCTACCATTGAGCTATTCCCATGATGGGAGGTGTATACACCTTTACAGTTTCTTTCTTTTGTATGCACTGATGTATAAACATTTGTAAATTGATTTATGTAGGACAAGCAAGCATGTATGTATGTATATTTTTACAGGTTTGAATTTGGGGCTTCGGAAAACAACTCCCAACAACTCCCACGACCAGGTTGACATTGATTTTGGGAGTCTTCTGTCGAATTCTGGCCACGGGCCTGGGAGTCGTCCCTACAAAACCTTGAAAATCTTTTTTAATAATTTTAATCATCCTGCAGGAGTCGGAACCATAAAACACAACACCCACAGGGGTGTCAATTCACAAAGTCCAAACCCAGTTTGGAGTTTGCGAGTCGCACGTCGAAAAACACCGACATGTCCCCTCAACTACCCACTTCCAACCAACCCCCCATCCCACCCCCAAAATGCAATCCCAATCTCCTCCAGCTCAACCTCAACACAAAAAAATCCGAAAAATGAAAACAAAGAAAAAAATGAAAAAGAACAAAATGAGATAATAGGGAAGTGCCTCCAACTACTAGATGAGAAAGAAAAAGAAGATCAACAAGAACAACAAGAAAATGAAAAAGAACAACAAGAAAATGAGAAAGAAATAGAAGAAGAAAAAAATGAAAACCAAGATAAGAATGCAGATGAGAAAAAAGAAGATGGCGAAGGAATAATCCCAGCCCCGCCACCTGGAATATATGAGGATCCTGAACTTCTGAAGACTTCAATCAAAGAATTTGCTCAGCTACATGGCTATGCCATTGTGATGAAGAGGAAAGTCGCTGGAAAGAGTATTCATTTTAAATGTGACAGTTAAGTTCAATTTTCTTCTCAAATTATTTCCTAATTATTATGTTGATCTTACTGATTTTCCACTTTTTTTTTTCTTTGCAACATCTCAGGTAAGCACTTCTTTTCTCTTCTCCTCATCAATTACTCCACATCTTCCTCTCATCACCCTCAACACCCTTTTTTATCTTCTTCTCACCACCTATTGTCCATTTTTTTGAAGCTTTTAACTGATTTTCCGCTTTTTTTTTTTTCTTTCCAACACATCAGGTGAGCACCCCTTTTCTCTTCTCCTCATCAATTCCTCCCCATCTTCCTCTCATCACCCTCTTCACCCTTTTTTATCTTCTTCTCCCTCTCTCTTACCGTTTTTTTTGCACCTTTTCACTGATTTTCCGCTTTTTTTTTCTGTTTTTTCTAGAGGGGGAACCCCAGCACAAAACAAACGTAAAGGCAACACTAGACCAGCTCCAACAGTCTCTTGGTTGATCAATTGTACTTTTGCAGCTTCAGCTCACTTCCAGAAGAAGCTCAATCACTGGAAGTTCTCTGTCTCCAATCCCAATCACAATCATCCCCCTTCTCAAAATCCCGCTGCGCACACAGCCAATTGTAAACTCTCAAAATCTCTCTTTGAAAATATGAAGACCTTGGGAAATCTGGACTGAAGCCCCAGGCAATCCTTGAAGCACTCAAAAAGACTCATCCTAGCCACAATCACCACAATCTACTCTGCACAAAGTAAAGCTCATCATCAACTTCCAGACGGATGCAGCCCCATTGTCCACCTCAACAAAACTCTAGCCAAGTCTGATTTTTCTACTTTTTCCAAGGTTGATGACAACAGCACTCTCAAGGGACTCTTTTTCATTCATTCTCTCTCTGTCAAACTCCTTTCTTCCTATCACTACATTCTTCTCCTCGACTGCACGTACAAAACAAACAAATACAAAATGTCCCTTCTTCACATTGCCGGCGTCACTGGATCAGACAAATCTTTCAGCTTGGCTTTCTGTTTCCTAGCCAAATAAACCGAAAAATATTATCAATGGGCTCTCGAATCTCTCCTTACTGTCTTTAAATCCAACAAAATTCCTCGGCCAGAAGTTCTAGTAACCAATCGTGAACAGGCACTCATCAATTCTATCTCTACGGCTTTCCCCAACTCCTATCATATGCTTTGTACTTGGCACATCTCAAAGAACCTCACAACAAATGCTGAAAAGCTGATCAAGAACATCAGATGATTCAACACTGGAACAATCTTATCCGCCTTCCCATCCAATCCGAATTCTGCTCTTCTTTCAAACAGTTTGCTTCTGAATACGGTCCAGAGTTTCAAAATCACATGATGACAGCTTGGCTTCCAGTTTGTGAAAAGTATGCAAATGCTTGGACAAAGAATATCCCTCACTTTGACAACAGGACAACTTCTAGAATGGAATCAGGCCACTCATCTATCAAAACACGACTCCTTGGCCCCCAATACTCTTTTGCAGCCGCCATCAAGGTCATCTCAAATGTGTTGGAAGCTTGGAAGCTCAAGCTCACAAAATTTCTGCTCACTACCATCAACAAAAAATCAACTCACTCAGAAGCATTGGCCAGATATTCCACAACTGCCACAGATGGATCACTCACTACGCCCTCCGGAGCGCGCAGAACAACTTTCTTGAAGGGGAAAAACTCCCCAACAACACCAAATGCAACGGAAATCATCACATTCGTACCGGGATACCTTGCAAGCAGCACCTTTCTTGCTCAGCTGGCCAAAAATGGTGAACTGGTCGAGACAGAGGAGTTCCACCTCCAATGGCACATCAAGGTATGTTTTTGAATATTTTCGCCCCTCTTTTCTCTATTTTTTTTTGACCCTGGGGGGGTTTTGGGTCAAGTTTGGGAGTCGTTGGTCGAAAAAAATAAAAAAAAATGGGAGTCGCCGGGAGTCGTCCATCAAAAAACGGCGCCGAAAAATTAAAAATGGGAGTCGTCAACTCAATTCAACAAATGGAAGTCGTCGCCTCTTAACAGCAATCAGACTCTGTCAGTCCTTTCCACACCCTCTCAGTGCCCTACTGCTATTTTTTTTCTCTTTATTTCCATTTTTTACATATGTAGTGTGGCATTTTCTTTTTTTTTTTGGGAGTTGTCCATATAATTTTTAACCCGGAAATTTCAAAACAGGAGTTGTCGCTAATTTTTTTTTTTTAGGGATTTGGGAGTTGTCCATCAAAAAACGCTGCTGGAAAAACAAAATGGGAGTCGTCGCCTCCTTCCTCCTATTGGACTTGGTCAGTCTCTTCCTTACCCTCTCATAGCCTTACTGAGAGGTTTTCCTCTCTTTATTTCAAGTTTTGATATATGTAATGCTGATTTTTCTTTTCTTTTTTTTTTTTTTTGGGAGTCGTCCATGTAATTTGCAACCCGGAAATTTCAAAACAGGAGTCATTGCCATTTTTGTTTTTTTGTGTTCTTAGGCTGCCAACCACCAAACTCGACCCAAAACCCATCAATCCTCATCAACTGTTTCTCTTTATCATATTCCTCATACTGTCAACCCTTCTTTGGCATTTTAGGATCAAAAAACCATGAACATAGATCCTGACACTGATGATGAAGAGCAAGTTGAACAAATCCGGCAATCACTCCTCAAAATGAATCCCCCGCAAAGATCCAACCATCTTCAAGCTATTTCTTGACTTCTGGAAGGATCTGTGACTGTTGTGGACGTCAAAATGCCCAAGAAATCACTCAAAAATGGGTGTGGAAGACCAGCTGGAGCTTTGAACAAACCTAAGTCATCTAAAAGGGATCCGTCGTCGTTTGAAATCTTGGATAAGAAGAGGAAAAAAGAAGACAAGGAGGAAGGAAAGAAGAAGAAAAGGAAGATTGAAGAGGAAAATAATACCAAGAAGTCATCAACTACAGTCAAGAAAGAAGAACCCAGTAAATCAGAAGAAGATCCGTCCCATTCGAGCTGCTGGTAAAACACCATTGAACAATCCTCTTTTCATCCCTCTTCTTCCTGAAATTATCCAGCCATACGTCGAAAAAGTCCTAAATTTCAAAGCTGATGGTCACTGCTGGTTCCGGGTTGCTTCCTTTTGTCTTCGTCGAGGCCAACACAAACACTTGGAAATTTGAGAGGATCTCACCAACCGAGCACAATGGTATATTGACAACTTTTTCATCGACAAACTTGATCCTGTCTTGAAGAGAATCAAATTCAAATCTTTTTTCCCCTGCGGTAAATCAAATTGGATGTCAATGCCAACAACAGGTGACCTTATGGCCAATGCTTTTGACACGCCAGTATTTTTCTTTTCAACTTCTTATTCCCAAACTTTCTTCCCTTGCTTCTCCCCTCCCAACAGAAATCCCCCCATCTTCATTGCTTTCCTTTCTTCTCATTCACACTTTGTTGTAGTCCAGGTCAAGGATCCTGACCTTTTTCCTGCCCCCCAGGTCTCAAGGCAATGGTGGATCAATGCAGTGCCTGAAGCTTTGGCCTGGGAGGAAAAGTATTCCTCCTGTTTTAAACTAACTTAAGATCTGAAGGCTGAATCTGGGCCTTCAAAGAATATAAATTACTAGTTCTTATTTGTTGGTCTTTTCTGATTTCTTTGTTTTTTTTTGCTCTTTGTTTTTTTTTTTTTGGCACTTGTTTTCTTTTTGACCTTTTCCTTTTTCTTTAAAGAGTTTTGATTTATTATTTACCTTTTTCTCTTAATTTCTGGATTTCTGATCTTATTTGGTGTGAAATACACAGCTTCTCATTGGAGTTTTCCCAAAGTCTGAAGAGAGACTCATTTTTTGGTCCGGCTAAGTGAAAAAAAAACAAAGAAAAATTCCCAAAGGCTTTTGAGGAGTGATATTGAGCTGATTATTTTTCAAAAGCTTCAATATTGGTTACTGATGAAGTTTTGGATGGCCTGGATCACTCATCGAAGATCTATGTATATTTTCTTTGATGAATTAAAGTAGGAAAATTGGGAAAATGGGCTATGCCACGCAAATGGTTTCTGTGCGTGCAATGGGATCCAAATTTTTTCAGAGTGTTGATGGAGAACCCTATTTGCCTATTTGAAATTTTTAGCCCATTTGGACAGTCCATTCCAAAGTTATATTTTTTTTTTGGTTTGCTCATTTTTTGCCGAATTCTGCCAACGACACCCAAAAAAAAATCAAAATTCCACTGACAACTCCCATGGGAGTCGTTGATGGAATTTTTTGGAGTCGTTTTTAGAAGCCCCTTGAATTTTTAGACAAAAGTTCATTCCACAATTATCATCTAAAAAAAACTGATAAATAGAGATAGATAGTTTGTATAGCTATACATACACAACATACCTAAAATCTATCCAAAAACTCTATCCTCATAAATACATAAACCAACCACCCAAAACATCAGGGCAAAACAATGATGTAATTTATGTGCAGCCCCTGCGCAAAGTACATACACTTAAATTTATACTCCTGGTACGTACATGAATGAATGGGGAAAACCCCTTTTTACCCATTCATTCTTTTGTTCATTGTTGGGTCATAAACTTACCTCAATATGTACACACCAATATCTATCAATCCTCAAATCAAATCAACTAAACTAATTTCTAAAACCTCATCATCTCAATTTCAGCCAGTCCACATAACCACCTAATCAATCGCATCAATTTCATGACACTTCACTTCACTTCAAAAAAAAAATTCAAAAAAATATACATCTTTTTCTTCACTTGGTCAGATTGGTCTTCTACATATATAGTCAGTAGATTCAAATCTTGATAAATAAGTATTGATTCAAATCTTGATAAATAAGTATTTAACTAAATTTTTTGAATAATTTATCTTGTGTACAAATCTTACTAAAAAAAATGGTGAGAAAGTGAACCCAATAGGGGGGTTCACATAAATAGGTTTTTTGTGCTGATGCGGTTACTTAACTGAATGTGCTTGTTGAGATCTAATCCAGTGAGATAAACAGGGCTAAATTAACATACATAACCGTTATGCTGATTGAAACTGAAGTCATGCAGGTCAAAAGTGAACCGGGCTACACATAATATGACCAAACAGGGCTACACCAGATAAACTGTTCAGATACAAAAAAATGACACCCAGTTCCTTTTTTACATATAAATAAACCTACATGATATATCAACACAAAAAAACAAAAAATCCATACTTGATATATAAAGTGTACACGGGGAGAAGGGGGTTATGAAAACAAAAAAGATCGAAGATAAAAAAAAAAAAACAAGTACACACAGTCCATGATCTTATTTTTTTTTTCCCCCTTAATAAATGTCTAGTACACAATATAGAAATAACGAAGAATCAGCACGTGTTGGAGAAGAGAAGCGATACAAAAAAGAGAGAGGACTCGAGGTCGGGGTTAATTGCTGTTATACATAGATGTTAAGTATCAATCGGAGTCAGAAAAAAAAAGACTCCAGAAGTGATGTAAAAAGGTTTTTGGGGAGACTTGTGTGTCTTTCTCTAACTAGTCGAAACGGTGAGCTAAACCGAAACGCAAAAGAAAAACGTAAACTTCCAGTTATTATTAATATATAAAAAAAAGCGCGAAAGGTGATTTACGTGAGGGAGGTCATGCACGGTGTGAAATTCAGGTTTTTCTTTAAGATTAGCGAGAGCAGCTTCGGGATGGTCACCGCCCTTGTAAACCGGCAAGCCCTCGGCGGCCGCGTCGAGGGAGAAAGGATGGTGATCGTGGTGTAAGGCGGCAGGCGTAGTAGGAGCCGTAGAAAGCTCGCCATGGCTGTGGGCAGTTTCTTCCTCTTCAGACGATCCGCCGCTCTCCTCGTCGCTCGATTCAACAGCTCGGCGGGTCACCGTGGGTCGTGCCTCAGGCTGATCCGAATTTCTATCTAATCCGACATCGCTCACAGCAGAAACGGCGGCACCTGGCGGCAAGCTCGATCTTACCGTAGCTTGGGTGTCTGCCAATGGGATCGAAATGAGTACCATGGAGAAATTGTGCAAACGGGAGCCCAGGAACACTCACAAGAGGCCTTGGCAGGATGCTGAAGGAGTCCCCACCATTGCTTCATCTCAGAGTAGGTGCGAGCTTTAAAGCTGAACGCAATGTCCTTGCGGCCGATGCGAAGGGTGTTCTTCATTTTCTTCAGACTGCTGATTTGGTTTCCACCGCTTGAACTCTTGTGACCTTCAACGTGCCACTTGAAACTTTTGGAGCCTTCTCGCGATGGAGCTCCAATGGTGCAGTTGGGTAAAAATATGGACATTTCCGGTTCTCCGTGTCTGGCTGGATCAGAAGACTTGTGTTCGTGGAGGTAGCCCGATAGAGTAAGTACATAAAACCCCTCTTTATAGTTTTTGGTGTCTGTAGCACGAATTCGGACGGGTGTCAGTTTAGATATCAAAAAGTGAAATCCAAGATTGGAATTGAACACTGACATCGCTTTTTACGCTCAAGGAATCCCGTCTTGATCGGCTTGGTGGTGTCGTCATTCTGTCCAGGGAAGGCGATCTTGGCGGGATCGCGCAAGGTGGTAGACTCTGGGATCAAGTGGCCACTTCTCTTGGCATACTCGTTCCATTCGAGGTCAGGTTCAAGTTGCGTAATGCCAGCGTGAATGGCTAGCCAGTGCTTGTTGGAGGCCTCTTGGGCTTTGATTCGGGCAGCCTCAAAGTCTTTAACAGCCGTCTGAATATCAATATTGACACGCTTCTCAACTTCGAAGGCTTTCTTTTGGTATTCTGCGGGGAAGATGGAAGCGGATAAATTATTAGCATGACTGCAGCACCTTGGATGATTTGAAGAGCAGGTGAGTTACCAATGATCATGCGAGTGAGCGAGTTCTCAAAATTGAGTTGGTCTTTCAACTGTGCCTCAACTTGACGGTGGATGATGACTGGGTCATCCTTGGCAGCCAATGCATGAGCGTTGCTCTTGGAGTTCGCTATGCCTTGGGCAAGTTGCGAGAGCAGTCGAGTAGATTCACCACGATGCAAGCCAACTTCGGAAGCCAGCTGTCTGAGCTCATTTTCGAGATCAGTGATAAACTGCGGCAGATGGGAAAACAAATGAAATTCTTAAGTTACTGAAAGAAAAGCTGAGAATGATGATACAGCAAAGCAGACTGACAATTTTGATGTCATTCTTGACGTGATTGAGAGTGTGGAGGACGCTATGGGTGATAGAGTGGGCAAAAGCGGTATGGTAATCGGCCATTGCTCGAGTCTGTTCACGAGTATCATAGAGGATAGATTGCCAGCCACCCTCGGGAAGGAACTGATTGCCTTCACGCAAAGGGACTGGGATATGTCCTCCAATGTTGATCAACTCATTTGCCGTGCTTGAAAAAAAAAAAAAAAAGACGCATATGATGAGGAGGATGGATTAAGACTGATAGAATCGTAGAGAGCAAGAATATCTTACTGAGTCTCTAATCTGGCGAGATTCTCATAATAAGATATGAGACCTTTAGTGATAGACTTATATTCGACTGAATGCGCGGCCAAGAAGGATTAGTTCCGGTTAACTGATGAGAATGAAACGAGCAAGACTTACGGAATCGGTCGAGAAGGATATCGACTTCCTTAAGCTCAGTTTGATCGGTATGGTTTTCTGATCCTGAGCCTGTTGAAAGTGGAAGAAAGGTCAAGATGGATGAGCAAGCCATCCAAGTGAAGGGAGATAAAGGATCAACAAGAAAGGAAGTACCCTTTTTGATGGTGAGGCTTGGTTTATGGAGGATACCAGTCATGATGGATCTGGTTGTGGTCAAGAGGAGGGGGAGGTAGGATGTATGCGCAAGTGTAGGAAGTGGAGATGGAGAGAAAGAGCGGAGTGGTTAAATGCGAGGCTGAGCTTAAGCCTTAAATGCCCGAATTTCTTTTGTGATTTTTTGAGTCGGATGACGTCATAGGAAGCAACCACCCAACCGAAGAACAACAGAACGCTACAGAGTTGGCTCTGTTTTTGGTTTTGGTTTTCCAGATAAGGAAGACTTTGAGTGTTCGGTTGGACTACACTGTCATTCGAACAACCCACAGCCCAGAGATGGTCAAGAGGACTACATAGTGGGGTATCCTTGAGCTGAGAGAGACCGCCCTCGATGGGTATCATAACCACACCCACCTCACCCGAAAGCCGTGGGGTGACCAGATTTCCGCTGAGCTTGTCCAGCCATAGAAAATCACTCGGTGCGGCCGCGATTTTGTTGGAAAGTTTTATTGAAGGCCGGGGAGAGCAATTTGATCGAGAACGGAGTTCAACAAAGAAACAACCGACAGAGCCGGCGAGGGATCAGTCCAACCAAGTCGGCCGAACCTCACGATTTCCTTCCTCAGCCAATCCCTGATTCCCGATCCATCGTTTTCTTCACCTGCAGTATGTCCTTGCACTTTTTTGGGGTGGACTTAAATACAAACAACTGAAGACGGAATGAACAACAAAGCGATTTTCGGAAGAAATGAAGGAGAACAAAGAAGAAGAAAACTAGGAGGAAGAGGAAGAGGAAGATTTAAAGTAGATAGGCGAAGAGAGTTTGTCTTCAGATCTCCAGCAGAGAAGCGCATGATAAGCCGAGGGAAGATGAGAGGATGGTCGAGAGCGAGTGGGCGTGGGAAGCTTATCGACGAGCTCAAGGGTGTGCTGCTGGTTGTAGTTTTGGGGCTGGTTCTGTTGAGCTTTGAGCCGGTCGATCAAGGCCTGAAATGTGTGGTAGAATCGGCTACAATCACCCTGGTCATCATCCAAGAACGTCGTCAGTCGACCGCCATCTTCGCCCAGAAAGGGGCGATAGAAGTTGATCAGATCGACTGATGCCAGTCCCCCCTTCTCATCATCGTCTGTTTCTTCTTCTTCGTCTGGTCTTGTGTTGTGTGATCGTGCCGAGGATGGGCTGTTGATCGCTCGAAAATTGAGTACCAATAGCTTGATAATCTTCGTCCGAATCTTGAAGATCTTCTTGAGGCTAGACTTGATCGATTGGAGGTCTTGAAGACTGATG
This sequence comes from Puccinia horiana, assembly GCA_001624995.1. NCBI lineage: Eukaryota > Fungi > Basidiomycota > Pucciniomycetes > Pucciniales > Pucciniaceae > Puccinia > Puccinia horiana. The sequence continues at coordinate 594 of LWDY01000042.1, read as the reverse complement.
AATCGGTAGTTGGCCTTGATCAGTTTCCCATCCACTGGGCCATTCAAGATCAACCTTTCGATCAACAAATCTTCTCTCCTCTTGTTTCCTGAAACTTCTTTTGACTGGGCTGATGATTCGAGTCGATTGAGCCTTAAACATTCGATCAAGTGCTCGTCGATGATCAAGTATTCCTTGATCAATTGGTTCAGATTATTTCGAATTTCTTCTACTAGAGAGCTTGAAGAATTAGACTGGTCCAGATCCGAGATTTGAGATTGAGTAGATCTGAGCAGGCGAAGAAACCAGGCAGACATCACATGCAAGAGTCGGATACCTAATCTGGAGCCCAACTGGTCTGGCTTCAATCCGTATCGACTGATCCAAACGCTCGAAATCCTGTGGATTTGGGAGGGTGGAAGGAAGGTTTGAAACCTAAAACAATTCAACAAGATTCGAGTGTTGGCTTTGATGTGGTGTGCTGGATGTTGATCGATAAACCGCTCGACGAATTCGAAGATACAATCTACGGGCAATCGATGTTGATGATGAACTGTACAAGCGCCGGGCTTGTTTGGAACTGCTCGTGAGGGATGTGAAGTGGATTTAGTAGAG
>LWDY01000040.1:0-191086 GCA_001624995.1 Puccinia horiana | reverse complement strand
AAACTGTGTAATGCAGTGTAATGCTGCTTAGCAGCACTAAAATCTGTTGAGGAGTTTGCCTGCAAACTCTGTTGAGGAGTTTTCCTGCAAGCTCTGTTGAGGAGTGTCAGCACAGGTACGCGACAAGAGCTCCCAATGTTACCATTGGAGAACCTCAGATCCAACCTTGGTGGTGCTACGGCATCACTTTCCAAATGAGCTTTAGACTCAGTTGAGTTAAAGTGAGCCGGCATCCAGCTCAACAGAGTTGGCCGGACCCCAGATCCACGTAACAAGCGGCAGGGTAGATAGTAGAAGAACAGAGGAAGCGACAAAGCGCTGCTTCCTCTATGATAAGTACTGGGGGAAGAAAGAAAAAGATCCCCCAGAGTTAAGAAAATCAAGCCTGTTCTTATTACTAATAATTGACGCTTAGTCCGATTATTAAGTGATTGGGGCCTTTCCTAATTCCTATTTTTCTATTTTTCTACCTTTCTTTAGCTTTTATCAAGTTCCTCTAAGAAACCCCCCTCCTTCTCCTCCCATTCATCTCTCTGCGGTTCCTCTTTGATTCTTCCAGTTGATTGTCTACCATCTACTGGTGAGTCCTCGCTAATCTATTCACTCCCCTTCATCCGTCCTATTTGACCGTAGAGCAGAAGCCTACCAGCCCCACTCGTAAGAGAAGCACGGCTCGCCCTAGTCAAATAAGACTCAGAGTGTGTACTTGGGAGCTCCCTCCTCTGAGTGACTTTTCTCAACAGACCTAGAAGCCAGAAATCCATTCAGGGTTATGTCACAATAGAGACCCACCCTGACAAGGAGTTTTCCTGCAAACTCCGTTGTGGAGTTTGCCTGCAAACTCCGTTGTGGAGTTTGCCTGCAAACTCTGTTGAGGAGTTTGCCTGCAAACTCCATTGAGGAGTTGGCCTGCAGACTCCGTTGAGGAGTTTGCCTGCAAACTCTGTTGAAGAGTTTTCCTGCTGACTCCCACAATGAGTTTGCCTGCAGACTCCCGCAATGAGTTTTCCTGCAGACTCCCGCAATGAGTTTGCCTGCAGACTCCCGCAATGAGTTTGCCTGCAGACTCCCGCAATTAGTTTGCCTGCAGACTCCCGCAAAGAGTTTGCCGGCAGACTCCTGCAAGGACTCCCTCAGGGGAGTCTGCTGGCAAACTCCTCATGGAGTTTGCAGGCAAACTCCTCACGGAGTTTGCAGGCAAACTCCTCACAGGAGTTTGCAGGCAAACTCCTCACAGGAGTTTGCAGGCAAACTCCTCACAGGAGTTTGCAGGCAAACTCCTCACAGGAGTTTGCAGGCAAACTCCTCACAGGAGTTTGCAGGCAAACTCCTCACAGGAGTTTCAGGCAAACTCCTCACAGGAGTTTGCAGGCAAACTCCTCACAGGAGTTTGCAGGCAAACTCCTCACAGGAGTTTCAGGCAAACTCCTCACAGGAGTTTGCAGGCAAACTCCTCACAGGAGTTTGCAGGCAAACTCCTCACAGGAGTTTGCAGGCAAACTCCTCACAGGAGTTTGCAGGCAAACTCCTCACAGGAGTTTGCAGGCAAACTCCTCACAGGAGTTTGCAGGCAAACTCCTCACAGGAGTTTGCAGGCAAACTCCTCACAGGAGTTTGCAGGCAAACTCCTCACAGGAGTTTGCAGGCAAACTCCTCACAGGAGTTTGCAGGCAAACTCCTCACAGGAGTTTGCAGGCAAACTCCTCACAGGAGTTTGCAGGCAAACTCCTCACAGGAGTTTGCAGGCAAACTCCTCACAGGAGTTTGCAGGCAAACTCCTCACAGGAGTTTGCAGGCAAACTCCTCACAGGAGTTTGCAGGCAAACTCCTCACAGGAGTTTGCAGGCAAACTCCTCACAGGAGTTTGCAGGCAAACTCCTCACAGGAGTTTGCAGGCAACCCCCTCACATGGACTGAGGAGCTGGGTTTATGGAACCTATGTGTGTGGGCCGGTATAAATAAGATTGAAATCAGAATCCAGGCATCCTTTTTTTCCAAATATTGTGGGGATATTGAGTACTATTCAATATCCCCAAGAAATTTTTTCATGGGGATATCCCTGGAAAAAAAATCCTGGAAAAAAAAACATGATTTTTTTTTCAAGTGGGGTATTCCTGATTTTTTTCTCAAGTGGGATGTTTTTTTTCATAGGGGATATTCCTGGAAAAAAAAAAGGAGATTAGAAAAAAAAAAGGAGAGACAAAAACAAAAAAATAGAAGAGAAAAAAAATCATTGATTTCCCTAATATCTCAAAATTTCTGGTTGATATTCCCAATGGGAAAGCAACCAAATCAGTAAGTGATAGATGCTGCAACAATCTTTTCCCACTGGGGGATAACTCGAGGTGTAGGTTGTTGAAGACGGTAAAGGGATTGAACTAGCATGGACTCTGGGTGTGAGGATTTGGTGGAAGTAGATATGAAATGGTAGGGAGAGAGTTTTTTGTCCTTGTTGGCAAAGGAGGAGAGAAGTGGAAATTCAATGATGTTGGGACAGAACCATTGCTCATTGTTGGAGGGCTGCAAGTAATCGTTGGCTAATAGAAGAGGTAGAAGTTAGTCAGGGGGATATGTGCTTCACTTGAAATACTCAAAAGTACTTACAAATGTCGCTGATGGTCTTGATCCATGAGGCATATGAGCACGGTGATCTTTGAAAGTGGAAGCTGGGATGATGAGGTTCGAGTTTGTCATTGATTGAGCTTGGAACTGAACAAGACCAGAGAGTGCCTTCCACAGCGCTTGGTAATTCTGCCAGCTGGACTTGGTCTTGTAGCCTCTGGTCATGAGGATCACCTTCATCCATACATCTACAGACTTCAGAATGGTGAGGTTGGTGAAGGAGACTGGGGCGGAACTATTGGGTGGAGGGGGTTGAGGTTGAGTTTGTGTAGTTGTTGAAGCCAGGTTTGGAGTGTGATTGGGGTTGGGGATAGTGGTGTGGTAAGCCAATCCTAAACACATATCAACAACAAATCCACCATATCTCTATTCCACCTGTCACACAACAACAAGGACTTTATCCACTCATCATAGCTGTCAAATAAACATCAAATCTTGGATATATCTCATCAACAAGCAATCACACATCAAATACAAATCACAGGACAATCACAGGACACATGACAGCTCAGCAACACCCAATACCCAGGACATACAACAATCTACAAGTTTCACCAATGGAAAGTATCATACCCCCTCACTCTTATATTCCTTTCCAGACTTGTTCCACCTCAAACCAGTATCCTAAACCACAGTTACAGTTGCCTCCTTGTGGCATTCTACATACATGTGCTTCCTTCCCCACCATTTCCATGGTATACCCCACAGTCCTTTGTTTCACTTCCATGGCATACCCAACAGCCACTTGTTACATACCCTTGGTTTCAGCCTTGTTACTCTTTGGTCATACTTTGTCCACAAATGGTGGCCTCTGCCCAGTTGTTTCTTTCCTTTTATAATCAGCTTTGCTTTCCCCCCTCATTTGTTCACCATCAGTCCTCTGGTCAAATTATTCTTTAGTATCAGTCCCCATAGCAATTAGTAGATAGAATACTATCCCTGGTCATTATTACTTACAACTTGTCAATTAGAATCATTCATCAGCATTGATTAGCCTTGGTCACAGTCTTATTAGAATATTAGTTTAGTAGAAATCTCATTACCTTTGATTACACCAGTAGCCAGTCTGGGTCTTCACCTCTTTACTCTTTGATTACACCAGTAGCCAGTCTGGGTCTTCACTTCTTCCTCCCTTCATAACACCAGTAACCAGTCTGGGTTTTCACCTCCCCCCTGAATCTAGAATCTTCATCAGCCACATCTTTCTTTAAGAGTCCATGCTATTATTCTTGTTCAATTTACTCTCCCAGTTATTAAACAGAGAGGCAGACCTTCAAGAACCTATCCCTCTCAAGCTCTATTCTCCCCAAGAGTAGTTCCACAGGGGTGGTGGTGCTTTGGTCTGCAGTACTGGGGGGTACGTTTGAGGAAACCTGGTTGCTAGAGGAATCTTTGGCAGTTGAATGTGTTTTGTCGGGTGAAGGGGGATTATTGGTGGGGTTGGGAGTGGCTTGACTGGATGAAGTTTTTGGTAGATCAGTAATCTGGCCAGAGATAGAGTCTGTTTGTTGGTCAGTGGAAGTGTTTGTAGCTTAATTTTTGCTGGTACCCTGAGTGCCCGTAGCCAAAGCATTGTGATGAGGGTTGGGAAGTGGTGTGGTGTTGGAGGGAGTCGGATGAGGCTGCTCTTGAGTGGAAGCAGAGTTGGCGGCGGCAGTTGTTGAAGAGACTGGTGTGGTGATGTTAGTTTCCCCAGCAGAGGTTGATGTATTGGTGGGATCCTTGTCCAAGAGATTGACGGGTTTCTCAGCGGTGGATCTTTTAGCTCGTTTGCGTGGGGGTTGCTTAACTGATTTGGTGGTGGTGGTAGGTGAAATAGATGGTGATTTGGAAGTGTGGATCTTGATGGCCCCATCTTCAGGTACACCTCCAGTCTCTTCCCAAGCTGAAGAAGAGGAGCAAAATAAGGATTACGAACAGTTCAGAATATAATGAACATATATTGATGGACTCGCTCCTCCTAGTCTTATTTATGGTATCAGCCAGGGTATGAATCTTGTCAAGGATGTTGCAAGGGAGTTTGAGGCGACATAGCCGTTGGGTAGTCTGCTCAGCAGCAGCGATTGTTTTGTTGAACTCTTCTGCTGTGATGACCTGTATTTCATTGTTGAGGACTGGTTTGGATGGGTGAAGTAGAGCATTGGAGCCAGAGTTTTCATTCGTGCCTTGAAACTCTTGGAAATTGGGGCAAGTGAGCTTAATGGAGGTGGGATCAGGCTGCCCAGGAAAATTTTGAGCTATGATGGCGGGTGCTAAGAGGTAAAAGAATGAGCTGTCAAAACAGTGTCAGAAGTGATGCCAGGTAACATGAGTGCATACCAGGAGGGGGAGTCTGAGCAGTGGTTTGGATAGCTGTATGATTGGAATTGGAAGGGGCTGATTCCTGAGTGGCTTTGGTTTGGGGGTTCATTGTGATAGATTGGGATTGAGTATAATGGACAAAAAGGATGAAATGATCAGAATGGTCAGAGTAGATGGGAAGTTTGGGAGTTGGGGTTGGGGGGAAGAGGAGAGGAAAAGGAGATGAGGGGCAGCTATTTATGGTCATTTGAACAAGGGGGGGACTGCACGTGCACAGCGGTGAAAAAAGTATGTTTGTATTGTGCACCCACAATCTATTGTTAACAATGGGTCACGTGCAAATGTTCTCATCATCAGAAAGAAAGTTGTTTGGTTTGGTTCTAAAATCTTAGGTTGTATGTGATGCTGATAACATCAGGAGTGCCTTTCAAACTTTTCATGTGGTCCTTTCAAGCTTTCCATGTGGTGCTGATGACGTACTCCAGTGCACAATGACTGCAGCACGCATACCTTTGGTCTACTAGTGTGATTTTCATGAAGATTGCAGACTGAAAGGCAGTTCCCTTTCCTTTGTCCATTGGGATGTTTAGGACTGATGTCCATCATAACTTGTTCGATGATTTTATTTTTTTTCTTATTTTTTTTGGTGAGTGGTGAGAAGTCTTTGACATGTTCAGAACAAATTTGGGGCAAGTCCAGGGCAAGTTGTGCCCAACTTCAACCAGAGTTCTGCTTGTCCACCACATTGTACGCCCGTGCATTAGGGTTGACATTGTACTCACATCACTAAGATTTCCAAACAAATATCAACACACGTTAAGCAGCAAACTTTCACATGTCCATTACCAGTCCCAGTGGGTGGCACTCCATTGTACGGCCGTACAATGGAGTGCCACCCCCCTTTTTTAACCAACTCCCCACAACTTCATGGACAGTTTTGACAAATGCTCTCACAACAAGGGGAGTAATTTTCTACAAGATTCCCCACCCTTACAGGACCAACAAGCAACAGAACAGAAAACCGATCAAATAATCAGAAACAAGCCTCAAGATATTTATTTGTGGTTCATATAGTGATTCAGTTTGAAAAGAGAATGAGATGGTAATCAATCAACATGCATCGACCCCGCAGCCCCACTCGCCCCTGGATCTTCCATCTGGTGCAACTTTACAGGATTTCTGGTTGAACTGGTTTGGTTGCTGGGTCCTGATACAGGAGGTTGAGTCTTGTACATGTGCTCATTGAGTTTCTGAGCCAACTGAGTGAGACCAAAGGGGTCCACTTGTGACACTGTGTCTTGCTCAAACTGACTCAAACTGTTCCACCACGTCGGAATATAGCAATTCTTTAGAAGTCCCCGTGGCACACCATGGAGCCCTTTGATGGTACAAAATTTTGATTTGGAACGGCTGTAGACTTGATTGTTGACTGATTTGGTTTTATGGTGATTTTCCTGAGCTATTACCATCTTGTCGAAGTTATGTAAGATGGTCGTAAGTGTGTGGGCTTGCCAAGTTGGAATATATCAGACAGGAAGAGCACCGCCAGTTGTGGCATCCTCAATATCAGATCAACAGTCTTTGTTCGCAACCACTGCACCCAGCTGGTAAATCTGGGGGTAAACCTTGGCAGCCATGTTGGATCCCGCTTCTCAAATCTAGCAAGCATGGTTTGCAGTTGATATCAGCAATTTGAATATAGCAAGGATAAGAAAAACCAAATCATTACATACCTTCTTACACCATCTGGTGAACTGTGCTTTTGCCAACTTTCCCTTCTTCTGAGTATCACATTCTTGCACTTCACAATCCTGGTTCTGCTGGATCTCACGACATTTTCCTTGAAGCGAGAGCTTGTACTGCAAGTTCATTGTAAATCCAAGTTGACAACCGATTTCCTTGCCATCACCTCCACAACTGCCAAATTCCAAGCAGAGTCTTCCGTTGGGCCAAGCTTCCATTCATAAGTCATTCTACAAATACCCACTTTTGCAAGTTCCCTTTCCACATCACCTTTTGTCTGGGAGGAGATGGGCCGGCCTCCACAAATTTCTCCAACCTTAGCCGCAGGAGTGAATGGCAGTAGCTTAATCTGTTTCTGTATTTCCTCTTCGGCTTGAGATACAAAGAATTCTTGCTCCACAACAGTTTTGTCCAAAAGTAATTTTCGTACAATGGCCAGCTGATTTGAAATAAACTGGGCATGTTTTTCTACCCAGTACTGAGCCTCCTTTTCTGCATTCGTTGGTGGGAGTGGATATTCCTGGGGATTGTTGGGTCCGCCAAGGAAAAACTTGAGAAAGAACTGGATACCGCGAGCAAATGGGTGGTGATGCTCCACAGTAACGTTTTGTCCAGCAATTCCTTTCACTTGTCGCTCTGCCTTCTTCTTCTCCCGTGCTTCCTGCACATTAGCCCTTTCAGAAAGTCCTTGATTCATGTTAAACACTGGCAAAATACTAGGCTCCTCCGTTAAAGGGGTCGGGGCCACTTGTGGGTTAGCAGGGTTGGCTTGAAGAGGAAATAATCATGGGTTATTTGTAACACCAATGTAGAGATCACTGGTGTGGAGGGAAATTCTGAACCCACCTGCACTCCCTCCCTCTTGATCGGTTTGCATTGGTGTAGCACTCGCCTGGTTCTTGAAGATGGGGACAAGCTTCTGGACAAGAGCCGCAATTATTTCCTCATCATGGGTCATTTGAACCGTAGATTGGGTATCAATTCTGCTTGGAGCTGAGGTCTCTTCAGGTTGATTTGCCAAACTGTTGGTTGCCATTGTGCAGGAGATTGGAAAAGAAGATGCTTTGATATCTGATGAATTGAGATGATTGAGGTGGGAAGAAGGAAACAAGAATTGCAATGTCCAAGGCCTAGGTGGGAAATAGTTCTAAAACTATGGGGAATCCTAACTAACATATGAAGCGTGAGTGGGGAAATTTCCTGCCACCACGATTGCTGATTTTAGAGAGAGACACGTAGACAAATGAAAACACTGATTCAAATTCTTTTGAACAACAGAACTTGCAAACAATCTCAATGTATGTTACCACCACCAATTCAAAATATGGCTTAAATGCCCTCCCAACCCTGTATGCAGCCATACAGGAAACAAGTAAGCTTGATTCAGATTTAATTGGAACAAGACAAGAAAATTTGACATACTGATGTTCCAAGTCCGACTGCACTATAGGTCTCTGTTGACAAACCAAAGGTCTCAACCTCATGTTTCAGCATTGCTTCATTTCCAATTATTTTCTCCTTTGAAATCACCACAACCACCTCACAATCCACCTGTACTAATTGGCAGTTCAGATCGGGATAATCTCAATATGGATCTTCAGGCTGTGCAACCTCTTTGAGTGGTTTGACAATGACCCATGTCTTCTAAGGGGTTTGAGGAGATGAGAATATGTTTTCAATATAGCCAAACATTTGGTCATTTCCCAATCGGAATTCCACCTGGCTATTTCCTGTATGTTGGTTGTTGCTGGTGAATTGCTTGCCATTGACTTCAAAGCTCCTTTCAATATGCACAGATGAACTGAGCTCCGGTTGAATATCACCCAGCCTTTTCCTTGAAGTCACGTTTCCACTTATTCATCAGTTGGTCAGTCAACACAAACTGGTTATTGGTTGGCTTGCCTGGTGGCAGGAAGTTGGTTTTTGCTGTGTTGCCTGGTACGCTATTTAGGAGTAGTTGAAAACTTGAATTGATGTGCCATTCCTTCAGTATGGTTTTTGGGATTTTGTCTGGATGAAATATTATAATTTTATTAGCATTGAACCTTTCTCCGCATACTATTAAATTCATGAGCACTGACCTGGGTGGTGATTGGTGGGGAGCTTCTGGAGAATACCATTCAAACTCTCTTGAGCCCATGCAGCGGTTGATCAAGGTGGTCCAAATCTTCTGATCACCACAGGGTAGTGTTGCGTCAGGTGGAGGTTTGGGCGGCTGGGCCCAGAGGGCCAATACTTCTACAAGCACTTGGGGTATCTCAACAACAGATCATCAATCTCATCAAGATCCTTTGGGTTGATTTTTGGGAGATTTAGGAAGTGTGAGATTTTACAGACCAATTAGGTGGATTCAAGTAACGAGGAAACTTGGTTCCTGCCTTCATCAGTCGCAGAAGGGGCCACAGGCCGGGTCCATAAGGGAATCAATGCAATTATGTAGCATACCTTGTACAAAATTAACCATTCCGCAGCCTTCAAAGAGCCATGGCTTGCTGAGCCCAAGTTCTGTGGGACACAGTCAATCCAGGAGGGGATAATTGTGTGCATGACTGTTCACCGGACTACATCCAGTTCCTTGGGGGGGAGCTTAAACGCATCAATGACCTTGACGAATCCGGTTTCTGTGTGTTTTCCTTTCTTCTTTTTCCCCTTCAAGGTCTTGTCACTAGCTCCCAATCCGGAGTCACCCTCTTCCAATTCTGGTTCACTCGTGTCATAGAGTGTCTGCTTCCTACCTCCGAGCGGTCAGAGGAGGAGCCCTGACAATCAGATCCAGAACATGATGGAGTGGTATCTGGAGCAGTCTGTTGTGGACCAGAACCGGATGGAAGATTTGGGTTTTGTTTGCAGACACGTTTGAGTGGCTGGTCTGCAACTGGAATGTCTACTTCATCATCCCTCTTCCTCTTTCCCTTTTCCTTCTTGAGGAACCCTTTTGGCTTCAGACCAAAAATGTCAGTATAAGGTGGTTCAGTGTAAGACTTGTCGTTCTGCCATTCAGAGTCCTTCTCCTGCATATCCTTCAGTTTGTTACCAACACTGGCAAGGGAGAAAAATCGCAAACTGTGATCCTTCATGTCCCCAAGGATCAACACATGCATCATTTTAATTGGTTGTCAGCTCATTCAGCACACTCCATCTTGCTCCGTGCTCCTTCACCAGTTTCTCTCGAGTGTTGTGGTTTTTGGTTTCTAGCCATATTTTGGCCTGGGCAAGGTGTGTGTCTTGATCTTGAGGGGGGAACTTTGTCAGATCAGTCTGTTCAATATCGTTCTTTTTCAACATGCAGAAAGAGCAGAAGAGGGTTGCCTGATGCCCCCAAAAGCCAGCTGTTTTGCGCAGGGCTAGAAGGTCTGCTATCAATGGGAAGATGGCAATTCAAATTGTGTGACCTTGTGGAAAAGCAGCGATTGAAGGGAAGAAGTGGCCTGGGTTCCAGAAAGTTTTAAGCTCTACAACAAGGGGCCTGAGGAGGTGGTCGACTTGCTCAAGACTTGGTTCTGTTTGCCCAGGAATGATTCCAAAGAGGAACATGTTTTGAACCTTGTAGTGTTGAGTTGGAGGCAAGTTTAAACAGACCAAGGTGATAGTGCCAAGAGAGTTATGTTTCCCGAGGATGGATGCTCCCTCAGCATTGAACCAGTCAAGATATAGACTAAAGACCAGGTTTCCAGAGTGGTGAGTAAAATTCCGGTTCCATCATTGTCATTAGCAAATTCTTGCCACACTCATCCATGCCACACATCCTCCATTTCCTTATCATCTGCCCAACCTGTCGCAGAAAGGCTCAAATCCAAGGAAGACTCAAATTGGTCATTCAACAGTCTATCCTTCAGCCAAGATTTTAGAGGTATGTAGGTAAACATCCTGAGAGGTTTCTGTTTCCGTTTGGAGCTGGTGCGCCACAAATCCTGATCACAGTGAGGAACAACCTCTGCTGATTTTGCCCATCGGTCATACATTTGTGCTTTAGAAAGAAATAAATTGTTACATTTGGTATGCTTTGAATCAATAGGGTACAGCGCAAAGCATTTTCTGCAGCATATTTGAGTTGTCATCTCTGGTTCAAAGCCAAGTTGATGAAAAACTGCCTCACAATTCAAGGGAATCTACCTAACAATGGGGGTGGGATCTATCTTGATACCATGCTGCAAGCTCCAGATGTGGGCCAGGAGATTGACGTGTTCCCTTGCAGATTCTAGGAAAATCCGGGAACTTTTTTTACTCAACTTATCAGAGAAAACCAATTTTGCTAGTTGTATCATAACTTGTTTGGAGAAGTCCTCCTGCAAGCACAGACTGGGTTCCAGAACCATTCTAGATTTGGTATTGGATACTGTCTGAGAAATCTATTTTATTGTTAGAGATTAGCATACCTGATCATCAGTTTTGAACAATCAGAATTGGCACTTGCAGGAGCAGAGCAAGCTTCACGGTTCCCTCATCTACCTTCTTTGCTGCCCTGAGAGCTTCTTTATTTTGATGCAGCTGATATGTTCCCTTGGATAGGACTCTACCAGGCATGCTTTTCAGACCATCCTCCTTGTTCATGGCCTCGTTGCAAGAATAGTATTCAAAGAAGCAGATATAGAGTATTTTGGATGACATATTGATGGTTTGAAGCTGTAGATCCTTCAAGATGAGGGGGACGTGGAAACTCTAAAGCAATTCAGAGACATGAATTGAGAAACATGTGCAAACGCTGCTTATCAGATAAGGGATATATGTCCTGTCCTCCGAGTTCCACTGTGCTTTTGTGGTTGCCTTGCGTAGACTGATGCACTGGTCATCGTGCTAGGTACAACTGGGCAGGTGATGATCACATCATCTGCATCAAGATTTATCTCTTATCTCCGCTCTACCATGTGGCTTTGACTTGATTTTCAATTCACTTATATGTTTGGTCCACATGATCTCACATGCAGATCACACAAATGCATCTTTTGAAATTGTTTCTTCTAGTTGCAGAAGATAAGTAGGGTGACCTGCATCAAACATGAAAATCAAACCAGTTCCACTGGGTTTTAGGGTGGGCCCCTCAATAACAGCAAAAGGCATGTTTCGTGATGACCAGGTTCATTTCATGGCCTCAAATAGTGCTGCTTGTCTTGATGATTTGGTCTTTCTTGCAGACAACTCTCATCATTTGCCCTCAGAATTAGATCTTCCACAATGAAAGATTATTCTACTATCGAATGGACTTCTTCCCAAAAAAAGTGGCTCCAAGACCAGCAAAAAACAATTAATAGCCTTTTGGAAACTACAGATGCACGGTTTTCCGATGATTGCTATAACTGGCATGTGGTTGGAATGGGTAATCATTTTGGCTCCTGGGATGGATACATTGTCATGCAAGGCAAATTGGACAGCAAGGCTCAAGATCTCAAGATACCGCAAGAGGCTGTTCCAAATGTCAAGGCATGCTGGGACGCACTCAGGTGCTTGAAGGGCAGAGGTAAGACATTTAACTTTACTCTGTGCTGGCTATGAATCTCATTGAATTTGTGTGTTGGAAAGGTCCAATTATCCGAATCCCCACCGACCATAACATTCCCAAATAATTCAGGACAGGGATGTTATTTGTGTGAACTGCACCAAGGTGAAATCACTCATTAACTGGATTCTAGTCTTAAAAGTTTGCTGATACTGGTTTTTGTATCTGCTGATTTGACATTGGGTACCCTATAGTTCCATCAATGGTGGGTTGCTATGCTACCTGTAGCGCAGCGTAGCTATAATTGCTAACAGCTAATGGCTTTTGCCATAGCTGTTAGTGGTTTAAGCACTATCACCCCTAAAAGGGCGCCGCTACGCTGAGCTAAAGCCCTTGTTAGTGGTAAAAAACCGCTACAAAGGGCTGTAGCGTAGCGTAGCGGCCCCTAGGACCGCTAACGCTACAGCGCTGGCGGCGAAAAAAAATTCGCTACGCTGCGCTATTTTTGGCAAATAGTGTAGTGTAGTATAGCAACCCAGCACTGGTCCTATCTCGTGAATATGATGAATGAAATCTATCACCAATCAGACAGACCCAGCTCACTCCTATTGGCCAAAATGTGTCTTCTTTTTGCAATATAGGTTTCATGCACCTTCCCTTCTTGATTTTCTTTCTTTCATATTCTCTGTTACTAGAAAGGTAGTTCTAGGCATGGCTTACTCCATTTCCCTTTTTGAACAACCATATGTTATATCAAGGGTCAGGCTAAATGCACTCCAAAGTTTTACTACATGCACTCCAACTTTTTGGAGTGGACACTTGTACACTCCAAAAACATTGTAGTAGACACCTGTCCACTCCAATAATTGGCCATTTTTGGAGTACATAAGATGTGCACACCAGAGGGAAAAATATATTGGAGTGCACAAAGTGCGCACTCCAAATACTCCCAAAAAAAGCTGAATGCACTCCAATGTTTTCCTTTTTGTACTCCATGGTTGAGCCCAGGACTCGAGGTATACTACAACATTGTTTGTTGGTGGTGGTGGTGGTGGTGGTGGTGGGGGGGGGAATCTGACGACATGTTGTTATGTGTATGTCTATCTCTATCTGATCTTAAAAAGTATGGGATATGAGGTGAGCTTTCTGGGGGGGGGGGTGTTGGGATTTCCTGGCGTTTTTTGGGTGTAACTTGCAGAGGGTTTCAGGGTGTGCACTCCCTTCACTCCAAAAGTATTGAGGTATTGAAGTGTCCACCTAGTCACTCCATTTTTGGGTGTGCACTTCAAAGTCATTGGAGTGCACAAAATGTACACTCCAACAAATTGAAAAATTATTTTGAAATTGGTGTGCACAGGTTTTGCACTCCAAGAAATTGGAGTACACAGTCTGTGTACTCCAAGCATATGTGGGACTTTGGAGTTAACACTTGTACACTCCAAAATGGAGTGCACGTAGGAAATCATTGGAGTGCATTTACCCTGACCCTATATCAATTCCATGCCTGACCTGTAGTGTGATTAAATACCCCTCGTAAATCATGGGCTCAATACTCATCAATGCAAATGCCAAATAAGACCAATGATCTGGTGAATCTCTGTCATTTGTTGGCCCGACTGTTTGTCAATGAACGTCCAAGGTTATGTTGCATTCTGGTGTGAATTCCTCTCCTCTTTCGGAAGCTGGCCGATGTCCACCCTATTGTACGGCCGTACAATGGAGTGCCGTGGTTTCCCATACCCACTGAGACATGTCACAAGTTCTCTGGCCAGGCAAGGTGTCTGAGGATGCAACTCAAAACAAATGTCCCCCGAGTGCACCACCATCACCAAATATTTTTACTCCCCTTCATGGTAGAGTTTTTCATTTTCCAAACACTAAAAATCAGGTATCATTACCTCACTCCCTTTCATGCATCATTAAAGCACACTCCTGATGGGGTTGAGTGGACCAAATGTCAGTGCAGTTCCTTTGATGTTTGGAACACCCATTTTCCTTTGGACTTGGCAGAGAACCGAGGATAATTCATTGATGACATTTAAGGAACTCTTGGTTCAACTATTGTTTCCTCATTCCCCCCCTTGCTTGTGATAACATGCCTTCCTCCTCCAAACATACCCTCAGCAATGGCACCAAGCCTCCAACCAGCGGACGCAAACTCCAGAATATTTTCTTGACAGTCCTCCCTGACTCAACTAAACCTCTCTCACGTAGTATTGCTTCCTTTACCCACACTCTGCTACTCATGAATCTAAAAATCCCATCCGACCAATGGATGACTTCTCCCTCCTCAATCACGCTTGATTCTGTGGCCAACCTGCCTGATTACATCTTAACCCATACAATCAGCACAATTCCAACATCTGCCCTCACCAAGGTCACAGAGAAAATCCCCCCTATCTACCGAGTGCTGTTCCTTGAAGATCTTGAAAAATCACACTTCCCCAGTTGGACCTTTGCATGGGATCAACCTTGGGAATGCAGGTGGAATAAACTGCTTGCCAAATTCATTGTCAAACACTGGCAAAATGCCAATCGTGCTGAGGCCCTCAAGGATTTCCACATGGATCCTGCCAAATCTTCCAACAATGTTCTCCAGTTGGGTGTCTTACACCGTTGGTTTGTTGGACGCAAGGATGGTGTTTGATTGGGTCATTTTTCTCGACAGCGTTAAATATCCAAGAAGAAATCTGAGAAGCATTCCAAATTCCGTTTGCAAGTTGTGTGTCATCTCTTTCTTGTCACATTGTCTGGTTTGAATCTCACCCAAAATCACTTGTTTCCTTCCAGCTTCAAAAACATCGACAAGACACACTAGCAAAGCTTCCAATCACTCCAGCTGAGATGGAACTATTTGACATGATCAAGTGCTCTTCCAAAACCGAAGAAGTCTCAAAAAAAGTTCTCACTAGGCTTCCTTTAACTTGGCGTTCAACAGAATTCAGCACTCTTGCCAGGCAATTAGATGAAATCCACATCCACAAACTCATCACCACCAAAGGACGCAGACATGTCCAAGCATTCACCTTGGAATATATTCAAAAACCCTCCACCTCATCACCCCCAGCAACCGACTACACCTATGTCCCTCAGAGTTTGCCTCTCAACTGCTATTCTGATGAATACCTTGCTACGCTGTCCGAACTTGACAAACAACTCCTCAATCCTAAGCCTATCCTGGACTTTTCAAAGTTATTCTCCATTGCTAAACATTCCAGTTTTATCTCTGTTCATCTCCAGTGACCCACACACGTAGTATCGGTAGACACAGACCTCGTGAGCTTGTCCAAGGCGGTAAAGACGGTCTACCGCTTGAGCCTCTACTCCAGGGTTCCAACTTGGCTCCTACCACACAGAAATTATCATTATCCATGCTTTCTTGTCTCATTTAAAATAGAAGAACAAATACATACCATCAAATAAACATTTTGAGGACACCTCAAATCTATCCCCACCCCCGCTGCTTGCATTGATTCCAGCAGAACATTACAGCCTGGATCAGATCTCAACCGACTAAGACTTCTATCCTGTTCTGATGTGAACATGCTTTCCTCGAGCCATGTTGACTGAAAACCACTATCTTGTAAGGCTCGCTCAATGCTATGCAAGTACACAAAAACTGTTAGGATCTTGCTTCTTCTCTCCTTAGAATAAAATAGACACACTCACAGTTGAAGAAATGAAACAAACGAGGAAAATATGACTGCCTTTGGACTCTGAATCTCTCGCTCATAACCAGCCAAGAAAGTTCTCAGATGATCCATCAGATGGACTATCTTTCCAGAGTCTTGCCATCACCACCTCCAGTTGTTGAAGTTCCATCTGACAAGCAGTTCCTCACATTCCAGTATTGGATGATCACAATATACTCTAATACTCATGAGCTGCGTGAAGAATTCACTTGAATTCCACGCCTGCCCTTGAGTTCGAAGTCGTCCAAATGATTTGATAAATTCTTCATGGAATTCCCTACAGAAATCCGCCCATGGTTCTCCCATGGTCACAACTACCACCATTTCAACCTTCCTCAGAAGATTGAAAAGAACCTCCTTTGTCCTCCTCAAGCATACCATCTCCATCAATCTATTCAGCGTCCGGATTGCTCTTGGATTGCCCATTTTGATCCCAGGGGTGAGGTGCTGTCGCCAGATCCATTCTTGGTCCCATGGCCAGATTATGAGGAGACTGATCAAGCTTTGAATGTCGGTGAGTCAGTTTTGAAATGGAGTACCACTGAGGCACAAGAAAAACTTGGATTTGAGTCTTTGGATGTTAATTTTTTGGTTAGCTTCAGGATTCCTGATCAAACTGTGAAATGAACTGGGTAAGACTTGGTAACATGAATGTGTTCTTATCAACAAGCTGATCTCAACTCACTGAGCTTCATCGAGGAAAATTCTGTACCATTCAATATTCAGTGACACAATAGTGATCTGGTTGGTGTGTAGTGGGTTTCCCCTCGTCCCAACAATGTTGTATGTTGTTAGAACCACCATTGATGAATTGAGCATTTCCCTTGTTATATGTTGTGGAGTCTTTATAGGCAATGGGCTCAGAAGTGGGAATGCTGCTACTCAGGCGGGGAATGCAGTGTGATGAAAGCATTGTGTAGAGGCTGAGCGGATATGGTGATGCAAGAGAAGCAAACAAAGGAAAGTATATTCAAGACTTTTGGGTTACTGACCAAAGCTTTGTAGATTGCCTTTTATAGCGGGTAGAAACTTAGTCATTAGGGGATTTTCAGGGGTTCAACTTGCAGCCGGACGGGCCGGAATGGGACTGCAGGGGAATCACAGTTTGGGTGGAACCCAGGGGATCCAAGGGTGTTTCAGACGCGGGGACAGCAGAATCGGGGTGGTGTTGCGTCGAGCAAAGATCAATGGTGGAGTGGAGCGGGAGGTGGGAAATGGGGAGCGGGGAGTGAAGTAAGGGCGGGAATGTGTTGTACTGGGGGAGGGAGAGGAGTATCACATTATCATCTACACAGCGGAATAGGAATCTTTGTGGAAAGGGCTTACAAGAGCAAGCGTGAAGGACATCAAATCAGTAAAAGAGACAGTTTGTTATAGAGCAGAAAAGACTTACTACGTGCTTTGAAAGTTAGTTGACAGGCGAAATCAAAGAGTTCATCAAATCATTGGAAGAAGACTTTCAGTATAACAACTGTGCGGTTTTTCTTACCAAAAAGTCCACAACCTCGTCCATAGAAGATCAAGTAGGGGATTGATTGGTCGGCAAAGTGAATCTTAATCTCCTTCTCCCAGTTTGTCAAGGTAGCCATCGGAAAGATAACTAGTGTGGCACCACACCTGAAAGGTGGATTAGAGGAACAGGAATTTCCGAAGTCTTGAGCCCAATTCGAGGTTTTCAGAATCAATGTTTTTCCCAAGCCCATATCGTCTGCTAGAATTGACCCGAGACAAGGAGTATTATTTGGATCTTCAAGTTGTAGATTGAAGAGATCACATCATTCTCTTATCCACTTGGTCTTGTGGTGCATCCACAACTCATCGATGGGGTTCAAATCAGCAGTCTCATTATGATGAAGAAATCGAACTGCTGTACGTTGATAATCTTTGAGGTTGGCTAGGCAATGGCGGCTTAATAATTCATCAGAGTTCTCTTCGTCAGCAGAGGCCATTATTTGGTGATGTGCAGTTGTCTGGGGGATGTTGAAGTTGTAATTCCAGATGGGGGTGAGATCAACACGTGCGTTTTGGAAAGCCTGGAATACAGATTGTTCTTTTTCGGAACAACTGAAGAGACAACCACGGAGTTGAGTAACTGTACAGCCCTGCATCACCACAAAGACTCGGAATTTCAGAAGATTTTGCTCTGTCGTTTGAATGGCTTCTTCAGTGATAGGCATGGAGCAGCTACCAACAGGACCTAGCAGTGGACCGAGGAAATAGCTCTCCAGATCACCCAAATATCTGAACTGGATGTTTGACAAACACCAAACATGAACCCAACTGGTTCCTCTGTGGAGGAAGACAGGTTGTGGGAGTTCAGGGAAGGATACTGGGTTTTGAGGACGTATTTGAATAATAAACTGTCCAAGACAAAGCATTTTGTCAGTAGTAGGGATCAAATGAGGAGGGGTTTGGGAGTGAGATTGCAAAAGGAGGAAGAATTACCCCCAGGCACCTGCATCTCCGACATTTATTGGGCACAATATCAAAAGTAGATACCCTTTGAAACATAGATCTGGTTATTCATCTTTGCTAATATTTCACTACATGCAAGGATCCACTTCACCTTGGGGGGAATCTGGGGGGTTTTCTTTTTCTTTTTTTTTCCCTATGGCTGAGCTTTTTGATTGTATGTAGTTTATTACATGTTCAGCCTGCTCAGCCTGGATGTTCAAGCTTTTTCTTCTTCTTTTATTTCTTCTTTCTTTTTTTCTTCTCCTTTTTTTTTGTCTTTTCTGATAGCTCAGCCTACTCAGCAGCTCAGGAAAATTGTGTATTTTTTTCAATTACTATTCAACCTCAGGATCCGGAGAACACTTTTTTTGTTCTTTTTTTATTTTTATTTTTATTTTTATTTTTATTTTTATTTTTATTTTTATTTTTATTTTTATTTTTATTTTTATTTTTATTTTTATTTTTATTTTTATTTTTATTTTTATTTTTATTTTTATTTTTATTTTTATTTTTATTTTTATTTTTATTTTTATTTTTATTTTTATTTTTATTTTTATTTTTATTTTATTTTTATTTTTATTTTTATTTTTATTTTTATTTTATTTTTATTTTTATTTTTATTTTTATTTTATTTTTATTTTTATTTTTATTTTTATTTTTATTTTTATTTTTATTTTTATTTTTATTTTTATTTTTATTTTTATTTTTATTTTTATTTTTATTTTTATTTTTATTTTTATTTTTATTTTTATTTTTATTTTATATTTATGTATTTTATTTTGGAGACTACAATTACATTTCTGTAAAATGAAATAAAGAAATGAAAAGAAAAAAAACATCAATCACTGATCACTGATCAACGGTCAAGTGAGACTACTGCAATGCATTCCCTCTTGATGCTTGGTAAGATCTCGGAGGCTCTGTACTTAATCCATGCACAATGTGCAAGAATGTCTTGTGGGTGGTTGATACAGAGTATCTCACTGTGAACGCCGGACGGTATCCACGGCGCGCCTGTCGGAAAAGGGAACAGTTAATTGAGTCTCTTGAACAGCACTGCCAGCATTCCATGCTGGCATGGGTGCATGCCCCTTGAGCTGGGTTGCGGTCACCCAATTCAAACTGGGATTGCATGCACCCGATGCAATCCACAGCTGAGTCAAACTCGGTTGGGGGTCGCGCGAGGAAATTGCTCCCCAAGTTGACCCCGGTGAGCAAACACCCGAGTTAGACCCGGTCACCGAGCCAGCCAATGTATTCGCTCCATTGGTGTGTGGCTGTCACCTATGAACACACCTTTGAGGCATCTCGTAGATGGACTCGCGGCAGTCTGCGAGTTCATTCGCGAGCTGCCTTTCCAGGCCATTTGTCTCAAACCCACCAATCTGACCAACCCCCCCCCCCATCTACCTCGTGAGTTTTGCTGAAACTCAAAAGACCCCGAACTGGAGTGCGCAGCGGCGACTGCCCACACAACAACAAAAAAAAGATACATTTATTTATTTGTTAATCTCACTGGATCAACAGGTCAGACAGGCAGCTCAGCCTGTTTGATCGGTCAGGCAGGCTGGACTGCTTGTTTGACTGGTCAAACAGGCTGCATAGGCAGTTCAACCCGTCAGACAGGCCGTTTAGCCTGTTTGACCGATCAAACAGGTTGGACTGCCTGTTTGACCAGTCAGACAGGCTGAATCACCTGTTCGACCGGTCGAAAAGGCTGTTAAGCCTGTTTGACCGGTCAAACAAGCTGAACGGCCTGTCTGACCGGTTGAGCAGGCCGTTTGGCTTGTCTGACCAGTTGAACAGGCCGTTCGGACTTTCTGACCGGTTGAACAGGCTTAAAGGCCTTTTCGACCGGTTGAACAGGTCAATCAAGGCTATCAGACCGGTCAAAAAGGCAGTCCAACCTGTTTGACCAATCAAAAAGGCTGTACGACGGCCAGTCAGACTGGTAAAACAAGATGATCTTCCCAGCTGACTCAAACTGGCCTTAAAGCCTGTTTGACTGGTCAGACAGACTGCTGTTTGACTGGTCAGACAGACTTCTGTTTGACTGGTCAGACAGACTTCTGTTTGACTGGTCAGACAGGCCGTTCATGAGCCTTTCTGACTGCTCAAACAGGCTGAACTGCCTCCCTGACCGCTCTGCCCCCCACCCCTCAAAGAAGCTTTCCTGATAGCGCTATAAAACAGCGTAGCGGCGCTTTTTATAGTAGTAGTGTAGCGGTTTGGCGCTATTTTATGGATACCATCAACAAAAGCTACATGCCAAGGCCAAAAAGCTCAAGCTGTAGCCCCAAAAAGCTACAAGATAGCGCAGCGGAGCCAGGCCAAAAAGTGCTGTGCTGCGCTACTTGTAGCAAAAACTTTTCACCGTTTTCCAAACACTCAAAGTACATGAACTCAACTACAACTCATATTCCAACAGTTGGAACTGTGTCATTTGGTGCAGTATGTCCTGAGATGTAGTTGTGTGCATGTTTCTCCAAACACTCAAAAATGCATGCACCCAACTACAACTCAGGACATACAGCACCAAATGACACAGTCCCAAATGTTGGAATAGTGTTTTTGATTATTGAAAACACTATTCCAACAGTTTTAACTGTGTCAATTGGTGAAGTATGTCCTGAGTTGTAGTTGTGTACATGTTTCTCCAAATACTCAAAATACATGCACCCAACCACAACTCAGTACATACTGCACCAAATGACACAGTTCCAAATGTTTTAATAGTGTTTTTGATGATTGAAAACACTATTCCAACAGTTGGAACTGTGCCAATTGGTGAAGTATGCCCTGAGTTGTAGTTGTGTGCATGTTTCTCCAAATACTCAAAATACATGCACACAACTACAACTCAGGACATACTTCACCAACTGACACAGTTCCAACTGTTGGAATTGTGTTTTCAATCATCAAAAAGACTATTCCAACAGTTGGAACTATTTCATTCGTTGCAGTATGTCCTGAGTTGTAGGTGGGTGCACATAATAATTTGAGTATTTGGAGAAACATGCACACTGTCAGGCTCAGTGATGCCAAGGACTGGTATCCTACTAGCTACACTAGCTGCAAGGTAAAGTAAATGCCAAAAATATGCAGCAAAAAGTGGTATGGGGTGTTTATTCCAGGTATGGAATGGTAATAAGAAAGAATATGATGTTTTAAATCACAGAGGGGCCTGTTAAAACAGGGGTTTTTACGGTTCCCTCTTAAGAATCAGGATCTGTCCAAAGACAGAGGTATTTTTGGTTACCTGATTATCTGGTCCTGTAGCATGAGTACGCCCAGATGCTGAAGAAACAGAGGAATAATAACTCACTGGTGCTATTCCAAGGCCAAGGGATCTTCAGGGATGGTCCAACTGGTGTGATTAGCACTCAGAAAGGTGGTTAAGAGTTCATAAGAGTTCTGGGGACAGTTGTTGTAGGTGGGTTGTGTTGATATTCAAGTATAACAGGGATAACAGGCAAATAACTGGGCTGAAGCTGGTTGATTTTAGGTGGTTATAACTGTGTAGGATAAATTGAAGATGATTTTTCAACTTTGTGGGAACATGGGGGTCCTATATACTAATTTTAGAACCCTTGTAGCGCTCATAATGCCTCCCTTGTAGTGGTGTGGCACTTTTCTGGCTGGCCTGGGCCAGTTTGTGAGGTGTAGTCATAGCCCAAGAGGCTGAAGGTGCTCACCAGCAGGGTCTGGGGTTCAGTACTTAGTTGTTAACAAAACTTGTTGAGTACTGGACCCCTTGTAAACTTTGTCCTGGGCCAGTTGCAGCACTATGATGCAGTTTGTGGCCCAATTCAGCCTGTACAAATCTTTGAACACCACACTACAAGTGGTGAAACAGGATTTTGGGGGTCAGAGGAGTTGTTCCCACATTTTTGGGGTGCTCTGAAACCCCCTGTATTTTTCTCATATTTTTACAACTCCTCTAACAGGGGTGTCGTGTAATCTGGGAGGGTCTGTGGCCCAATTCCCAATTTCTGAACTGGGAGGCGGGCTTGGATTCCTCACGTCACAGTTGGGTCTAACTTTGTCAGTTTACACAACACCTCATTTTTACGTCATTTTCTGGTCATTACCCAGTCAGTATGGATATGTGAGATGTTCATGTAATGTGTACACCACATTCTGACCCATGATGCTTGAGAGCATGTGAGTAAGTGAGAAGTACATGAAGGAGTAGGATTTCAGGGGTACTGTAAGTGGAGTACCCTAGGTTATTTTTCATGTAGATTCAGAATATCCAATAATATTCTAAGTTTTCTCTAAGGTTCAGAAGTTATTCATGACTTCTATTTTTATTTGTTTTTTTGTTATTGAATCAACTTATTTTTAAGGTTCCAAGTGTTTTTTCTATTCAGGTTGTGTCTGAATAGTAGCAGGCTGACCCACACAACTACACCTCAGGACATACTTAACCAATTGACACAGTTCCAACTATTGGAACAGTGCTTTAAATCATCAAAAACACTATTCCAACAGTTGGAACTGTGTCATTTGGTGCAGTATATCTGAAAGGTGTCCTACTGTTAGCCTTATGGCCCAAATTCCACAACCCCAATAACTTCTAAAGCATGGGTGTGAATGTGGCCAGAAATTTGGTAAACTTTAATAATGCACTTAAATTTGGTGACTTCAAATTTCTATCAGCACACTCCCTCTAAATAAAAAATCACACAGGAAGCTGGTTCTCCTACTCTAAGCCTTATAGCCCAAAATACCAAAAATCAATTGCTTCCAACTCATCAGTGTGAACTTGTCCAAAAGTTCAGTGAATCTTCTTGATGTAAACATATAGGCTACCTCTAATTTTGGTCATAACATTCCCCCCAATTCAACACTTACACACACAACAGTTCTCCTACTCTAAGCCTTATAGCCCACAATGCTGAAACTTAATAACTTATAAAGAATGATTGTGAACTTGACCAAAATTTCAGTGACCTTTATTAATGCACCTATCTTGGTGACTTCCAATTTTGGTCAAGACTTTCCCCCAAATTCAAAAGTTGCCCACAATTTCAGTTCCCCTACTCTCTATGCCTTATACATCACCCAGAATACTGAAACTCAATAACTTCTAAAGAATGAGTGTGAACTTGACCAAAATTTAAGTGAACTTGATTAATGCACTTATTTTGGTGAATTCAAATTTTGGTCAAGACAGTCCCCCAAATTCAAAAGTGACACACAAATCCATTCCTCCCACTCTAAGCCTCATACCCCAAAATCCAGAACCTCAATAACTTCCAAAGCATGAGTTTGAACTTGATCCATACTTCACCAATTGACTGACCAGTCAAACAGGCTTAAAGGCCAGTTCGAGTCAGCCGGGCAGATCAGCTTGTTTGACCAGTCTGACAGGCCGTCGTCCAGCCTGTTTGATTGGTCAAACAGGTTGGACTGTCTGTTTGACCAGTCTGATATGCTGATTGACCTGTTCAACCGGTCGAACAGGCCGTTAAGCCTGTTCAACCGGTCAGACAGGCCGAAAGGCCTGTTCAACTGGTCAGACAGGCCGAACGGCCTGTTCCACTGGTCAGACAGGCCGAACGGCCTGTTCAACCGGTCAGACAGGCCGTTCAGCTCGTTTGACCGGTCAAACAGGCTTAACGGCCTTTTCGACCGGTCAAACAGGTGATTCAGCCTGTTTGACTGGTCAAACAGGCAGTCCAACCTGTTTGACCGGTCAAACTGCCTATGCAGCCTGTTCGACCAGTCAAACAGGCTGTCCACCCTGTCTGACCGATCAAACAGGCTGAGCTGCCTGTCTGGCCGTTCGGCCTGTCTGACCGGTCGATCCAGTTTGGTGCTGGTGGTTTGGAGTGCGATTAAAAATAAATAAATTCATTGTTTTTTTGTTGTTGTGTGGGCAGTCGCCGCTGCGCAATGCGGAGTCTTTTTGAGTTTCAGCGGAACTCGCGAGGTAGATGGGGCGGGGTTGGTCGGATTGGCGGGTTTGGAGGGGTTGAGACAAATGGCCTGGAAAGGCAGCTCGCGAATGAACTCGCAGACTGCCGCGAGTCCATCTACGAGATGCCTCAAAGGTGTGTTCATAGGTGATGGCTGTGCGACACTCCATCGCATGGCCGACACTAAGGAATTCCACCTCGGTTGGGCCTCCCACCGATGGAAACCCAACTGGGCTGGTGGCTAGCCGAGGAAAATTAGGTTCGGTTGGCAACCAACCGATGAATTTGTACCATCGGTTGGAAGTCCAACCAATGAATTATTATCATCGGTTGGACGTCCAACTGATGAAATCCCAGTATTTTTTCTTATTTTTTTTACCTTTATATACAACCATCTGCTTTTCTTCTTCCGTTTTTTTCCCCATTTTTTTTTCGTTTTTTTTTATTGGGACAACGTCTGTTCTCCGCATCCTCAGAGAACTTCAGTTCTCCGAGTGAGGAAACCATCTCAGAGAACTCAAGTTGTCCGAGTGCGAAAACCTCCTCGGAGAACTTGAGTTGTCCGAGTGAGGAATCCTCCTAGGAGAACAACCCTCTCGGAGAAATCAAAGTTCTCCGGGTGAGGAGACCCTTTCGGAGAACGGAAGTTCTCCGAGTAAGGAAACAGTGAGGAAACCTTCTCGGAGAACTTGCGTTCTCCGGGTGAGGGAACCTCCTCGGAAAACTTCCGTTCTCCAAGTAAGGAAACCCTCTCGGAAAACTTGAGTTCTCCGAGTGAGGAATCCTCCTAGGAGAACTCAAGTTCTCCGAGTGAGGAATCCTGATCCTTTCTCCGAGGAAGGAATCCTCTCGCAGAACTTCTGTTCTCCGAGTAAAGGGGAGAACTTGAGCTCTCCGAGGGCGGAATCCTCCTCGAAAAACTTGAGTTTTCCGAGAGAGGAAACCCTCTTGGAGAACTCAAGCGGAGAACTCAAGTTCTCCGGGGAGGTTTCCTCAACTCGGAGAACCCAAGTTCTCCCAGGGGGATTCCACACTCGGAGAAACCAAGTTCTCCGAGGAGTCAGGACGATTCCTCACTCGGAGAACTTGGGTTCTTCTTTATATGAAGACACCTGCTCGCAGCGGCCTGCCCAGCGGCCAGGTACTGGCTGTACCTGCTCGGAGAGAGGGCAGTCTCCTCAACAAGCAGGTACAGGCTGTACCTGCCTGTTGGGCAGGCTGGCTGCTCTCCGAGCAGGCACAGTCAGGTAAGTCTATATGTACCTGCTCGCCGAGCAGGCAGCTTGCTCACCGGCGGGGTACACACAGGCTGTACCTGCTCAGGGAGCAGGCAGCCTGCTCAACAGGCAGGTACAGGCTGCACATGCTCCCCGAGCAGGCTCAGGCTGTAATAGCTCTCACCAGCTCGCCGAGCAGGCACAGGATGTATGTACCAGCTCGGCGAGCAGTCAGCCTGCTCAACAGGCATATACAACCAGTACCTGCTTGCCGAGCAGGCAGCCTGCTCAACAGGCGCATTATGTGAGATACACCCTGCTGGTATGTACCTGCTCTCGGCCAACAAGGTGGCCTGCTCGTCGAGCAGCCAGAGGCTGTACCTGCTCGGCCAGCAGGTTGACCTGCTCGGCCAGCGGGCTGACCTGCTCGGCCAACAGGCTGTGTACCTGCTCGCCAAGCAGGTACAGGCTACCTGCTCGGCCGACAGTGTGTCCTGCCGCCGAGCAGGTTTGTACCTGCTCGCCGAGAGGAAACCTCTCGGAGAGCAGGTGTTTCCTGTGAAATATGAGATCAGGAGTTGCAACACCTGATGAAATAATAAATAAGATAATGATAAGTCTATTGCACGCTTATCACCGCGGAACACTTCTTCTGTAGAGACACACCTGGAAGAAGTATGTCAGAACCTCTTTATCACAGGTTTAATGAGTTTGAAGTGATAAAGGAGGACCGACATAGGTGGCCGAAATAGAGGGCATCTTATAGTCAGAGAAAGTGATGACGAAATAAAAGAAAATGATGACGTAGAGAAAATACAACAATGAAGTAATCATTAAAAAGTCCGACCACTAAGATGTTCAAGCAAGCCGTGAAGATCGATAATGCATCGAGTTGATTATTGCGATTCTATTTGAATGCACATGAATAGAACTTCAACATTTCCCTGCTGGCCGAGAGGAAACCTCTCGGAGAGCAGGTGTTTCCCTGCTCACCGAGTGGAAACCTCTTGGAGCCGGCAGGCTTTTCTGCGTGCCGCGCTGGTATATTGTACATACCAGCTTGATGGGCAGGCAAGCCTGCTCGCCGATCTGGTATGCACCAGCTTGATGGGCAGGCAACCCTACTCACCGAGCTGGTACATACCCGCTTGATGGGTATGCTTGTCGGCACGTCAAACCTACCTGCTTTCTACGGGAGGATTCCTCCTCGGAGAACCAGTAGATCTCCGGGAGAATTCATGCTCGGAGAACCAGTATTCTCTGGGAGGATTCCTTCCGGGAGAACTACTGGTTCTCTGGGAAGTAATCCTCATTGGAGAACCAGTAGTTCTCCAGGAGGATTCCTCCTTGTACCGCTACGGGTAGCGTAGCTGGCCCACCGTTACCAGAACGTAACTCCGTTTTGGTGGTACTAATGGTGCTGTTAGTAGCTCCAATGCTGATACAGTCTTTTTGGCACTTGGTACTTCTTATGAGTTATGTTACTATGGCCCGGTCAGGCTCAATTTACTTTTTACGGTACTATACTGCTTAGTCGAGTGAGAACTTGGAATGAAACTGCTGAGGGTGACGGAAACGATGAAACTGAGGGGGGTGGTTTTTTTGGGAAGGTAATTGGTGAAGATCCCTGTTTGCCAGAGGGACAGATGTGCCGCATTCCCATGTCCGTTTACATGTAAACTGACATGGGACTGTGGCACATTGCAGTAGTTTGGCTGGCGTGGCGGCAGTTTGTTGGTTGGGTAAGCGTCTGTGGGACACCATCGTCCCGGCCGCAGAAATGATGGGTAGTTAGGCTAAGGTAAGGGTACTGTAATGTTTTTTTATCCGTTATAAGTACCAATAAGCGTTACGATACAGATTTGTGATCTGATGGTTTTTTTTATTCTGTTACACTACCACGGTAACTACAAAAGCTCAAGTCACGTTACTGACATATGGGGAAATTTTGGGTGACTGGTGAAAGCAGTGCCTGTTTGACTGGTCGGACAGGGAGCTCAGCCTGTTTTACCAGTCAAGCAGGCCATTCTGCCGGTTGAACAGGCTGAACGGCCTGTTTGATTGGTCAAACAGGCTGTTTTGCCTGTTCAAGCGGTCAGAAAGGCTGAACTGCCTGTCCAACCGGCCAAATACGACGTTCAGCCTGTTCAACTGGTCAAACAGGCTGTTTTGCCTGTTCGACCGGCCAAACAGGCTGTTTTGCCTGTTTGACCGGTCAAACAGGCAGAATGGCCTGTTTGAACACTGGTTAGCATGTTAACTGACCCCACAAACATTGCGATAATTCTTTTTCTAGAGGGAAAAATTAAGTACCCATTACAGTATCCTTCGGAAGAAATTCTCACCGTTACTAGTAGCGTTAACGGTGGTCACTAGTAACGGTGTAAGTTACGTTACACTAATAAAAGTGGTTATCGTAGCATAGCGTAACTACCAATTTCTGGTCGCATCTTCAGTGATGCGCACACGGTCTCCTGGGTCACAGGGCCGCTTCACATGCTTCAGCGTTGCGAGAGCAGTTGTTGAGTTTTGGAACAAGCCCTGCCGTGTACGTAGGAAAAAAATATTCCAGGGGTCAAATGTGATACTGGCAGATACAGCCTGTCATGGTCCGCTACAGTACCCTCATCCCAAAAAGAAAAAAAGTGAGGGCCTCTACAATACTGAAAAAAATTAAATCTGGCCTTTACTTTGGTAGGTAGCATACCCTCAAGGTACCAGGAATTGTTACATTAATTCAAAGTCAATGGTACTGTACTGTACCGTAACTAC
Organism: Puccinia horiana; assembly: GCA_001624995.1. NCBI lineage: Eukaryota > Fungi > Basidiomycota > Pucciniomycetes > Pucciniales > Pucciniaceae > Puccinia > Puccinia horiana. The sequence continues at coordinate 162,927 of LWDY01000040.1, read as the reverse complement.
TGGGCGTTGGCCCAACCCATGTTCAAGTACTGGTGGAGCAATTTCCTTTCTGAAAGAACCAGTAGTTCTGTGGTAGGATTCCTCCTTGCAGAATGAATAGTTTTCCAGGAGGATTCCTCCTTGGAGAACCACTAGTTCTCAGGGAGGATTCCCTCCCGGAGAATAAGTATATTGAGGAATCCTTGGCGAGATGAGTGTTTCAGCAACATTTAAACGCTGCGCTACTTCACAGCGCAGGCAGTGGGATTTTGACCCGCTGTGCTGCACTTATTAGTAGTGGTGAAGCCGCTACCGCTACCTCTTTTTGGTTTAGGCAATCTTTTTCTAACTAATGTAGCAGCGCTTCTGCAGCGGTTTCCACAAAGTTGTAGCGCAGAAAAGCACACTTGTGCTATAAAAAGTGGCGAAAGTGCTGAGGCACTTGTGAGCTGAGAAAGAGAAATTATCATTCTAAATATTAAATAAAAAAGATTTTGCTACAAAATCAGTAAAAGCGCTGAAGCACTTTTGAGCTGAGAAAAAAAATGGAACAGGCAAGTGTTTTGATCTGATGTTAGGCCCTATTGTACCTTTCTTTGTAGTGAATTTTGGATTTCAGCTTGACGATCTGAGAATTCCTCTCCAATCTTTACCCACTCCTTCTGCAGTGTGCCGACCGACCAGTCTCAGAGGGAAGGAAGGGAGTACACTCCCTTCTCTTCCTTGGGAATTGCATGGCAATTCCTGGCAATTGCATGGCAATTCCTGGCAATTGCATGGCAATTCCTGGCAATTGCATGGCAATTCCTGGCAATTGCATGGCAATTCCTGGCAATTGCATGGCAATTCCTGGCAATTGCATGGCAATTCCTGGCAATTGCATGGCAATTCCTGGCAATTGCATGGCAATTCCTGGCAATTGCATGGCAATTCCTGGCAATTGCATGGCAATTCCTGGCAATTGCATGGCAATTCCTGGCAATTGCATGGCAATTCCTGGCAATTGCATGGCAATTCCTGGCAATTGCATGGCAATTCCTGGCAATTGCATGGCAATTCCTGGCAATTGCATGGCAATTCCTGGCAATTGCATGGCAATTCCTGGCAATTGCATGGCAATTCCTGGAAATTGCACAGTTGCAATCTCAAACAATGTCTGAATGTCAGGAGATGAAATTTTGGAATCTTCTCCTTCAAACCATTGGTCAATGAAGGTTTTTATTCTGTTGTCAATCCTAAGCAATGCCTGGCAACAGCACTGGGCCGCTGCGCTTTTTTGGAAAAAAGAGCAGTGTAGCAATCAATTTTCAGCCTGCAAACACCATAGCCTTAGCGTTGCTACACTGCATTACGCAGTGGTAAAGCCTTTTTTGCCGCTAAAAACTGCTGTAACACAGCGCTACAGCCATTTTTGCTGCTAAAAACAGCTGTAATACAGCACTACAGCTGTTTTTGCTGCTAAAAACAGCTGTAACACAGCGCTACAGCTGTTTTTGCTGCTAAAAACAGCTGTAACACAGCGCTACAGCTGTTTTTGCTGCTAAAAACAGCTGTAACACAGCGCTACAGCCGTTTTTGCCGCTAAAAACGGCTGTAACACAGTGCTTCAGCTGTTTTTGCCGCTAAAAACAGCTGTAACACAGCGCTACAGCTGTTTTTGCCGCTAAAAACAGCTGTAACACAGCATAACAACCTCTTTTTTGAGGTCGTGGTGCAACAGAAAACCTGTTAGCTATTAGCAGAATTACGCTGTGCTGTGCTACACTACCCATACGGTTAGCCTAGCGGGCCTACTGTTGCTGGCAATTAATTGCCAGGAATTTCCCAGCCATGCAAGCTTGTGGCAGAAGCAATGAATATGTATTTTTCTATTTTTCCATGATTCCACGTGAACTTGGGCTACTCATATTTCCTTTCAGTATCTCGTACATTGAAGTGGCCATGGTATTGTTAATGGATCCATAGTCTGTTCCATCAAAGCAATGTGTTGCAATTGCAAAGCAATGTGTTGCAATTTCAATTGCAATTGCAATTGCAAAGCAAAGCATTGCAATTGCAAAGCAAAGCATTGCAATTGCAATTGCAAAGCAATGCGTTGCAATTTCAATTGCAAAGCAATGCATTGCAATTGCAATTGCAAAGCAATGCGTTGCAATTTCAATTGCAAAGCAATGCATTGCAATTGCAATTGCAAAGCAATGCATTGCAATTGCAATTGCAAAGCAATGTGTTGCAATTTCAATTGCAAAGCAAAGCAATGCATTGAAATTGCAATTGCAATGCAATGTGTTGTCCATCTCAACCTACCAGCTGGCCCGGGATAGGGCCGGGGTTTCCTACTAAGGTAACTCTGTCATTCTTGGGTCGCCCCCCTTCAGGCGCATCTGCCTGCTTTACAACTAAGTTACAAATCCTGAGCTGCCAGATTCATAATATAACATCCTCCCGTAATCTGGATGCTCTTAGGCTCCAAACTCCGCTGGTGGGCTCATTCTCCTGCAGGTACATGTGGCCAATTAGAGACCAAGAATGTAAATCTGTCAGAAAAGAAATGGCTCCACCAGGACTCGAACCTGGTTTGGGCTAACTTTAGGTGCCTGTTTACCACTATTCTACAGAGTCTGAGCTTCCAGATTCATAATCAACAGTTTCTCCGAGGAGGAATCCTCCCTGAGAACTGCTGGTTCTCCGAGGCAGAATCCTCCCGGAGAACTACTGGTTCTCCAAGGAGAAATACTCCCAGAGATCTACTGGTTCTCCGAGTTTCCGATATATCAATCTAAATATGTGCAGGTTCCATTAGGATCTTTTCCTTTATTCATCTTCCGTAATGTGTTACTCACGAGACTTTGTCTGCGCTAATCCTGTCGGCTAGGTTTCTTACAGTTGGGATAGGTTTATCGAATGATCTGTTTTTATTCATTTGTTTTGTTTACTTTGTTAGTGTTTTTCTTCTATGCTGATTAATACTCAACACTTTTACTCACCTCTTGGGCTCCTGGTTTCGCTGTAGTATTTGACCGTTTGGTTGATTCTCGTTACCGGGACCGCTTGCACCTGTTTACAGATGAGTAAGGTTCAACCGGTTAGGTTTTGGTTCAACTTAGTGCAATTGGAGCACAGCGCACGACTTGCCTTTGCTTGTTTTCCGCTCGCTTCCGCGGCACAACCTTTTGGTTTCTTGAACTGCTGATGAATTCTGACATCCTCTTGGCGAGCAGAGAAACACCGGCTCTCCGCTGCTGTCCGGGATGTTTCCTCCAGCGAGAAGGTAAACACCTGCTCCATGAGAGGTTTCCTCTCGGCGAGAAGGTAAACACCTGCTCCACGAGAGGTTTCCTCTCAGCGAGCAGGTAAACACCTGCTCCACGAGAGGTTTCCTCTCAGCGAGCAGGTAAACACCTGCTCTACGAGAGGTTTCCTCTCGGCGAGCAGGTTAACACCTGCTCTACAAGAGGTTTCCTCTCGGCAGGCAGATAAACACCTGCCCTCCAAGAGGTTTCCTATCGATGAGCAGGTGTACACTTGCTCCCGGGGAGGAGGCCTTTCTCTTCGCAGGTAAATATTAAACTAGCAGTCTTTTTGTGAGGATGTGTGCATTGTAAGCAAGCAAGCCAGGAGCAGCGACGACGACGAACAGACAGATAACAAACCTGAGACAAAAAGGAAAATTAGCTTGAAGAAGATGAAGAGACACTGAGAGTGAGAAATGAAAGAAACGGATCTGAAGACAAGTTTGTTAGTGAGTTGAGAGTTGAACAATAGTTGAAGTGTGAACGGAAAAACAACGAAGAGATTGAGACTTTTAAGAAACGACAACTAGGTTTAGAACAACTTCTGCGGAACAAATCTTGTCTATCTAACCCTGACGATTAAATGCTTGTAGAGAGGAACGGTGGAATATGCTAATAGTAAACACCTGCTCGCCATAATTATTGTTGAGATGAACTGGAGCAGCAGAGCACGAAGTGGGATGTGTTAGTGGAAGGATGAGATTTCAGAAGAAAGAAAGAATGAATGAAACAAAGAAAGAGAAACAATAATGAGAATTGAATGAGAAACTTACCTGGAGCAGCAGAGCACAAAGTGGGATGTGCTAGTGGAAGGATGAGAAAAGAATCCTTCCACGTCTGCTACTCCAGGTTGATAAACTGAATGAAAATGTCACACACGTGACATGTGCTATGAAAGTTGGAAGCACACAACACAACAACTCCAACAATTATGCCTCTCGGTGAGCAGTGGTACACCTGCTCTCCGAGAGGTTCCCCATTGGCGAGCAGGTAAAAACCTTCGTGGAGAGAAGGTGTTCACCTGTTCGTCAAGAGGAAACCCTCCGGAGGGCATGTGTTTACCTGCTCGCCGAGAGAAAACCTCTGGAAACCTCTCGGAGAGCAGGTGTTTACCTGCTCGCCAAGAAGAAACCTCTCGGAGAGCAGGTGTTTACCTGCTCGCCAAGAGGAAACCTCTCGGAGAGCACGTGTTTACCTGCTCGCCAAGAGGAAACATCCCGCAGATCAGGTGTTTACCTGCTTGTCGAGAGGAAAACTCTTGGAGAGCAGATGTTCACCTGCTCGCCAAGAGGAAATCTCTCGGAGAGCGGGTGTTTACCTGCTAGTCGAGAGGTTTCCTCTTGGAGAGCAGGTGTTTGTTTACCTGCTCTCCGAGAGGGAACCTCTCGGAGAACAGGTCTTCACCTGATCGCCGAGAGGAAACCCCTCGGAGAGCAGGTCTTCACCTGCTTGCCGAGATGGTATCTCTCGATGAGAAGGTATACACCTGCTCACCGAGAGGTTTCCTCTCGGCGAGGAGGAACATACCTGACTGGCGGCAGGTCACCCTGCTGGCAGAGCCGGTCCAATGGCCATGTTCCCGCTTGGCGAGCAGGTCACCCTGCCGGCCGAGCAGGTACAGTGTGTACCTGCCTGGTGAGCAGGTCACCCTGCCGTCCGAGCAGAGCCTTTACCTGCTTGTTGAGGAGACTGCCTTCTCTCCGCGCAGGTATAGCCAGTACCTGGCCGCTGGGCAGGCCGCCTGCCCTGCGAGCAGGTGTCTTCATCCGAAGAAACCAAGTTCTCCGAGTGAGGAATTGTCCTCGGAGAACTTGAGTTCTCCGAGTGAGGAATCCTCCTGACTCCTGGGAGAACTTGAGTTCTCCAAGTGTGGAATCCCCCTGAGAGAACTTGGGTTCTCCGCTTGAGTTCTCCAAGAGGGTTTCCTCTCTCGGAAAACTCAAGTTTTTCGCGGAGGATTCTGCCCTCGGAGAACTCAAGTTCTCCGAGAGGGTTCTCTTACTCGGAGAACAGAAGTTCTGCGAGAGGATTCCTTCCTCGGAGAAAGGATCAGGATTCCTCACTCGGAGAACTTGAGTTCTCCTAGGAGGATTCCTCACTCGGAGAACTCAAGTTTTCCGAGAGGGTTTCCTTACTTGGAGAACGGAAGTTCTCCGAGGAGGTTCCCTCACCCGGAGAGCGCAAGTTCTCCGAGGAGGTTTCCTCACTGTTTCCTTACTCGGAGAACGGAAGTTCTCCAAAAGGTAGGCCTACCGAAAGGGTCTCCTCACTTGGAGAACTTTGATTTCTCCGAGAGGGTTTCCTCAATCGGAGAACTCAAGTTCTCCAAGAGGGTTTCCTCACTCGGAGAACTGAAGTTCTCCAAGGAGGTTTTCGCACTCGGAAAACTTGAGTTCTCTATGGTAGTTTCGTCAGAGCATCTCCAGTGGATCATCCATGGATGCGTCCCTGGGCAGCGGGCCTGGATCACATTTCACAGGCCTGTCAACAGGTGCTCTGCAGTGGACTCGCCAGAAATAGTGACCTGCTACAATGGCTCGACCCAGACTTGGTCTGCCAGACCACAACCCGATTTTTTTTTTTTTTAATCTATCAAAAGATTTTTCGGACTTGCACTAACTACCATCGAAGATGGATTGAACCTGCACTTCATGGATGAAAACAACGATCTGTTTATCGCGATGCAAATCGGCTCCTCCTCCTTTTTTTTGTCTTCAGTTTCTTTGTACATAGTTGTTTTTCTTTTTTTTTGACTTCTTTGATTTCTTTTTCCGTCGTCTTTTAAGGAATTGGAGTATCATAGTTGTCTTGATCCTGGATTGATTGTATTTGGAGTTTGTCAAGAGGATCCACGTCTATGGTGCCGAAAAGCTGTGGATCGAGGACATGTGCCCTTGCGAATGTGGTGGGAGGAACAGCGGTCGAGATGGCGAGTTGTTGACGGAGTCACAACCGAATTGGTGTATAGCAGGTCGGAAGGAAACTCGCTACAACCAGGGATATGTAGTAAGTCTGAGCAACCCTGGATCAATTTGGCGAGTCGGGTAGCAGGAGCGTTGGACCCCAAATTTTTCCGCGACTTGCTAAATTGAGGTTGCAGGCCCCGTTTTAGTGAGTCGGTTGGAGATGCTCTCACTCGGGGAACTGAAGCTCCCTGAGGATGCGGAGAACAGACGTTGTACCAATAAAAAAATAAATGGAAAAAGAAAAGAAGATGGTTGTATATAAAGGTAAAAAAAGTAAGAAAAAATACTGGGATTTCATCAGTTGGACGTCCAACCGATGATAATAATTCATTGGTTGGACTTCCAACCGATGGTACAAATTCATCGCTTGGTTGCCAACCGAGCCTGATTTTCCTCGGTTAGCCACCAGCCGAGTTGGGTTTCCATCGGTGGAATTCCTCGGTGTCGGCCATGCGATGGAGTGTTGCACAGCCACACACCAATGGAGCGAATACATTGGCTGGCTCGGTGACCGGGTCTAACTCGGGTGTTTGCTCACCGGGGTCAACTTGGGGAGCAATTTCCTCGCGCGACCCCCAACCGAGTTTGACTCAGCTGTGGATTGCATCGGGTGCATGCAATCCCAGTTTGAATTGGGTGACCGCAACCCAGCTCAAGGGGCATGCACCCATGCTGGCAGTGTTGCAGGATCTCCAACGTTGACGGTTCGAGATTTCCTCGGCGGCTTTTTGGAACTATTTCTGGCTCGACAGAGACTGGAGAATTGTGAAAGGCTTGTAGATGATGGATGAAAGGCCTCAGCTGGGCCGGAAACCTTTCGGGCATAGACAGCAATGCATTCAAGTTGCCAAGACGGGAATAGTTGGTGAGGAATGTTACTTCAAGCTCACCTGAAGATTTTGAAAGCAATGCACATCAGTACTGATGCGAAGTAACATAAAAAGGCGATTGTTGTGGGACGCTTTCAAGATCAAGCCCATGAGTCTCTCCATGGAGAATGACCACCATGCTCTCCAAGGCCCAAATCTATCCAGGCAATCGGCAAGGTGTACTGACATGTGAAGGTTGGGAGCAAGGGTGACATCAGGGAAGAGAACCAGGCAGCTGTTCAAATACTCCAAAGTATGCTCTCGATACTTCCTGACTCGGTTGGCTATCATTGATCTCTTGAGGGCCAAGTTGACCATCGAAACTAGATGGGCAAAGTTGCGGAAGAGAGATCGGGCAGGCGGGCCTCTGGAGGCCCAGTAAACTGGCAAGATTAGTGGGAGTTGAATTGTGAATAAATTTTGCCATTTGTCTGCCAAAAGATGCCTTGCCCAAGATGGGTAGGGCTCACTTGATCCAGGTTGGGACGCGGATCCGCGGCAGGAGTTTGTTCTCAAAATCTAGCGCATCCCTGTCAATGATGACTTTATCTTCTGGCGGGGGTGTCCAGGTTCCAGTATCTTAACCATCAGCATCAAGATTGGGCAAGAATGAATTGTCGCTTGATTCAGTCAAGCCAAACTCCATCAAGTTGAATTGCATGCCGGTTTCGTCATCTTCACTGGCCGGGCTTGGAGGTCGAGTGGCTGTGGGTACTTCCTTTCTAGAATCTTGTTTCAGGTCCCTTATTTCTTGTTTAGCCGTTCCTTTGGGGTCTGGCTCCTGAGCCACATCGGTCATGGCCCAAAAACGTTGGCAATGCCATTTCAACAACCCCAACAAGAGATTGTGCATCGACTCAACAACATGATAGTTGATGATGTCCCAGTACGGTAACTCGAGCATAACGGAATACCGGACACCATGAGCCAGCAAAATATCATCTCACATTTTTGAAGTAGTAGCGTCCCGAGATTTGATTGCATGTACCTTGTGATCTGCTAGGTTGCGGGGAGGCCATGTGTCAGGCTTAAGATTTGTGATATCTGACCTTTTCAAGAGGCAAAACGAGCACATTCGAGTGGCCATGGCACTTGCGAATCCAAGGCCACGGTGGAGGGCCGGCAAATCTGCAAAGAAAGGGAGGATGGCTGCATGGATACGGCGTCCTTGAGGGTGAAGGATAGTCTTAGATAAAATTAGTCCAGTCGACCATAGCACCTTCATCTGCTCAACAATCGGTCGGAGGATCCAGTTGGTTTGTTCTAGTGACGGTTCCTTTGGGCCAGGCGCGATTCCAACGACAAAGAGGTTCTCGGGCTTATAGCGGAATTCTAAGGGCAAAGAGTAACAAACCATGATCACAAGGGTAATACTGACATGCTTTCCGGCTTGTTTATTCCCGTAAGGATTGATGCCGTCCATGAAGAGGCTGAGTGTCAGATTTTCCGATTTGCTTGTATATTGCCTTCCGTCTGGTCCAAGAAATTTTTTCCACGTACTTGAATGTTGGATATGTGTGGCTTCATGATTGGGGTCGAAGGGATTGCTAGCTAGAGTTGCGCTTCTTTCTAAAGCGGTCTTGATTCCTGGGCGTGAGAAAAGTCTGGCAAGCCAATCATACAGGTTTTGGTATGCATAAAATTTGATTGGACGCTCGCCGTTTTTACCCAGTCAAACTAGTTGGGCTCCACACATATTGTCTTGGTCAAAATCAACTATATTGATGCAGTGCGTCGGGCATTGCGGGTTGTCCGTCTGGGTGTTGCTTCCGCCTTCATTTTCAGGTTGCGCCGGGTTGGGTATGGAGTACATCCCAAAGCAGGATTGGCAACACATAACCTTAATGAGTTTCGGATCGATTTGTATCCAATTAAAGGCGGTTCGGACATCAACTGGCAGAGATTTGAGAATTTTTTCTTGGCGAGAGGTGATGGGCTGGGTAGGAGATTCGTCGAGGCCACCTGAAGCTGTGAGGGTCAGCAGATCCTTTCCACATCTAAAAACCAACCCGACGTTTTGAATGAGACATATCTGAATACCGCTAGCACTGTAGCCAAAATTGAGACATGCAGAATAGCGGGATTGGCTTTCTCTAGAGTGAAATGGTGGTACGGACCTATAAAACCACAGAAATTATTTAAGTATTGTTGGCCGGTAGTTAGCATTTAAAGAAGAAAAATTGGCGAACTGCAATCGTAGGTGTTGGATATATCTATCGCATCTTGGTTGGGACGCTGGGATTCAAGGGTAACTTCATCGCCATTCAGTTCAGACACGGCGTTGCTTTTAAATGTATTGTCTGAGTCATCATTATCGGAGTCTGTAATCGAAATGGTGAGGCATCAAGTTTCTATGAGGTAGGCCTACATCACCAGGACAGGTAGACTTACCTTGATCAGCTTTGTATCAGGCTTCTGTTTGAATATTCCCCGCTTCGTGGTTAATTTTAGTATTTCGAGAAACCATGGCACCAGGTTTCCAGTTGCCATCCTTGCCTCAGTAGCGCTGTTCAATGCATCGGAAGGTTCGGCAGGGGCATACCGCAAATCAGGCATATGCTAGTTCAAGAGGTTGGATTTATTGAAGTAAGAGACAGATGGTGAGGGTGAGAGGGGAAGATGGCAGGGTGCCGTAACGCAAGGGGGAGGGGGGAGGGAAGAGATAAGAGTAAAGAGGCATGGAGGGACTTCAGGAAAAACAGGGAGAGTCGAACTGTGCAACCAAATACATGTGGATATTCAATTTGATAGGGATTCGCATTTCCATACATCAGAAGGGGATCGAAAACCAAGAGGACGGTTTACCAGGTGGTAAGACGGTGTTTATGGAGTCAATTACATTCTGACCAAAGATGGCCAACCAAGCTGGGATAATTGGAGCACAAGGACATGTTTGTCACCCTTGATTCTTGTGTGCCGAGATGCAGACCGGCCTAGAGCCAGCTGTGGCAGCAAGCTAGCTGGGATGTTCTTTTTCCGGGTGGGGTGGAGCAGGTGCAGCACTTGTTGTAAAGAGTGAAGCTGGTATTGAGACCATTGGCCATTGCTATTTACACTATATACATCAAGATTTAAAAGCATTTCGAGACAATTGAACATTGCTATTTTATTTACATAATAAGAAATAAAAACTATATACATTAAAAATTAAAATGGGAGACACAGTCGCGAAAAGAATGGATGGGCAAAAATGTGACTGAGATAAGAGCTATCATCGTCGGGACTTAGATCATTCTCTCTAAGCACTTTATAGGACCCTTCAAGGATGGGCCAGGCCGGATGTTCAAAGAATTTAACTGAGGGATTCTTTGGGACCTCAGCCACTCATTACAGTAGACGTCGCACGGGAGTGACTCTGCACATGGTCTGCTGCTGATCTTAGGATCTCGGGGCCGGAGTCGTGGGATACATGGTCTGCCATAGTCTTTACATCCAGATTCCTGCTTCAATTCAATGAGTCGGTCAACCAGTTGGAATGCCCTTCCAATTCGAGGATGACGCCATGGTAAGGCTTGGACTAAGACACGTTTGCTGCTGTCTGAATCATCGTCGCCGTCTTCAGTTTCGGCATTGCTGGTGCAATCATGAGCCACCAGAATTAAAGGGATGAGGGCCGCTTGAGTAGACAAGAATTTAATTCGGTTATCACGTAGCTGTAGTGGCCAATGAGGATCTACAAGATTGAAGTATAGGCTTACACGTCGGGTACATGCATGGCCCTCACATCAAGTCGTTGAGGATCCCAAGCTGCTTCTCGATAACTGCAAGGGTATAAGGTCAGCTGATGTTTGGTTCAAGGACTCTCAACAGACACCCACGTTCGTTGGAGTTGCTTGGCGTGATTGAGAATTTCTTCACAGAAAATTTGCCAAATCAATTTCAGAGTATTCTCCTGCTCAGACCAACTTGATGAAGGTGCGATGCGCAAGGTCCCACAGGAAGATATTGTCGGCATGACGGGGACCCTGAGTAAAGTCAGGCCGGAAGGATAGGACCCCCGATCTTCGAATATCTTGCCAAATGATAGAGAGTGTGGCGGGTGTCGCTTCCCTATGACCGGGGCCGTCAGGGTAAGGGAAGGCGGGGCCGTCATCTTCAGCCAAAGGGGGGCTGGAACTCATGGCATCCTCGTCAAAGTCGTCAAGATCCCGCGTCCACTGAGCCTTCTCGAGGTCCGTCGCTGGAGGTGGGAATTGGTTCAAGTCCATGCACTTACCAAAAAGTGTTCTGAAATGTACCCGAACTCGAGCCTGAAAGTAGAGAGAGCTGTTACTGTGCATCCTTCTGCAACTATTTATGATTACTACGTACCAAGAGATCCAAATCTCGGTGTTGTCCTGAGGGGCGACTGGGCCCAGCTGCAGCATTGCTTGGCCTGAGATTTGCCAGATGGACCCTCTCGAGGCAATCTGTGAGACAGCCAGTCACCAGGGTCATCTCGGCTAAAACGCCTTTGCCAATGCATCCACATGCGGCCGCGGGACCGGATCGAGGATTAAATTTGTCGTGAGCTTCAATCGATGGTTCAGGTTCAGGCGACCAGTGACTAGGCCTGGACTCCCCTTGCTGAAGGATTGGGATTGTGGAAGTCGAAATGATGGTCGACGAGGGTTGCGGGAGGCGCGGAAGACTCTTTGTCTTTGTCTTCGTCGGCAAACCTCGGCTGCAGTTGGGATACGGGAGGGACGGTTGGGCATAGGTGTGGGTCTTCGCACTCGTTTGGGACCTGGTGGGCTTGAAGAAGTGTCATCTGGTTGCTTTCGTTTTCTTCGGGGACCTGTGGAAAAAAGGACACCACGGCTGGGTTGAGACAAGGGGCAGGCCTGTGGGACTTTGAGGGGAGAGAGGTATGTGATCAGACTGCTGCGGTTGATGTTCATCCTGGTACTGATTCGATGGATGCACAGCATAGCTATTCTGTCGGGAAGCCCATTGTGTCCGATTACGTGGGTTGGGCTGGGGTAGTTCAGCAGGAGACGCATGGGGAGCACCGCAACTTCGTGTGGTTCGGACAGATTCTGGAGAAAAATCCGCTGGCCTGTTTCTCTTGCGTCTCAGCTGATGGGCTGATGAGTGATCGGACTGCTCCGGTTCGGGGGCATTCTGATCATGAAAAGACGGACGCGTAGCGCAGCTATTCTGTCGGTTGGTTTGTGGTCTACGACTACGTGGGGTAGGGGCTCGACGGTGGGCGAGAGCGCGGCATTAATTCTGGGACCAGGGCAGGGGCATTTGGCGTGGGCAGAGCTTTCATTTGGTTGGTCCTTCCTTTTCTTCGAAAAATCAGGGAGAACAGGAACAAAGTTAACAGAGTGGCCACCAGCGGCAACAGAGGATGGACGAGTCAGTCTGCGACCTCGGTTGGGATTGATGATGCGCTTGGTTTGACGTGTCACTTGTCTACCAGAGGTCGGCGGTCAAGCCTGGGGGAGATTCTTTGGACGCTTCTGCCGAGAGTTTTCGGTTGGAAAGATTCTATTCATCGACCCTATGGTTGCTGCGTTGGTTGAGGCTCGGGTAGAGCGAGTACTGACTGATGTCATTGAGGCTGTAGTGATGGAGTGCAGATATTAGCATAATGTAGCTTGTCTCTCTACTAGCATACATTAGACTAAGTAGATAAACAAGTTTGCGGTCCGCAGCACTTCAGTAAACCTAATTGATCATGTAGTTAGACTCGTCAACCGGTTGTACACTTTTTCTCATCATCATTCAAGGTTTCATTACTTTCTGTTGCTCACACTTCGCTTTACCCCAAACTCTGTTTAGGTTTGCTCATTTCTCGTGTTGCCGCCGCATCTCTGCCTGCTTGCTCACATGAACTCCTTTGCTCAAAAGCTTTTAAGCTAATAGGTTGTGAGCCCAGTTTGTGTTTAAATACCTCTGGGAATAAATTTTCTTTTGATCAAATCATTTTCGTTACTCGACATGTCTGATAACTTGTCAAAACTTCCAATCCTGAAGGACGAAAATTACTGTTATTGGAAATCTCAAATTCTCTCCTATTGCATGGAGAAAAACTTGGACGCCTTTCTCTTTTCCGACAAGGCAGCCTCGGCCTTGGATGACACTCAAAGGGAAGCGTGGACTGAAAAGAAAACCTCCGCAGCTGGAATCCTCCGGCGACATCTTAGCGAAGATAACATCGCAAAGTTCATCAGCAACGAAAATTGCCGAGAACCCCACATCATTTGGGAGGCCCTTCGGAAACACTTTGAATCCAGTTCTTCCCAAAACCAAGCTAAAGTCTATCAGAAATTTCTGAAAATCGGATTCAACTCTAGTCTCAAGGATCTTCTTACCCAAGTTGACAATAGCATTGCCAACATGCAAGCGGTTGGACTCAAAATTGGTATTCCTTATGACTCTCAGCCGGATGTAAACAAAACTCTACTGGCTGAACACATTGTCAGCCTTCTTCCTTCGACATTCGGCCATACTAAGGAATTGATCTTCACAAAGCGACCTTTGACACTCAAGAAGATACGAGACAATCTTGAAGCAAAATTTCAGGATGAAGAGGAAATTTCTGTCAAAATGGAAGCAGCAAACTCCGCTTCTTCTAAAAATTCGTCCAACAAGTGCAGCAATGGACGACACAATCCTTCGGCCAGACACAGAAAGGATCGATGTTTCGAACTCCATCCTCTACTCAAGGAAGAATACAAAGCTAGATTGAAAGGAAAATTCGTGGCAAAGGTGGCGTCACTGGCCAGCCCCTCTTCCGAGAACAACAAAGCTAGTGTCATTAGTAATCCCTTGGTGTACAGTGCTTTGAGCAGAGAATTGTCCACTCACCGATCGGACGACTCCTCACTTCTTTTGTTGGACAGTGGTTGTTCTGACCATATGTTCCCCAATATTTCCACCTTCTCGTCTTACAAGCCGATGACCTCTCTGGTCAAAAAAAACTCTTCCAATCGTTGGTTCAGGCTACATTCTAATCAAAAATACTTTCGGGGATATCCACCTCTTCAAGGCGGTTCATGTTCTGAATCTGTCACCTCCTCTCATCAGTTTTGGGAGATTGTTCCTCAAGATTTGTTCACTTGTTCGATTGAGCACTGACAAGTTTTCAATTCAAGATTCCACTACCAACTCCACTCTTTCATGGGCAGGTCAAAAGTCGGGTTTTCTCAGTCAGCGGATCGATACTCAAATCTGAGGGTCAGTCCTCTGCATCATCTGTGTTCAAAGCATCGCAAGCTGATGCTGAGCAACTTCACAGGCGAGCCGGTCATCCTAGCGGAGAAGCTTTAAAGCGCATGTTTGGCGTGGAATTTAACACGATGGATTGTGATTCTTGTCGTCTTTCGAAACCCCACCATCTGCCGTTCTCCGGTAAACTTCCCGACACCGAACATCCTTTGAATTTCATCTACATGGATCTTAGCGGCAAGATATCTCCTATGACATGTGGAGGGGGGTGTTATTACTTTAAAATCACAGATGCCTTTTCCTCTTCCAAACATGTTTTCATACTCTCTCGCAAGTCACAAGCGTTCAAAAAATTCAAATCATATTGCATAGAAGTCCAAAACTTTCACTCTCGCGGCATTATAAACGTCGTCACTGACGGCGGTGGCGAATTCTGCTCGGCAGAGTTTGAGCAATTCTATGCTGAGCATGGCATCATTCACCACGTCACCACACCTTACACTCCTCAGCAAAACTCAATAGCTGAGAGGGGAAATCAAACCACGAGCGAGAAAGCGAGGTCACTCCTTAAGCAAGCTAATCTTGTTGAGTTTGTCTGGGTGTATGCTCTGTCATCCGTCTCTTTCATTTCACATTGTCTTATACTGTTTATCTGAGACAATGATCGTGGTAGGATCTCTTCCTCATCCTTCCACGGTCAAAGTCCACCTTGCTCACCAGCAACGTGTCCTCTGTC
This sequence comes from Puccinia horiana, assembly GCA_001624995.1. Classification (NCBI taxonomy): domain Eukaryota; kingdom Fungi; phylum Basidiomycota; class Pucciniomycetes; order Pucciniales; family Pucciniaceae; genus Puccinia; species Puccinia horiana. Next base: position 147,926 of record LWDY01000040.1, on the reverse strand, counting down.
TCAGCTTTGTCACTATCAATAGGTTATGAGCCCCAGTGCTTACTAGCTACACCGATAAACATTAAACGTTAATTCGAACTTTCTGAGCGGACGTTTTGCGAACCACTATCTATCAAAGGATCCCTAACTATGTCGACATCTCCAACAAACCCAATTGTTGCTAGTTTGGATAAAAAACCTGAAACGGAAAACAAGTCGTTTCCAGTTGCTACTACTCTTTCGGCATTAAAAATAACCGGTATCGATCAGCTTACTCCTCCCGGTTCTGATTCGAACTACCTAGATTGGAGTTTCATTTTGAAACTTCATCTTCAAGCAACGGTAGTCTCACACGTTCCAATCGGGTTCAAGAGAACATAGCCGTATGTTCCATTATCTCTCGAACGGTCCACTCTGCAAACTATCGATACATACAAGAATTTGCGGATGACACTGCTAAAATGTGGGTTTCGATCAAAAATGCCCATCTTGACTCCTCTTCTAGCAGTCGTATGTTTTGGTTACGAAACCTGGTTCAATCCAAAATGGTTGGTAACGACATCGATGCTCATATCGATGAAGTCGGAATCAACACGGAGAAATTGAATTCGTTGATTACGCCAGAGAATCCTTTGATAGCCGATGAACTTCATTTGACTGCACTTCTGATCTTCATTGTGTCTCTGCACTCATGAATGAGGAGAAGGTTTCATCTTCAAAGATTATTTTGGCTTTGAAATCGGAATCATTACGTCGTAAAACTCGTGGTGATGATGTTTCACTTTCGATTTCCATTTAATGAAAGGCCGTCGAACAACCATCATCATCGAATTTTTGTACCTTCTGCAAGCGTCCTGGTCATGAGTTGACAACTTTTAATAACACGGCTCGAATTCTACAAGAGCACAAAAACAAACGACACGAAGAACTCTTAGTGAACAACAACAACTAATCGACTAAGTCTTCTTTCAACAAATCCGGAAAGAAACCTCAAGCGAAAGCGGGTCATACTTCCATCGTGGAGCTTGACGACTATTCCCAGTATGATGGCTCTTCGGTTTCCGATGGTGATGAAGTTGATGTTTCAGCTTGACCTGCCGTTGTCTCTGCTCGTCCGGAGGTCACTTCTGTTATCTCTCGCATTTCGAGTGCTGCTCGAGCAGATTTCAATGTCGATTCGGGGTGTTCGCTTTCTATGACACCATTTCAATCTCAAGTTTTTAGTCTTCAACCAGACGCAACCTCTATTCATCTTGCGGATAGTTCCACTGTCAGATCCACTCAAGGTGGTCTTTCTGATCTCCCTCTCAGTGCGAAAATATCTGTCAAAACTTTGGTAGTTCCGACTCTTCATGAACCTCTTTTGTCGGTAGCTGGTGTTTGTGACAAAAATCTTGCGGTCTTGTTCACGAGTCAGTCCTGTAAGATTTTACAAGCAACCGATCTTACTATCTGAGGTGTCGAAGTGGGATCCGGCTACCGAAAAGGAAATCTTTACTATCTCCCCTCTGTGTCAGATGCAAGATTTCCTTCTACCTCTGCTTCTGCCTCTGTGAACACGTCCTCAACATCGACTGATCTGAACAAATCCCTTCTGGACTTTCATCTTTTGCTTTCACACGCAGGACTGAAACCTTTGAAATTGTTTCTACGAAATCACGGTATTCGTCCTAAAATTATGAACGAAATAGATGTTCAAAAATGTTCAGTTTGTGTTCAATCAAAAATGGAGGGGATCAGATTCAAAAGCCGTTTTTCTTACCGATCTACTCTACCTGCACAAATCATTCACTCAGATGTTTGTTCATTCGAAGAAAAATCCCGCAAGGGTTATAACTATTTTGTAACTTTTGTTGAGGACTGCTCTAAAGCTGTATCAGTGTTTCCAATGAAATCCAACAGTGATACTTTCAATTGCTTCAAGATCTTCAAGATTTTCTTTGAAAAAAGTGGCAGTCATAAGATTCTCTCTCTTCGCTCGGATAACGGTGGAGAATATCTTTCCAAGGAATTCGCCAACTTCTTAGTTTCTTCCGGTATTCATCATGACCCAGGTCCCCCTCACTCTCCTGAATCGAATGGGGTTTCTGAAACGACGAATCGAACTCTGTACACTCATGACTGCATCTCTACCTAAAATTTTTTGGGCAGATGCCCTTCGATCTTCCAACTCGATTTCAACTCGATTCCTCTCAACACCCCTTCAGGATTCAAATCTCCAAACTCCATCTTGGGAATCCCATCGAGTGGTCCTTGGCGACTTCATCCATTTGGATGTTTAGTTTGGTATAAAATCCCAGAGGCCAACCGATTGAAACTTGATCCCAAAGCTAGAGCTTCCCTAATATTGTCATATCTCTCAGATGGCAATGGATACAGGCTATGGGACTTAGAGCAAAAGAACGTTTTCAAATCAAAAGACGATAGCTTTCCTTTTCCTTCGAAGCTTTGCATTCCAACTACACCTATTCAAGTGGAATTACCTTGGCCGGTACGACCAGTTTCTAAAAACTTTACTAAATCCCCTTCTGATTCTGATTTGCCTATTCATTCTAATCCATCAACAGATCTTGAATCGGATTTCGGACTTCATTTTGATCTTTCTACAAGGATTGATCGTCGTCTGAGTGCATCAATTCATGCGTCGCAAAATCCAAATATTCCAATTTCTTCCGATCCTCATCTTGATGATACTATCATCAGGAGGTCCTCTAGGGTTAAGAAAGTTCCTGACAAACTCGGTAACTGGTCTAAATCAGAAGTCACCGAGGAACTCCCTGTTGAGGACAATCCAGATACTCCTAAAACATGGAATCAGTTTCTAAAATCTCCTAATAAACTTCGATGGTTGAAAGCGGCTAACGAGGAATTCGCTTCTCTTCTCGGTCTGGAAACATGGAAACTCATTCCACGGCCGACCGATCGAAAAATCATTAAGTCTAAATGGGTCTTTAAGGTGAAAAGACGAGCCGATCATTCAATTCAAAAGCTTAAAGCAAGACTAGTTGCTATGGGCTATTCGCAAGTTCACGGGATTGACTACAACGAAGTCTTTTCTCCTACTCTTCGTCTTGATACTCTGCAGATTATTCTCTCACTTCTGGCAATTAAGAAATGGTCTGGTCAACAGGTTGATTTCAAAACGGCCACCGTGAAAAAATTGAGGTGACGTACAATGAACTCCAGGTAAGTCTCCTGTGTTACTCCGCTTTGAAACTCCAAGCTTATCTTTGTTTGTGCATGTAACAATGGACAATTTAGGGCGTTCAGCCAATTCCAGCTGAACAATGTCCGCAGGACGGTTAGCTCAGCGGATAATCTGTTGATTTTGTCAAAGGTCCTCGTCCCCCTGCAGCGCAAGCATGTTGAGGGGATTGATAGGGGAAGGACCCCTTCTTTTGCGCACACCCAAGAAAGAGGGCATGTTGTGTACAAACCTTTTTTTTGGGCGTGCATGCCCCTGTTTCCAGCAAAGAAAGTCGTGCACGCCACAAAGAACGGTGTGCAGGGCAGGCACGCCCAACGAAAAGGCGTGCCCACCAAAACAGAAGGGCGTGCTCTGTTGGCACACCATTTCCTCTCGGCCTTCAATGATCGGGAGGAATCTTCCGAGTCATCGAGACTATACAGTCTTGATGGCCAGGAGGAATCCTCTGAGTCATCAAGATTATACAGTCTTGATGACCGGGAGGAATTCTCCCAGTCATTGATACTCTGTAGTTGAATCCTTCTAGTCCTCCCGGTCATGGAGACTGTATAGTCTTGATGACTGCTACGGTCCTGATGACTGAGAGGCATCAATACTGTACAGTCTGGACGACTGGGAGGAATTATCCAAGTCATTGAGACCCTATGGCCTCGATGTCTAGGAGGAATCCTACGAGTCGTTGAGGCCCTGCTGTCTTGATGACTGGGAGGAATCCTCCGAGTTGTCAAGACTCTGCAATCTCGATGACTGGGAGGAATCCTCCCAGTCATTGAGACTCTGAAATCTCGATGACTGGGAGGAATCCTCCCAGTCATCAAGACTGCTGCAGTCTCGATCACTGGGAGGATTCCTCCCAGTCAATACTCTACAGTCTTGATGACTGGGAAGATTCCTCCAAGTCATCAAGATGGCAGAGTCGTGATGACCCAGAGGATTCCTCCAGTCATCTAGACTACATCTTGATGACTGGGAGGAACCCTCCCAATCATCAAGGCTATACAATTTTGATGATTGGAGGGGTTCCTCCCAGACATCGAGACCCTACAGTCCCGAAAACTGGGAGGAATTCTCCCTGTCATCAAGAGTGTAGAGTCTTGATGGCCAAGATGGAATGGGTGTGCCAGCCAATCACACCCTTTTTTTTGGCGTGCACACCGGGCACACCCTCGTATCAATAAAAAAAATGAGAAATCCGGAGCATCAAAGATTTGTGTTGCCCCTCGGCAAAGAATCACCGGCTGATACTTCGGCGGTGACTATGCCGGAAACTTCACCAATCAAAAAGCTGAGGAGGCTCTATCCCAGTTTTGATTTGCTACTAACCAATTTGAAGAACAACTTGTGGATTTTCCCTTTTCATATCTCTGTATCCTTTCTGATTACGTGTTTTTATCCTTTTTTCTTTTGTCTGTTTCTTCACCTTTTTGTCATCTTCATCTCAGTTCCCATATCATTGGGGTAAAAAATATTTTCTCTGAGATTTTCATTAATGCATGTTCTCTCCTTGTGTTTACGTGATAAGATTGATACTAGTGTGTCATGCCATAGGAAAAACTACACTTTAGAAGATGATTTTTATGAATTTCTTTTTTTATGGACTAAATTGAATTCATGATAATTGTTGCTTGATATATATATGTTGTCAGCCTGCTATTATTCAGAGCAAACCTGATTAGAAACATAAAATAAATAAAATATATAAAAAGTATTAAAATAATAAAAACTATAAAAAATCTTAGTATAAATTAAAATAAACCACCTTGTAAATACTACTTTATCCAAAAATACATCATAACTCCTTAACCCATGGAAAACCTTGAATATTATTTCAGATTCTTTATTTTAAAACAAAATAAACTAGGGTATTTCACTTAAACTACCCCTGAATTATGACTCCTTCAATAAGTTTGCCTATTCTCAACAAAAATTATTTTTACCATGATTACAACCACATTACATATGAATATCCATCAGATATGAATATTCATAGTTAGAATTGGTGTAGAAAGCCGTGAAAATAATGTTAGATTAGAGTAAAAGACCATCACATGTCTTCAGCACACCATGTGGCACCTTTTTCTCAACTACTATTGAAATAAGCCCCTGTTTAAAACTCTTTAAAAAGTATAAATGAACTACAATATACATCTCTAAATACTTATTTACACTTCAGAAGACCTATTTAAAATTTTCTGACATGTGTGGTTGGGTGATACTTGCACTGCCCTAGTTCAATAGAAGTGTACATGGGTAAATAGCTCAAACATACTTGTATTGAACCACGGTGCAGCACTTCTTAGCTCCCTGGAAAAATATATAAAGACTCTCTTCTTACCACAAAGAATAGGGCAGCATTCTCAGACATTAAAAGTTATTATTACCCTTATTACTAGCTCTTTAGTAGTACTAGCAATAAATCAGTAGTAAGTTGTTTTTCACCGCACAATCTTCCCAAAAATCCCTTCCAAGAACCATAGCACTCTTCCACCTTACTTTGAGTGCTCTCAACCTTGTTCTTACCATTTCCCCGCCTACTGGAGTTGTTATAGTCAAAGTGAGTCCTTTTTTTCCGCTATTCTTCTCCTACTCTGAGTACCTTAATTGGATCAGAACAACAGGCATCTGCACCACCCCTGCTACCCAGTTCCAGATTACTTTTTTTGGAGGGCACGTAAAAACCCCTGTTTTACAGGCCCCTCCTTTTTTTTAGTAAAATTAAAACTTTATTAAAAATTCCTCAAGGATTTTTATCCTTATTTTCACACTCTTTCTTGCATTTATTGCTTGAAATTACGCCCTTGCACCTAGTGTAGCTAGAAGGTTAAGTCCTTGGCATCACTGAGGCTGATATATGTACTGATGTATATATCAATGTGGTTTTTGCCATCATTCAATTTCTTTTCATCTTTTGACTAGTGTTTGACTTTTTTTGTTATCATCTATTTTGCATTTATTTGAATGCTTTGGCACCATTAATCAAGATTAATAGTGCCTGGGCACCATTAATCAAGATTAATAGTGCCTGGGCACCATTAATCAAGATTAATAGTGCCTGGGCACCATTAATCAAGATTAATAGTGCCTGGGAGCCATTAATCAAGATTAATAGTGTCTGGGCACCATTAATCAAGATTAATAGTGCCTGAGAACCATTAACCAAGTTGAATAGTGCCTGGGCACCATTAAACAGGATCAATTGTGCCTGGCCACCATGAATCAAGATGAATAGTGCCTGGGCACCATAAATCAAGATCAACAGTGCCTGGGCACCATTAATCAAGATTAATAGTGCTTGTTTAATGGTGCCCAGGCAATATTAATCTTGTTTAATGGTGCCCAAGCACTATTAATCTTGCCAAGATGAATAGTGCCTTTGTTAATGGTGAACAAGATTAATAGTGCCTGGGCGCCATTAACCAAGATTAATAGTGCCTGGGCAGACCATCAATCAAGATTAGTAGTACCTGGGCACCACCAGGCACTATTAATCTTGATTAACTGACCAGTTAAAGGCACTAAGTGTTCAGTCAATGGCATTAAAAGGTCAGTTAATGGCACTAAGGGGTCATTTGATGGCATTAACAGGTCAGTTAATGACAATAACTGGTCAGTTGATGGCATTAACTGGTCATTTAATGGCATTAACAGGTCAGTTAATGACATTAAAAGGTCAGTTAATGACATGAACTGGTCAGTTATCGACATTAACTGGTCAGTTAATGGGACTAACTGGTCAGTTAATGGCATTGATTGGTCAGTTAATGACATTCACCGGTAAGTTAATGACATTAACTGGTCAGTTAATGGCATTAACTGATCAGTTAATGGAATTAACTGGTCAGTTAATGCCATTAATTGGTCAGTTAATGCCATTAACTGGTCAGTTAATTGTTGGAATGTTCTGTGGTCTATTTTCCTTTTTGTTTTATTCATTTATTTTCTTTCTTGTGCTTCACACCTTTCATTCATCTTTCACTCACATGTCACACTCAATGTACCTTACCTGGGAGCTCAGATGTGGAACGGAACCTTTCTCATCCTTCCACGCACTGATCAATTGGCCCCCAGTCCCGCGCAACAGGTTATGAGACCCATCGCGAATTAGCTACGCAAATCGCCAAAAACTTCTGAAGGATCCGCTTCGCTTCCGTTAAAAGCTTGAACTCTCCAAAAATATCTTCTTCGGCCGTCAGACCCTGAATCCAAACGATGTCTGACAATACCACTCAACCACCATCTAAATCCTCTGCGAAGGCCGCTTCTTCGGCTTAAAACGACCAAAAACCCTTCTCCTCTGGACTATCCGGTCATCCTGCACTCAAACTGTTGAACACTATCGAAAAGTTGAAAGCTCCTGGTCCAGACTCCAACTATCTGGATTGGAGCTGGATACTAGACATGCACTTTGGAACCACCGGCGTCGATTACATCATTAATCCCGAGCAGCACCTTACCTTTGCCCAGGACAACGGGGCGGTTTGCAGTGTCATCGACCCCGCCATCTGAACAAGAATGGATGAAAACTGTGGCTAGACCTCCAAGACGCACACCAACACTCTTCATTCGGTGGTGTTATGTACTGGATGAGGAAGCTCTTCCTCTCGCGCATGCAAGGGGACAACATCCAGTCTCACCTGGACGAGATGGCTCGAGTGTTCGAACAGCTCAGTTCCCTATCCAACCCCTTACACAAGACGATTTCTACACCACCGCCATTTTCACTTCCCTCTCACAGGAATGGCTACCATGTGTATCGGCTCTCATGAACAAACCTTACGTCTCATTGACCAAGGTGATTTCTGCCTTGAGACAAGAAGGCCTCAGACGCAAAGCTCGCGAGGAAGATATACTCAACACGCCAACAGTATCGGCAGCAAAAACTAATCCACTTTTTCCACCTTCTGTCAACGACACTCCCAAACGTTTCACTTTCTGCAATATCGACGGGCACAATCTAAATAACTGTTACAACACAGCTTGAATCCTCCGCGAACACAAGTCCAGACGTGCCCAACCCAACCCAACCTCTTCTGCCCCCCACCAAGGGGGACGACCAAAGTCTAGAAGACCACCGAATCCACCAGCCAAGGCTGGTAGGACATCTGCTGCACCTCTTGGCAGTGCGTCGCAAGGTCCAACTCTTCCCACCGAGGAAGCATCCGACTAATCAGGCTCGGAGTACGAAGTGACCTCCAGACTGGCTGTATGCTGCCTCTCCTCCACTACGGATGTGCACCATGGCGGCGACCTCAACCTCTACTCCGGCTGCCCCATGACGATGGTCCCTGACTCATCCTCCCTAATGAACCTCAAACAAGACCAAACCCCGGTTCATCTAGCCGATCAGTCCACCGACAAGGGAGTATTGGCACTTCCGCTCTCCGTAAAAAAGGATGTAAAGGCTCTTGTGGTGCCAGCGCTCCACAAACCCCTCCTTTTGGTGGCCAACCTATGCGACAATAATCTCCAGGTGATCTTCAACAAGAATGGCTGTGACATCGTTATCTCCAATGGGTCGGCCACCCTGGTAGGAAAGGGGTATCGCAGAGGTAATCTCTACTACCTCCCAGCAGAGCCTGTAAGCTCCCGTTTCACTACTGTTCTCCCATCCGCACTTGTGGATAACTCCCTGATGAGCTATCATCTTTGACTTTCCCATATTGGCCTCAAACAACTTCTGCCACAACTCAACATCACACTGATAGTGATGAATGAAATGGACGTTCAAGGTTGCCCGATATGCATCCAATGCAAGATGTCTCGTCAGCCCTTCAAATCTCGAATTACTCATCGGTCTGATTGCCCAGGACAACTGATACATTCCCATGTTGGCTTGTATGAAGTTCCCTCTCGAGAAGGCTATAAATTTTTTATTACTTTTATCGATGACTGCTCAAAATCTATAGCTGTATACCCAATGAAATTTAAGAGTGACTCCTTTGCTTGTTTCAAGCTATTCTGTGCCTCTTTCGAGAAGGCTAATAGCCATGCTATCAAATCTCTTCGCACGGACAATGGCAGACCGGCACTAATCAAAGAACACCGAATGAGATTGTTGAGAGTTCTGTTCGTTCGTTCAGCTAATCCATTTGACTCAGGAGAATGAGGAGGACCTGGATCATGTTTGATGCCAGATTTCGTAAGGTAAAGACTAAACTCATTCGAAAGATATTCACCACCATTGTCCGTACGCAGAGAGATGATTGTGTGAACACCCGATTTTTCAAAAAAGACACGGAAGAGCTTGAAGCATTGAAAAGTATCACTTTTTGATTTCATGGGATAGACGACTACATTTTTTGAACAATCATCAACAAAGGTAACAAAATAGCTATAACCCTCACAAGACTTTTGTTCGAAGGAACAAACATTGGAATGAATGACGAGTCCAGGAGTTTGCGAACGATATGGAGAACAAGATTTGAAGTTTTTTCGACTCATTTTAGATTGACATGTAGGAAATTGTTGGACCTGAATCTCGTTCATGCTACTTGGTCGAATATTGTTTTGCTTGATAAACGTTTTAAGAGATCGCAATCCTAGATGAGATAGAAGGTTGTGATATCCAAGGAGTGATGAGTCAAAAGAAGATGGATTTGAAGAAGGAAGTACAGTCGCAGACGATATTATAAACGTAAATCTTACATCTTTCGTAGATGGGAGATAGAATAAATTTCCTCGGAGATATCCCGAACCGACCTCAGAACCAACATCGAGATCGGTAGATTTAAAAATTCGACATGAGGTTTTGTTGAAAACAAGGGAAAGGCCTTCATCGCAAAGTCCAGCAACGGAAAGAAGGGGTTCATGTAAATTTGGTACAACTAGAGTTTTGACCGAAACATCAATGCCGAGCGGAATTGAAGATTGAACCGAGTGAGTAGATCACACAGTGCTGCTGTCCGCAAGTCAAATAGGAGTCGAATCAACAGAAGGGTTTTGAACAACAGATTTGTAAGGTGTCATAGAAATAGAACAACCAGAGTCAAGGTTTAGATCGGTTCGACCGGAAGAAATTCGAGAGGAAAGAACCGAAGCAGCTCGGGAAACCTCGTAGTCAGAAGAATTGTCATCAAAATCTCCAACCTCAACCATTGAAACTTGACCAACTTGAGCAGAAGAAGATTTTTGTTGCTTAACCGGTTGTTTTGATTTAGAAGCACTTTGGTCTTGCGTTTTGAGATATTCTTGATGTCTCATAGTCTTGTGTTCCTTCAAGACCTTTTCAGCATTGTTGCAAGACGTTAGATTGTGATTCAGAAAGTACAGTAGAGTTTAGAAGAAAAATTTTCGGCTTCTGAAACCGAAATCGGATTGAACTCTTCTCCTCGAGATTTTCGACGAAGAGATTCGGATTTGAGAGCCGAGATAATTTGCGAGGACCGAACCCGTTCTTCGTTCATCAACGAACAAACACAGTTCAGTCAGTCGGGAGGAAGAGAAATTAGAAGTGCGGAAGAATGAATGTCGTCCGCAGTGAGAGGATTATCAGGAGTGATAAGAGCCTGAAGCTTTTCAGCAATGAAACTTCATTTGTTGATGTGAGAGTCGACGTCATCAGAAGTCATTTTTGATTGGATAAGTTTTCGCAACCAGAACATGCGACCACCGGAAGATGAGTCTTGATGAGCTGATTTTAAGGAATTCCACATCCCTGCGGCATCACCTGGAAATTGTCGAATGTATCGATAGTTCGATGGATGAATCGTTCTAGAGATGACCGAACAGACAGAGATATTGTCTTGAGTCCACGAATCGGGTCTGAAAGACATATCCATTCGAGATAGAGTGTAGGCGACCTTCATAGATTGCCACAACATGTCCATGACGAACTCCCAATCCAGATAATTAGAGTCCGGACCCAGAGCCTTCAGTTTTTCAATACCGGAAAGACGAAGAGCAACTTGAGAAGCTGCTTCAGAAGATTTGTTAGCCGACGAAAGATCAGAGATCTTTGAATTGGTCATGATTTTGATCCTTTGAGATTGAAAACAATCGATCAATTTTTTCAAGTGTAGCTAGTAAGACAGCGGGCTCATAACCTGTTATCTTTGGGGGGAGGCCGTGGTAACCGCTGTGTTTTACGAAAACATCACTCCAATGAAGAGACTGAAGTGGAAATCTCCCCACGAACTATGGTTTGGAAAGCAATTCGACTACTCTTGGCTGCAGAGTATATGTCAACATTCCCAAAGAACGGAGGGTCGGTAAATTCGGTGACACCTTCAAGAAGGGCATTCTAGTCGGCTATCGGCAGGGTATCCGCAACTGGAGGATACTTACTGCAGGTAATCGGGTAGAGCACAGTCACGATGTTGTCTTTGACAATTTGTGCTTCCCAGGAATCTCCCCAAATCCCTCTGCCGATACTAGGTATTTTAGTCCTTTTGATGACGAGGATGATTCAAATATTGATGAAATCCCCAGTCCCAGTCAATCATCTTTGGAAGAACGTTTTCAACGTCTTAGGAACACCCCGCAGCCGGTATTTAGTTCTCCCAAGGGTGGGCAGTTACGTTATCCGGGGTTATCCAGGGAGTTTTGGATAATTTAACTTATTTTAGTTATCCAAAATAAGGTTTTTAAGTAAAGTAACTTATCTCCAGTGTAAAGTATAGTAAAGTAACTTGAATTTAGTTATCCAATTTTTTCCATTGGATAAAGTAACTAATTGCTAGTTATCCAGGAATGTAGCTAAAAAAGTTACTTTTTCACAGTTACCAGGATTTTTTAGATCTAAAAATACGTTCTTGGTATAAAAAATGGATTTTGACCAATCTGATACCAAATTAAATTCTAAGATGGTCAATAAGTTGAATTAAAAACACCGAAAAAGATAAATGATCTTGCAAAAATTTGATCTACTGAGCTTTCTCTGGTGTCAGTTTTAGTTATGGTAACTGATAAAGTAACTAATTTTTAGTTATCCATTTTTTTGAATTGGATAAAGTAGCTTGAATCAAGTTATCAGTAACTAGCAGATAAATTAACTTAAAAAGTTGCGTTACAGCCATAGTTATCCATTTGGATAATGTAACTGCCCACCGCTGGTTCTCCTCCTTCCCCTTTCATCCGCCGTCATCAGAATTTGGTCGATCCCTTCTCATCTGTCGAAGCAGAGTCAGGCACTTCTCTAGAGTCTCCTGACCCCGTCTTGTCGACAGGAAAAACTCCTCATTCTCAGGAGTCACTACCGGAGCCGCTGCCACAGGTCAAAACTGGCTGGACTTGGATTCCAGAGGATGAGCCTGCCCCGAAAAACATCTCCTCTGACATCGACACTTTGAACATTCTATCTTCCAAAAGGCGGGCGAATCATGTCCAATCTATCCTCACGACTGAACCCTTCTTTGAATCAATGTTCTCCATGGCAGTGGTTCCCTCCTCATCCCCTTCTATTCCGAAAACTTACAAGACTGTGATGTCGAGTCCTGAGTCATCTGACTGGTTGGCCGCAAACAAGCTTGAACTCGACGCCATGGCCAGACTCGGTGTTTGGACAGTGGTCCCTATTTCATCTGGCCGCCATCTTCTTGGTACCTTGTGGGTGTTCAGGAAAAAGTATGACACCAGCGGCAACCTCATCAAATTCAAGGCTTGGCTGTGCGCACAATGAAGCACTCAGCAAGAAGGCATTGAATTCACGGAGACTTATGCTCCCACAGGCCACTCTTCTGCTTTGAGGACTGCTCTGACACTGGGAGTCAATACACAAATGGATGTCTGCAACACCTTTCTCAACGGTAATTTGAACAAAGAGATATACCTTTGCTGTCCTTCTGGCTTCAAAGTGCCTCCCAACTCATGCCTCAAGCTCCATAAAGCTATCTATGGTCTTAAACAAGCGCCTTGTGTTTGGTACAACAAAATGCGCAAATTCTTTGACTTGATTAACTTTGCTGCATCTCCCGGCGACCCATGCCTTTTCATCTCTCAGGTTCCGGGGTGGGTTTGTCTCATTCATGTCTATGTCAATGACATGGCAATCATCAGTTGTCAATGACATGGCAATCATCAGTCATGATGTTGCAAGGTTCAAGAAGCTGGTGAACGAGCGTTTTCTGATGGAAGATTTTGGTCCAGCATCATCTTTGCTGGGGATGATGATAACTCATTTTGATAACTTCCTCACCCTTTCTCAAGAACACTACGTCTCTGAACTCTTTTCGAAGTACAATCTTCTCTCTTGTCGATCAGTCTCCACTCCCATGGTTCCTAATACCCGCCTTGACCCGGCCTCCGGCTCCAAAATAGCTGAATTTAACAAATTGAACTTAAGCTATTGTAGGGCGGTTGGTTCTCTTAACTACTTGCCCTGACATTGCCTTTACGGTGTTGCAACTCTCTCAACATCTTGAGAGCCCCGGCATTGTCCTCTGGAGGGCTTTCCTTCATCTCTTGCGTTACCTCTTGGGTACCACCACCTATGCCATTCGGCTTGGAGTTGGTGACAATGCCTTTCAAATCTTCACAGATGCTGACTGAGAAAATAGCGCGGAGACCCGTCGGTCCTATTCTGGGTACATCGTCACTTGGGGCAACTCCATCATCTCTTGGAAAGCCAAGAAACAACCGACTGTCTCTTCCTCCACCACAGAGGCTGAATATCGTGCAATGTACAATGGGGTTCAGGAGGCCATTTGGCTTCAGTCCCTCATGGAATCCAAACATATCAATCTATCCCATCAACCTCTTCTCCGATAACCAGGCTGCTATAGCCCTGTCCAAGAATCCTCTCTCCAATCAACGCACAAAGCACATTGATGTCAAATATCACTTTGTGTGGGAAGCAGCCAATAGCAACTGGGTGAATATCCAATACATCTCAATGGTTATCATGCCTGCTGATGGGCTCACCAAATCTCTGGCCAATACCAAGCACTCCTCCTTTCTTGGTTTCCTCAAGATTAAGACACAAAACCTCAAAGCTAAAGAAACAGGGGGGGTATTAGCATAATTTAGCTTGTCTCTCTACTAGCATACATTAGACTAAGTAGATAAACAAGTTTGTGGTCCGCAGCACTTCAGTAAACCTAAATGATCATGTAGTTAGACTTGTCAACCGGTTGTAAACTTTTTCTCATCATCATTCAAGGTTTCATTACTTTCTGTTGCTCACACTTCGCATTACCCCAAACTCTGTTTAGGTCCATTTCTTAATCTTCTCTATTTCTTTTACTTTCTCATTTCTGATTATCTTTTCTTCTTCTCACCTCTTGTTCTTAGGTTTGCTCATTTCTCGTGTCGCCGCCACATCTCTGCCTGCTTGCTCACACAAACTCCTTTTCTCAAAATAGATGAAGACACAATGGGGGGGGGCTAGTCGGTGGGCTTGAATGAACAATCAGGGGACTGGAAGCTGAGACATGATGACTGTGAGCAGGGGCCGGCCTGATGTAGAAAAACCCACTGTCCTCCAAGTCACTCCTTGGTTTGTGATTGCGCGACCATCTGGGTTGGGTTCTGATATGGGTCACAGGATCAGAATGGGGCCTTCGGTGGTGTTTGCTTGACCGCTGGGGTTCTATAAAACAAATTCCAAAACAATTCAGAATGAAGTTTTCAAGAATACTATTCAGCAACTAAGACTCAAGATTCACCCGGCTCTCCAGACATGCACTTGGCATTCCATACAGATCATGGTGGAGGGTTGGTGTCAGCTTGACTACTAGGAGGAGTGGGGGCGCCGTGGTTGCTGGGAGGGACGGAGTCAGCTTGCCTACTGGCAAGGCTGGAGGAGGGATGGGGTTGGCTTGATTGGGATCAAATTGACTACCAGCATCACTGGAGGCGACTTGACTACTAGCAAGGCAGGAGCTGCGTCTGCGAGGTGGCCGATCTTCTTGTTCTCGTGAAGATTGGCTAACCTCAGATTATTTGTGAACCAGTCTTCCCCGATCAGCCTCCGGTTTGGGCTTGCACTTGCCTTTCCCCAAAGGTCCTGGTGGAGGGTTGGTGTCCCCTTGACTACTAGGGGGAGTGGGTGCGCCATGGTTTCTTGGCGG
Source organism: Puccinia horiana (assembly GCA_001624995.1). Taxonomy (NCBI): domain Eukaryota; kingdom Fungi; phylum Basidiomycota; class Pucciniomycetes; order Pucciniales; family Pucciniaceae; genus Puccinia; species Puccinia horiana. Next base: position 132,734 of record LWDY01000040.1, on the reverse strand, counting down.
GACGGAGTCAGCTTGGCTACTAGCCAGGATGGATGAGGGATGGGGTCCGCTTGATTGCTAGAATGACTGGGGTCAACTTGACTACCAGCATCACTGGAGGCGACTTGACTACTAGCAAGGTGGGAGCTTTGTCTGTGAGGTGGCCAATCTTCTTGTTCTTGTGAAGATTGGCTAATCTTGGATGATTTGGGAACTGGACTGCCCCAATCAGCCTCCGGTTCGGAATCATGGTATGCTTCGAAAACAGCGTTGATCCAGGACTTGTCAGTGGAAGTTGAGGATGAAGGGGAACGGGAGCTTGAGGAGGCTTGCTGCTGGTCTAGGGACTGAGATTGGTCCAAGGAGGAGGCCTGGGGGTGCTTCAGCTGCGATTATCCCAACAATGATGATGAGATGGGTGGGGGCTGCGACTTGTCTGAGCAAGGACTTTGCACGCCGTTCAAGGGACCTGTTGGCGGGAGACTGAGGGTCTTCATCCTGAGTGAGCCTCTGGAAAACTGACGAAGAGGATGATGGCACCTCCATCTTGACCCAGACGGATTGTGTGGTCAGAAGCAGCCACAGATGAATCTCGGGAGGTTGAGTTGGTTTGGGGACTGTCGGGATGTTGAGTTGGTTTGGGGACTGTCGGGAGGTTGAGTTGGTTTGGGGACTGTCGGGAGGTTGAGTTGGTTTGGGGACTGTCGGGAGGTTGAGTTGGTTTGGGGACTGTCGGGAGGTTGAGTTGGTTTGGGGACTGCCGCAAATTAGAGGAAGAGGGCAAAGGGCCTGCCTGCACAGGCAACTAGACATCATCATTCTCAATGGTTATAAGAGATCCACTTTTGGGTGCCTGTGATTCAGAAGGGTGTGATGACCAGTTGCTCTCTCGGGATTCCAGCCAGGCGGATCTTCGGAGGGAATTGCCAGTTGATGAACTTGGCATTTGAGAAAAGGAGCACATAGATGATGATTCTGGGGTGGAGTACCTGCACCCAGCGGTAGATCTGGTTGGCCGGGATGAGGAGCGGTCATGCCCTTGCGGAGTATCTAGTTGGTTGAGATGTGGAACGGTCATGCCCCACGGAGGATCTAGTCGTGCGAGATGTAGCGTGTCCAGAACTCGAGGCTTGATCATCTTCTGCACCGGCTGGCCGGTCATATGGTGAAAAAAAGCCTTGTTTCTGGTCGCCGAGTCTTGCCTGCATGACTTGGGCTGCTTTCATCAATCAAAGCGGGTGGTTGTGGCAGCGGTTCGGGAGTTGGCTTTGTGCTTCTTCACCTCTGGGTGACAAGGAACGTTGACACTGACAAAGATGGGGCCGCCTGAGGTGGCTGGATTGATGTTTTGGACCAGTTTATTGTACAGTTGGACCAAGTGGCCACGGCTGACCTGTGCTGGGAATTCTACCGCATGGAGAGCTAGGATTATTTTCAACTTGGGAGCTAAAAGCTTGGAGGCAACTGGTAAGAATCACTATGTCAGAGATACTTTTGATCAGACTATGTACTGACTTGGGAATGGGCTGTTAAGCGATTCCAGCCCGGTCCAACACTCCACAGAATTGGGTGACTCAATTTGTGCAAGTCAAACATACTTCTGAAAAAATTGTGTGCAGAGTTTGGTTCAATTGAACCGGATTCCAAACACCGTCAAAACTTTTAGAAGGTCAGGGATACTGAGCTGATTTGGGTCTGATGTTGAAGCAGATTTTAGCAAGTGAGATCCAATCAAGATGAGTAAGTAGGGGCCACAATTTCTTACCTTCCCAATGCGAGTCCTCATTATTTCCAGGGCGCTTCATAGTAGAATTAGTAGAACAAATAAAACAGACGTCTAAAGTGGGGTTTTTGATAATGAAAGCTGGAGCAGAAGGACCCAATGATAGAATATAGCGATCCAATAATCAAAGCAGTTGATACAATGATAGGGAGGTAGTCTTGATTCTGAATGCTGAATCTGGAAAAGGACCAGAGGAAGGAATTATTAGGGAAAATCAATTCAATTATTAGGGGTAAGCTGGGATTGGAATATTCAACGACGGCAAAAAAAATATTACGGAGAGGAAAGCAAATGGCACAGCCTTAGGAGAAGAAATGGGGAGAAGTCAGAGCAGAGACAGCTATTTACCTTGCAGCCATGCCTGAAGCAGTGTCCATCTTGCTGAAAGGGAGTGCCGGAGCATCGGTGGTAAAACTTTAAGAATCGGTATTCCATGCGGGTGTTGGTCTTAGAGCTCTGATTGATTGCCTTTCTTTACAATTGTGGTACAAATAGATCTTCTGGCTGGCGTGTGGTGTTGAAAGGTGTCAGGGCCAGGGTCGAAAGTGGATAAAGTTGAAGAAGGATAGGGTAAAAAGGGATAAGGTCATAATGACCTTATTATGGTTGGTTTACAGTTCAAGTTTTACCTGTCTTACTCCGGCCTTGCAAGTTCCCACAGTGCAGTCAGACTTTCAGTAAGTCTGTGCACCATTATGTACGTGGTACGGCTGCATGATTGGGCTCAAATGTCAACTCCTGAATCTGATTACATAAAAGCGCACAGGAAAAGTATCAAATATGTAGATACTTACATAGTGGAGTGATTCGCCACGGCAACCTGTTGAGGAGTAAGCTTTTCAAGTTCCGGCTACGTCCTTCAAAATGAACTGTCAACAGGTGCATCATAGTTAGAGTGCACCTTTTATCTTGGTCAACAAACAGTAGATACTCTATCACTTTTGGTGCAGCAGGCTGACACATTCCACTGAGGAAGCTTCTTCCAGAACGCACTCCTTTCAAACTTCCAGACTACAAAGGGAAAGGATGGACCTCTGTGAGGTCCTGGGGCAGTGGTTCAACAAGCAACAAGCTTCCAGGTGGTATGCTCTACACCACCACAACCATCTCTGTGGTACCAAATTAAGTCCGCTATGACAACGTAAGGGTGTAAGAGCACCGGGTAAGAGTCTCCAGAAGTTCTTTGCCTGCTCCAAGTCCCGACTCGTTCAGTCACCAGCTTTAAGTCATTTGAATTTGCCTCCTCCAAGCCGAGACTCATTCAGCTCCTTCCTGCTCCAATATAGCCTGTTATTTCTTTAGTGTCATTCCGCTCCCCAGCCCCCACCAAACTCTTAAGCTTGCATCCCACCATATGTCTAAAGCAAAGCATCAAAAGCAGCAGGTAGCTTGGATTGACTTCAAACCTTACAGCACATCCAGTCATAAAGCCGAGTTAATAGATTTTGTCTACCAAGTCGAACCCCATATTAAGGTCCCCCAAAAGATCAAGGTGTCCCCATTGAGTCACCCAGCCAAAGAATTCTTGTTGAAACTTAGTAAGTTTGATGCTAACTACTGCTTTTCTTTTCTACACGCGTGCTGATTTGTACCTTTGGTCTGGCCTTTAGAGAAACACCAAGCGGATTCTGCAGATGCTTCCCCTCCAAGCGACAAATCATCAATCTCCAGTCTTTCTAGCCCACCGTACCAGCAAGAACTCCAAAGTGCCAGGCAGCCTCAAGAGAATCCACAACGCCACCACCTTCACGTGCAAGAACAGCTCAATTGCCCGAGAGGGAGGCACAAACCCCAGCAACCACCATTAAAAACTAGATTGTCTTGATCACCGGCCAGGACTGTACCACCGGCAAGATATCGGTCACTAGCCAGAAGTTGTTCACCGGCAAGAACTTGGTCGCCGGCCAGAAGTTGGTCACCGGCAAGAGTTAAACCCTCTCAATCACCGGCAAAAAGCAAATCTAATTGATCACCATCAAAAGCTCGGTCATCCATTAGAGCTGCCCGATCTCCGGCCAGAACTCCATCAACCTCAAAGCACCCCATTTGCAAGGAATCCATCTATTCTGACTCGGAATCTGTCTCGCCTTCCCCTAAGCTACCCCCGACCTCTCATTGTGGTTGATCATCCACTAGAACCACCGGGCGCAACACTCCCATTGAGCCTGTATCACCCTTGCCTAAGCAAACAGGTTGATCCCTAGCTAAACCATCCAAGCGCAAACCTCCAACCACTTACAAGCTACCCAGTATTCTTGAAGTCAAATGCCCCCAAAAAAATAACAGTCCAATCACCCTTGGCCCAACAAGTATTCTTTTCAAATTCAAAGCACTCAAAATATGAAAGCTGCTATGATGACAACATGAGAGAATTCGAGGATGAGAGAAGCTCATCTCCCAGTTCATGGACATCTGAAGAGTCTAGCGTCTATTCCAGCAACTCGTCAAATTCGAGCAAGCCTGATTCAGATTTGGATGACTGAGCTTTCACCAGACGTAAGGCAACTAGTAAAGGAAAGAAGCCCGAGAATGCTAGGAAAAAAAAGCAAGTTTCCAACTGGGAGCAAAATCCCAAATCACCAGTCAGGTTATCCCAATCTTCCCTCATGGCGGAGAATGTAAGCACTGCCCCCCTTCTTTCTTGGAAGCACTCAACTTACCTGTTTATTTTCCTGAAAAAGACTTCCAAGAGCAGGATCATCCATGTCGAAGACCAGTTTGATGGTGACTGTCGTTACCACACACGCTCTGGCCACCGACCACCTCCACAAACACCCACCCCTGATCCTGATGACCTGTGTTACGCCAAGAACCCAACTCATATGCCCGCCCGAAGATAGCCCCTTTCCTCCAGCTGCCCCCAGATCTCCCACCACCAGTGCCCCAAACGTAGGAGGTACGTCCAGCTCCAAGGGGGGAACCAAACATTTGCGGCCCCAGGACTTGATCCTCAGGATAAACAAAGACCGCAGCCTTCCAACTCTTGGTTCACTCCTGCATCGATCCCCTTTGGGTCAGGTGCTCCTGAAACCCAGACCCAGGCCAGCGCCTCCCCCTCATATCAACAGTCATACTATTCTTACCCCAATCAAACCCAAACTGCGCCAAGCTACAAACATCCCTCTGGATCAACTCAATCACAGCAACGGTACCCGGCTTCTGAAAAACATAAGTCTCAGTCTGGTCAAAGCAATCTGGCCCCATCCTATGGGTATCCACCACAGGAATTGGCCCATCCTCCTAGTACCTCCCAGTCCAAAATGTGCCCAACCTATGGATACCAGCCGTCATCTACTCATTTTGATTATACCCCTCGTCAATTTACAGACCATGTGAGTACTTTAACCTTTTCTTCTCTTAAAACGCCCACTAGCTAACAATCATTGGTCTAGACCCCTACAGGCAATTTGTATCCTACACCCTTTGTCAGCCCAAAGTCAGGAGTCCAAGCTGGCCCAAAGCAATTTGACTACTTGAGCTACTGGAACCCCAGAATGCAATCTTACATGAAAGAAAAAGGTAATAATCAGACTTCGGCAATCCCAAAAGCCAATCAAACTTTGACTTCATTGTCGTCTGTGCCAGCATACAGCTTCTCATGTCCTCCAGCCTCAAACCCACCCTCCAGTCGCACTGGCATGCAAAACCCACCCCCCAGTCAATCCAGCACACAAAACCAGCCAACCATTCAATTCGGGCTATTTCTGCCACCCACAACATCCAATTTGCCCAGTCAATTTGGGAAGTCTTCATTCCCCACTTCCAATCTACCTAGCAGTAGCACTCCAAAGCCCTTTCCCAGTCAGCCTGCGGCCAATCAATTTGGGTATTCGTCGTTCCCACAGGCTAGTCAACCGCCGCCCACTTGATTTGGCCTGACAAGTCAGCCGGCGGCCAATCAATTTGGTTTGTCGTTGTTCCCGCCACCCACTCGATTTGGCCTGACTAGTCAGCTGGCGGCCAATCAATTTGGGTCATTGTTGTTGCTAATCAACCGCCGCCCACTCGATTTGGCTTGACTTCTCAGCCGACGGCCAATCAATTCGGTTCATCCTCATTCCCGCCGGCTAGTCAACCGCTGCCCAATCAGTTTCCTCCTCTGCAACTCCACCTGTCGCTTCGACTTCGACTTTCCAGTACCAGCCAACAGCCAATGAACCCATAATGAACAACCCGTTCATGCACACTGCCCCATCTGCCTGGAATCCAAAACTGGCACCACCTCAACATCTACGTCCACCAAAATTTGGGGTTTAAAGTCGGCCTTGAAGTCCAATCAGTCGACCTTCCAGCCTCCCACTCCAAAGCAAACCAGTTTTTTTGACCCACCTCAGAAACCGATTGCTTTTCCTCCTAAGCAAACTTCTCTTCGGGCAGAAAGTAAGTGCACTCAAAAAATAGAATCACAAGCCTATACCCTCAACATCCCATCTCCACCTTCGTCCCCCACTCAGGTTACCTCTGGAGACTTCGCCATTGATGATCTGTGCAATGCGGTATCACGCCTTGACATCATTCGTCTCCCAATTTCCCCATTTCTCTGCCAGAATGAACTCAGCAAACATGTCCGCTTTGCTGACAAGTCTCTATTAAACGCTTCCCCTCACATCCTAGCACTAGCAGACTTCCTTGGTGACTCTGGTAATTTTCCGATCATCAACCCGCAACTACTTTCAGGACCAATTTAAAGCGCAACAAGTGTGCACACAGCCAAGCCAACCAAGCCTATTTCTGCTCCGCCGCCACCACCAGCCCAACTTCCCTCTTCAGTTCCACCACCACCGCGCCCACCTACAGCTGTTCCACCAGCACCCACACATTCATCCATAGCTTCGGCACTGATGGTACCACCTGCACCCAATTCAGCCATTTCAAACCAAGGCATATGGGTGTGGCAGGCATCACACCCTGACACACCCAACCCAGCCTCCTCGACCACCAACCCAGCCCCCTCAAACACCAACCCATCCCCCTCAACCACCAACCCAGCCTCCTCAACAGCCACGCCAGCCTCCATAAACGACAATCCAGCCTCATTAACCACCAAGCCAGCCTCCTCAACTATCACCCCAGCCACCCCCACTCCCAAGCCCAATTGTAAAGATTTCAGCTCAAGGTGATGAAGGAAATGGAGAGGGCAAGGATTGGACCAAGGAGCAAAGAACTCAAGATGGTTCTAATGAAGAAATGCTCTGACTCGATAGGGATTGATTACACATTGGGGAGCAGATTAAGTAGCTTAGTCAGAAATAGTGACAGGGGATATTGGTGACAGGACAGGATTGACAGGACAGGACAGGGTTGACAGGACAGGTTTTACAGGGTTGACAGGAGGACAGGACAGGACTGGAATGGGACTGGAATGGACAGGATAGACAAGATAGGACAGGGAAGAAAGATAAGAGAGTAGAGATGAAAGAGGGAACAGGCTGAGAGCAGACAGGCAATTATCCTGACACCAATAAAACTCAAACCACACCCAGCCCAGTCACTCCCACAACCATTTCAGCTACACCTAGACCCAAATCACTGCGGCCTTCTTGATTACCTTAAATATATTTTTTCATTTATATTGGAAAGGTTGTATTTTCCAGGTTGTACTTCTACATTTTCCTGTGGTTATTTTTTTCAGTCTAGTGTAAATAAACTTCTTGACCAAAAAAGGATAAATGAGTAGGACTGAGCTGAGTGAGAAGAAAAAGAAAAGCTTGAGTCTGATCCAAGAAACATGATAACTGATGGGCTTATCAAGGAAATCTGCTTTATGCTAGGCTTGAATCCACTAAGCCTACCTAGCTACACTTTTGTAGACACACTGGCGTGCATGAAGTGCGCTGCCCAAGTCTAGGGTGTGTATGGGTTGGCTATCCAACCAGTACCAGGGATAGGCCGGCCTATCTCCCTTGGCATCTGGTTGGTAATCTGCCAAAGTGTGGTTGTGATTCCCAAGAGAACCCACCTTTCAGGAAAGCTAAAAGGCAGGTGGGTGGACCAAAATTTGAAGACAGAGAGGTTGTCAATGCGGGATCTTCAAGGGAAATGTGGTTGGGTGAAGGGAGATTATTGGTGTTGTCCTGGGAGGCTTGTGGCCTTAAGTAGAGGGATGATAGCAGCTGGCACACAGGAAATGCATGGGCATTGACCCTGGTCATCTGCATCTCCTAGGACCCTTTGGTAACCCGCAATAAAAAAATCAAAAATACAGGGCTTGAGTGTAGATAATTTCTTTTTTTTAATTATTGTGAATTTGAATAAAATTAAGAAAAAAAAACACTTTTTTGAGTATGCCAAGCAGATAAAAATGAAAATTCTCTAGATCCTGAGTTTTAATAGTAAAAAAATTAGCTGCTGAGCACATGGCTGAGTATGCTGAGATATAGAGGAAACCTATTAAAAAAATAATAATAATAAGCTTGAAAATCTAGGCTGAGAATTGGGGCTGAGCAAGCTGAGCTTGGAAGAAATGAGCAAATGAATTAATAATAATAACAATAATAATAAAAGAAAACCCCCCAGATTCCCCCCAAGGTGAAGTGGATCCTTGCATGTAGTGTTTGGTTAGTCACATGGGTAAGATATTACTTTTGGAAAGCCTCAGAATATGTGTTCCTTGTTCTTTGGGTATGGAATATCAAAATCCTTCCAGGAGACCTCCTGGAACTATGTATAGGTCACTTCACCGGGCCAGGGCTTTCTACTTATCTTCACTTTTTTGCTGATATCTTGCGTGGGCATTGATAAGACAAACTTAGGATTTACAATGGAACAACCAAGCTTGATAAGTTCTCAGCACCTGAATATAAATTTCATTGACCCTGGTCATTTCAGGGGCTCTCTTGCAATCAGTGCATATTCAAATTTTTTTGACTCAAACTAATTGTTATTAGTAACAGTCTGTAGTTCCCTGAAATCATGAATGATTGAAACAGGTTTAGAAACATGCTATCCAAACCATGGTCATCTTATCAGTTGGGGTTAGGGGTTGTATGAGTTCAACATAACTTCAAGTATATATTAAGCAACATATGCTAAATGATTCTGGGTGACTTGGAACTGGATTTCAGTTGAACACACAGTTTGATTGCGACTACCTTTCAACACACTTCAAAACACCAAAGAGGTATGAGTTGTGCAATGGCACCCGTTGAATGGTGCCATGAAATCATCCCTGGTGAAAATGGTAGGAACTGTGCCTACACTTCACAATCCCCTTGGCACTCCAAGGCTTGCACAATCCCAACTGGCTTCGTTTCTTTCAACTCCTAGGTTGCCATAGTCAAAAAGTGTTCTGGATCGTCTTGGGAACTGGGCAAACTCTGCTGAGGTCTCAAAAGATCTCGATGCTATCAAGAATCCAAAGACCTGGAACCAACTGATTTGCTCTAGTGACAAAGACCACTGATTGAAGGTGGCAGATGATGAATTCGCATTGTTAACAGGGATGGAAACATGGGATTTAGTTCCCAGACCTGAAAAACATTGAATTATCAAATCCAAATGGGTTTTCAAGGTCAAGAGGAACCCTGATCACTCAGTTCAAAAGCTCAAAGTGCAAATTGTCGCTATGGGTTATTCTCAAATCCATGGTTTGGATTATGATGAGATCTTCTCACCGACTCTATGACTCGAGAATTTGGGCTTAATGTATAGTTTGATGGCAATAAAGGGCTGGGCTGGTCATCAAGTCGACTTCAAAACCATATTTCTGAATGGGCACTTAGACAAGACAATCTTCATGGATCAACCGCCTGGGTTCAAAGATCAACATCATCCAGATTACGTGTGCAGTGCCAAACGTTCACTCTACGGACTTAAGCAAGCACCACTACAATGGAACCTTGAGCCTCATAAGGCTCTACTCAATCTAGGTCTCTCCTTTTCTGCGTATGACCCTACACTGTACTTCAAGGTCAACGACAACAAACTTTTTGGTGCAATTTTGCTTCACGTCAATGACCTCTCAGTGATTGGCGAGGACTTCTGTGTTACTTCAACAATCAAGTCTCTTGGAAAGCGCTTCAAAATAGGTGCAGACAACAATTTGACTCACTTTCTGTCTTTAAAGATTATGTGGGATAAGATCAACTGGTTTGTTTATCTGAACCAGGGGCACTATATAGAGGACATTCAGAAGCGCTTTGCGCCTGGAATTCATCTAGATGTTTGCTCTCCCTCCGATCTGGCTCAGCAAAAATTGGATGAACCAATATCTTCTGGACCCTATCCACAGCTCATCGGAAGTCTTCTCTGGTTATCACAGTGTACTTGACCGGACGTAGTGTTTGTTGTAAACAGACTATCTCAATTTTTACAAAACCCATCTGATTCTCACTGGTGAGCGGCTGTTTTAGTTTTGAAATATGTCACAACCACTAAAAATCTAAAATTAAAGTTAGGCGGAGACATGAATGTCTGTGGTTACTCTGATTCCAACTGGGAGGAGGTCAACTTTGGGCTATGTCTACAAGCTTGAGGATGGGGCAATTTCATGGAAATAAAAACAGGCTACGGTGTCGTTGTCGAGTACAAGGCAATGTCCAAATCGTGTAAAAAAGGGCTATGGATTCAATGTCTGTTGGCGGAACTTCATCTTTGTTCTTGGGAGCCAATGCTGTTTCATGTGGAAAACTTGGGGGATGAGGCATTGGCAAGAAATCCTCAACATCATGCGCATACAAAGCATATACACGCACATTTTCACTTTGTGCGAGAATGTGTCAAAAACCAAAATTATTTGGTCCATCATGTCTCAACGCATGAGATGTTAGCTGACATTCTTACGAAACATCTGCCAAGGATCCTGCTTCAGCTTCATCAGGGATGGTTAGGCTTGCTTTAGCTGGGAATTGACAGAAAGGGGGGTGTTGGAGTAATGAATCTCATTTCCTATTTCTGTTGTCTATTTCATGTTCTTTCTTTCGTACATGTCACGTATGTGTGACATCCACTTCCTGGTATGTAGCGACTGTGAAAAGTAAGATGTGTCTGGTGGGACTCAAACCCACAACCTCAGAAAAGCTGAGACACATACTAGAGTGCTGCCTTTACTAACTAGGCTACAGACGCTTGTGGATGCCAGAGCAGTTGGGTGGTAGTGGATATTGTTCAACTCATCAGAGGAGTGATACATAATGATAGCACACTAACAGAAACCTCAACATGGTACAGTACACTTACATCCAGACCCTCCACAATTTTATCCTCCCACTCAACAGGACCCCAGACACCGCTGATATATGTGGGTAATGTAAATGTATGAATTTTTTGGAAAAAATTCCAAATGGTACGCACAAAAGTGGTATGAATGGCCCAAAATGATACACACAAAAATCATACTTTATGTCTGAATTTGGGCAGAAAGCTTGTGAAATCCACTGAAAACCTGCCTTTCGGCTAGGGATTTTGGCACAAGCATATGCACCAAAGGGGTATGAATGGGCTGGAAAAAGCCAGTCCCCGGTGGCCCACAATGTATGAATTGCTTGGTTCCCGGAGGGAAGCAGGGGAGACGGGACTGAGGTCCATGGAGTGGCCTCCACAGGGTTGCCTGCGGAGCGCAGCGGGGAAACATAGCTGCCAGCGAGTCTCAGTCTCCTCACCCTAAATCTCTCCTGAGACCCAGTGTGAAAAATCCCTCTGCCGAACTCAGCCCACTCCTGCAGGCCGAAATTGCTAAATGATTTTGAATAAAAATATTTTCCCCTTCTTAAATTGACAACCGAATTCAGACAATGGAAACCTCGACCAGACAATCTGTTGGAGTAAGCTCCAACCAAAACACCCAAAGTGGACCGACGAGGTTAGAGCTAGAATCTGTGGTAGCGCTGCTCCTACAAGGAACACAACAAACAGGGGAGCTGTCAAACACAGAAAATGGAGCAACAAACACTCAACTTTTGATGCAGGATGATAGTGGATTGGCGAGTGGCATGGCACCAAGCGGAGGTCAACAAAATATGCTTGACAATTTATTTAGAGCGCTAGGAGATGCACCAGGTAAGAGTCAAGCCTCATTTGCTTTATACCCCCAGTGGATGTCCTCCCAAAGATGCCCCAAGTGGAAGCACCCATCCCTTTTATAGAGGCGTACCCCAACAGAGGAAGAACCCTAACAAACCCCTCTGTGGATGTCCCCTAGAGGAAGCCTGATGAGTCAGTAGTTGACATAAGACTGTTTCATTTTGCTTCAGTGATTGCAAGACAAGCACCAGGTAAAGAAGGTGTGAAGAATAATCTGAACAGCCCAAGACCACCCCCAGATGGCCCGAGACCTCAGAAGCAACCCAGAAATGACATGTTTGCTCAACTTTTCCAGTCAGCAAGAGACTCAGGTCACACGGAAAGGATTGAGTCTATGATCACACTACTCCAAGCACCTAAAAAGCAAACCCAGGAGAAGAGACTGAAAGAATTGTGACAACTAAGTTATTATTTCTTGATTAGTTTTATTCACAACTATTTTACAAAGTAATTTTCTAACATGTTAAATGAGATAAAATAATTTTGAATAAATGTTTTACCTAAGGCAGTTGAAGTTCCTGCTTGTGTTCTGATGGCTTTCTTCTGAGAAGTTATGGTTGAGTAAATTTTATTGTTTTGATTTCAGTTGTTGGTACTAATTAACAAACTTGATTGACTTTTTTCCTGTAGCAGAAGAGATTATTGTTAGTTTGTTGTTATTGCTTTAGTTCTTTTATTTTTTTGTTTGATTACTCAAATGGTAATACTTGTTTTGTTATTAACTTTGTTTTAGATGGAATTGTTATGATCAACAAGATGGTGATCGTCTGTTGAGAAAAGATTGAATTTAAGTATTTAAGCTTTTCTTGTTTCGTTTTATGACTTTTAAGATCAATTTCTTACCGATTACTGCTGAGGTAATTTGGTTTATAAGTTTGTGATCTGTTTTGGTGTTAGTTTGTTTAGTTGAATAGATCAATCTGTTTTAAATAAAACTACAGTTAGTGCTAGTTGTGTTTTTGTTTGATTGTTTTAGAATCATGCTTACAATTTGGTTTGATTTGGAGTTGGTTGATCAAGAGTGATCTTATGGTTTGTTATGATTGCTGTGGTTGCAAAGGTGTCTGGTTTGGATCGAGGTGTGAACTTGTCTGTGATTGGTTTTTAGTTTGGTTTTAAATTCAAGTTGAATTAGTTATTTATTCAATAAAGAATATTAATTGTTTTGGGTTTTGGGTTTTTAATGAGTGTATCAAAGTACACTCACTTGAGCCTTTTCTTTTTAATAAAGTTTTAGCATCTATATTGTAATTCCAACAGAGACCACTGTCGGCAGCCGCTCTATGGTTGAGAGGCACCCCCAACAATGCCAGATCCACCTCAGGGACTGTCCAACCACTGATAGTCAAAGGGTCTGTGACACTTGCTCTGGGTGAAGTCCCAGAGCATATTTTTTGCGGATTTCCGGCATTCTACAACAAGAATGTATCCTTGCTTAAAGGGAACATCCCCCTGACCATATTCAACTCGAGGTGGCAATCCATTTGGCGGAAAGAAGGTCTGACAGAGGCAACTCGGACGACCATAGATATGTTGGCTACCCGGCCCCTGATGAATGGTCTCAGTCATATGCACAGTGGTCTAGGAACTACCAGAACTTAATCAAGACTCTGAAAGTGGTTTACAACCATCCAATAATCTCCCAATGTTTCCAAAACCATTGGGAAAACGTCCACGACTTAATGGTCGAGGTAGGATTCTGTGTGGGTTTTGGATATGACTTAGCCATGTACTCCAACATGTTCCAGTGTGTCATGCTGAGAGAAGGCAACCCGGCCTTCCCGGACGTCTCAGTATTCAGAAAACCTTGGGCAGACACGGCCTATAACAAAGCTCAAGGGTAAGATGAGTTGGGACTCACGGAGAGCCCATACCTCCCAGGGGGGAGGAAAGAAGGAAGGGATCCACACGCGGACAACAACGAGTTTCAAAACAACCAACCGAGGAAAGACTAAAAGCCAAGGAATTTCCAGCCCTACAGACAAGAAAATCATAGAGACCCTGGTGAAGGTTCCCATTCGCAGATGATGGAGGACTTTGGGAACAACCAACAAGCTCCATACGGACCAAGAGACGGAAGAACGCAAGAGGCTATGCACAACGACAACAGGAGAGATAGGGCAAAGAATTGGAGAGGCCAAGGACAGAGGAGAGACCAACCAGGAGTAGAACTCACAAAACGTAGGTATCCGATTGTACTGCAAACATGAGTGTCATGATTTGTTGTTCAGCCAAGTTATGTTTTGCAATCCATTGATCTTAGCAATCAAAAACCATATGCTCCATCTCCCCCCTGTCCAATGTTCCCCCCCCCCTTCCTCTTTCCAAACCCACAGGTATTGGGGGGATGTAATGAATGTACCCTATGAAAGCAGATTTGGTAGTGAGAATAAGAAGATACCTTTATGGCCAAGAGGTATTACCTGCAAAATGAACATCCAGGTGTGGGATTCAGCACTTGGCACTGCAAACCTCCTTCCAAAGTATGCAGAGGTTGTGGTGATCTATTTCCGTTACAATGCCAAAAGCCCAAAGCAGAGGTATAGTGGTAGGATATATGCATGCACAGGACAATGTAGAAGAGGTGGAAGTAGTTTTTATTAGTAATGAGATACAGCTTGGACAGTATGGAATCAAGGACACAGACTTATCACCATCTGGGATGGACATAGGTTCAGGTTTTAGGAGGAGGAATGGTGTTATTAGGGATGGAACAGAAGAGGATGTATATATGTGGATTGGAGGAAGGAGGAGTGTTAGTAGGATAAGACAGTTATAAGGGTTTACTACCTGTTACAGAGGTATTACAGTACTTTACAAGGGTCTGGAGTTAGGATTTCAAGATTTGAAGGGAAGAAATAATGGAGTGAGGAGGAAAAAGGGAAAAATGATGAAAGTGGCAGGAGGAGCAGAGACCCTGAGAGAAATTCAGCTGGGAGGATTCTTGAGATGAAACAAGTAACAAGTGTTGAAACACAAGAGTGAGTGAGTGAAAGGGGAATTCTGGCTGAGAAGCCCTCCTTTTATACTGAAGAGGGAGCCCAAATTTCTGCAGAGGAATCACTTTTGGACTTGTACCTTTTGTTACATGTCTCAGCACTGCATGATGTTTCATGTAGTGCTTCAGCACAGAATTATGTTATTGTTGCTTGGAGACCAAGCCACAAAGCACATGCTGGAACATTCCATTTCATACATACACACAATACTTACAGGATGGCACTTGTTTCAGGTGTCTCTGACTTGTTTCAAGCCTTGTGACCTGTCTCACCTAGTGCAACATGTTTCAACCCTTGTTATTTGTCTCATATCAAGCATTCTCCCAGCTGAATTTTTCTCAGGGTCTCTGCTCCTCCTTCCACTTTGCTCCTTCTTCCCTTTTTCCTCCTCACTCCATTATTTCTTCCCTCCAAATCTTGAAATCCTAACTCCAGACCTTTATAAAGTACTGTAATACCTCTGTAACAGGTAGTAAACCCTTATAACTGTCTTATCCTACTAACACTCCTCCTTCCTCCAATCCACATATATACATCCTCTTCTGTTCCATCCCTAATAACACCATTCCTCCTCCTAAAACCTGAACCTATGTCCATCCCAGATGGTGATAAGTCTGTGTCCTTGATTCCATACTGTCCAAGCTGTATCTCATTACTAATAAAACTACTTCCTCCTCTTCTACATTGTCCTGTGCATGCATATATCTTATCACTATACCTCTGCTGTGTGCTTTTGGCATTGTAACGGAAATAGATCACCACAACAGTGAAGTCAGCAGAGAATAAGGCAGACTTTATCTCAAGAGGGAAATCATGGGGTCACAAAGACTCGGACAGGCTGGTGATACCCATTTATAGGTGTTGTCCGGGGTCCTCACTCAACCATCTAGACCAGTTCAGGAACTACATCATTTTTTTTATCAAGTGGATGAATGAACAGATTATTTAATGCAAAAAAATGTATGATGTTTTTTTTCAAAGCATTGGTTGCATTGACACATGCTAAAAATTTGCTGATGAGGAAATCTACGGGAACAAGTACTAAATCTAAACATCTTGCCGGTAATAATCATCATGAATCTTAGAAGGCACTCGCCTGAGATACAAAGAAGTGTGCCGTGGTCCATGGGACCTAGCGCAGCAGGTTTTGACCTAGACCACAGCACCTTGGTGCTTGGATGCCAAGAGTAAAACCGATAGATACTTAGGTGTCACTGTTCCCCTCTGCTACACCAAACAGTATCCTTCCCCCCCCCCAATTATCCAAATCAAACACTCGAGACTCACACAAGAAATATTTTTTGTTAAATCTTTATAAAATTTTAAATAAAATGGTAGACAAAAGAACGAAAGTCACTTCTTCAATGTCATCGACTAAGAAAGAAAACCCACAACAATCAATTAGACAAGAAGAAGATAGCATAGTAAACTTGTTGATACCAAGTCCAAGAAATTGTACTGATAATGAAAGAAACCCCCCAACAAACAATTTTCCTGATAATAACAGAAATCCACTGATAGATATGAGTTTAATTGAAGGTAAGCGGAAAAAAAAAGAATATAACACTGAGATCTGTCAATAAATTCCAGTTAATAATCAACATATAGTAGAGAAATCTGAAATCCCAAAAGATAAATCTCCTAAATTAAATATAAAATTGAATCCATCCGCAAACAATAAAAGTGTGGTACCTATCATAAACGTTGAAAATCTTGGCATTGTTCCAGACATCCCTAACTCGATTGAGAACGATGAAGTAGTATCAATTGAATCAAAAGCAAAGAAATTAGAGAAATTATGGATCAAAGCTTCCAAAGCATGGTCTGAAGGAAATAACTTTTTAGCCAATGTAAGACTCAAAAGGTGTAGTGATACCCTTTTACTGAATGGAGAAGGGGATGGTGGAGTTGCAAGCTCTGCCCTTCTATTTTATCAGAAAAACAAGACCACCAAGGGCACTTGGCAGTTTATTTATTGTGATAGGATGAGTTCAAGATGAGTGTGGATAACTACCTATTCTGATGATGGAATACGGAGCTGATGATGATGGTGATGATGTTGGTTTAGAGGTGATTGATGTAAAATGGTGATATGATGATGGATTGTTGAAGTGATGTGGGAGCAAGCGCTTCAACCAGGGATTGAACAGAGGACCTCTTGATGAGGGGTTATGAAGTGATAAGAGGGTTTATATGAGTGAACTTCGAGAATATCCCAGTTGGATAAGGAACCTGTAAGTACTATGACTCCACCAGGGCTTAAACCAAGTGGTGGTATGAGATAACTAAGAGTTGTGATTGATATTAAGACTAATAATAGAGTATAAAGTAAATAAGACTATAAAACCTCAATATTGAGTGACTAATAATAAAGAGGAGTGACCAGTAATATAGTTTATAAGGGGGCTAACTATAAGAGTTCTGATAAGAGTATGTGAGAGAGCTATACAGAAAATCTGATGAGTAGATCTGATGAGGAAAGGAACAGCAGGAGTAGAGCCTCCTTATATATACAAAAGTGAGGGATTCTAGCTGCAGGGGAGAAAGAATGGAGCACACATGACCAAAAAACCAAACAGACTAAAGCGCACTAATACATACTAAACTAGTGTGGAGCTAAAAATACAGACTAAAAGTGGTGTCAGATGATACAAATACAAGACTAAACAAACTAAAACAGCACAGCCATGGAAAATCCATTAAATTAGACTGGATCTAGTGGAGTTAGACTGGAAATTATGTAAACACACTAGTGGTGTCAGATGACACAAACAAAGATGGTGTCATCCAAATAGAAATGATGTAATGCCAAATGTAGTGCCAGAATATCCACTAATTTAGGCTGCATGAAAGGAGATAAGGTGGTGGATATAAGAAAAAAAGACTTGTTGTTTGGTTACCCTGAGTATATTATGTAATTTAGCCTGTAACACATGTAACTAGGGGTGATTGATTATAACTTCTGATCCAGAAGGCTTATTAATGATACGTGAGTTGTGACTGAAGTGAGTTTGTGTGCTGAATCCAGTTCTTGAGTGATACTTGAGTAAAAATGGCTACTTGTACATGTAGCAGAAAAAGTTTTAATTTTTTTACCAGAAAGATTACCATATCCTCCCCCAGCTTATTGTCTGTCCCCAGAAAATTCCTTGAGTTCACTGAGTGCGGGCAAATTTCTTGAAGGGTAAAAAAATCTTGAAAATTTATAAAAGATTATTTTATTTTATTTTATTTATTTATTGTTATTGATTTTTTTTCTTTTGAAGTGACTATTGCGTCCAGTGGCATGTCGGTCGGCTTGAGCTTTGGGCCTGGTTCTTGACTCGATTTTGTCTGTGGCCCTTGGTCGGTTGTACACTATATCAAATCCACCTTCCGTCTTCTTTGAATTGGATTCACCAATTCACTGCTAGGTAGAATCTGGCCAGTTCCATAGGTAAGTAACATTTTTATCTGATTCTTCCTTATCCTCAATTAAATTTTGGGCTCTTTTAGTTAGATCTGGCTTTTTTTTTCCCATGATGTGGGGAGAAACGTGAGTAGTCAGCCGAGGTTTGTTCTTTTGTGGCTATGGATTCGTCAACTTGGATCATTTGCTGGGCCCCTATATTGTGTGTCGATGTGGTGGACCGGGGTCCTCTTAGCTGCTTGCCTCACCACTCCCTGAGGCCTATAAAAATTGCCTTCCCTCCTCACTTGTCCGCTTATGACCATCAGTACCAAATTTAATAGGAATCATTGTAGAGCCTCAACCCCCTATCCTTCTTGTTCTTCCTTGTCATATACCCAGCAACTTTGCCATTGCTTGTCTTCATTCCATATGAATAAGTGCGCTAGCAACCTGCCTGCCTTCCAAGGAAGTCAAGGCCATCCCATTGTGATTGACAATCCAGTTACTCCGTGGGTCGCTTTCTCTTCTCATTGTTAGAGTTACGCTGACTGGTTTGTTCCCTCTGTAGACCCAACATAACTATGCCCATGGGTATATATTGCTACCAATTACACAACCTCCATGATTCCCCTCTGTTTCAACCTGACAGCTTGGACCTATTCCCCAACCCGGGTCCGCCTATGTATCGACCTGATACTCCAAATCCCTTTGTCGTCGGTAATCCTAATGCTGCCAAGCCAGCCCCAGTAAGTCGTACTTTGCTGAGCTCCAGCCCCCCAGATTTGGACTCAATCACTAACTGTTTTGATTTTATATTATTATTATTTTTTAGTTTTTGAATAAACAAGCCATGGTCAATATGTTGTGGCTCAATGTACCCCTGGCGCCTTGTCCATCCAATCTTGAGACTCCTTCTTTGGAAGGAGCACCGCCTACCACAGCCAACACTTCGGTCGGATCCTCAGGTTCAACTAATGATAATGTCGGTGCCGAGCCACCGTCCAAGACATACCCATTTTTGAACATCTCGCGGGTCCCTTTGCCTAGTCCTCCTGGTCTGTACAATCCTGACAACTACCACTCTCTTGAGACCAATCAAATCCAGTTGTTGCTTGAACGCCGCCTGGGCCACGAGTACTTCAATCGTTATTCATTCGCACCTTGACATTTCACCAACTTTTATCAATCGGTGCTCAGTGATTTTATAGGTTTTTGTAACCGCTTCCCTGCTGCCAATGAAGATAATACCACTCCATGGACCAAGTGGTCTGTCCTTTTCATTTTAAGTGTTTACCCAGCTAGTTCTGACCTTTCTTGATTGACACAGGTCATCGATTGTTCAGCTTATTTTTAGGGGGAAAAAAAAAACGACTCAACTAAAAAAAATAAGAAAAATTATAAAAAAAAGAACTGAAAAAGATAGAATCAAAAAAAAAAAAATATGACTCTAA
Source organism: Puccinia horiana (assembly GCA_001624995.1). Lineage (NCBI taxonomy): Eukaryota > Fungi > Basidiomycota > Pucciniomycetes > Pucciniales > Pucciniaceae > Puccinia > Puccinia horiana. The sequence goes on along the minus strand of LWDY01000040.1, from coordinate 113,111 downwards.
AAAAAATGTATTTGTATCTGCTTAGCCTGATGTGACCACTTGATATCTCTGATATGAAGACAATATTAATCCCCCCTCCCCCAACTTATTAAGTTGTCCTCAACCTTATGTAGTGAGAGACTTGAGAGTACCAGTAAAACTATAGCCTAGAAGAGAATGCGTAAAAAAAGAAAAGATAAAAGAAGTAGAGTAAAAAAAAGGGTCAGCCTTTATGCACACCAATACTTTACCACATGCACTCCAAAAACACTCATTTCTTGGAGCGCATGAACTCCAAGGACCATTGGAGTGCACAAGTGCGCACTCCAAACATCTTTGGAGTGCATGGTGTTTGCATTCCAAAATTGTTTTTGGCACAGCATTCTTGGAGTGACAACTGGTGCACTCCAACTTGTTTGGAGTGACCAGAGGTTTACCCTCATCCATCTAAGACCAATCAGTCCTGGAGGGATGAGGAGAGAGCACTCTCTCCTCCCTTCCCTCCAAGACCGATTGGTCTTGGAGGGATGAGGAGAGAGTACTCTCTCCTTATCCCTCCAAGACTGATCGGCCCTGAAGAGATGAGCTGCATAATTTATCATCCCTAAACCAAACCCCTAACCCTAATCCCCTAACCCCCTAACCCCCTAACCCCCTAACCCTAATCGCGTAACCCTAATCCCCTAACCCCAATCCCCTAACCCCCTAACCCCCTAACCCTAACCCCCTAACCCTAACCCCCTAACCCCCTAACCCCCTAACCCCCTAACCCCCTAACCCCCTAACCCCCTAATTTTGAATGAATGTATTGGGAATTGAACCCAGGACCTTTGGGTTTACCAGTGGTTTGCAGTGGAGCTGCAAACCACTGGGCTAATTGAGAATTTATAACCTTTTTTTTTTTTTGGTCTAACCCAGCTCCCTTTGAGCTGAGCTCAAATCAGCTAAGCCAGCTCCAGCTGAGTTACGTTTCCAAACCAATGATAATGACACCATTATCATCGGTTTGGAACCAAAAAATAGCATCTAGGCACACAAAGAGAAAATTTCTAACAGATGATCAAGGGCTGTACATTTCTCCAGAGGGATTGGGGCCAAAGCAACCTGGGAAGGTCTCTCTTCAACAGTTGTAGGGCATTACTGAAAACCTTGGTTGTTTTCTGAAGCATGAGCCGATAAAGGTCTACCAATGCTGCAAAGCACTTGCGCAGTTCACAACTCTGGGTGATGTGCAGCTGTTGAGTCTTTGTTATTTGATCAAGTGTTAGCTAATTGGGGTAGCTCACATTAGTACCACGTTTGTTCATGATCCAATTCAATAATTCTTCCAGCCAACAAGTCAGCATTTTGGTAAATGGAAGTGTTGCAACATTGCAAAACTGCCACGCCAGATCATGAAATTGAAGCAGCCTAATCAAAAAGGCAGTTGTTGGGCAAACAGGTGAACTTGCCATGAATCCCAGCGTAAGCAACCTGACAACATCAGGGAGACAATCACAAAACTTCAGCTTTGTTTGCTGATGAAATGCATTCAGACAAAAGTCAGCAAGCAGCCTAAATCAGTCACAAATATTGTTGATGGCAAGTCAACACATCAAATCAATGCAATTGATGTTTCGGTAGCGGAAGTTTGTGCAGGTGCAGCGGTAGGGAGAAAACTGTGATTCAAAGGTGTTGGCAAACATCCAATTCCCTGTTTTAACCTTAAGCCACATGTACACGCCGCGCAGTTGAGGTATGACTTGGTTCCAATTATCTGCTAGGCGCTGGTGTTTGTTGTGGTAAGCCAAACCTGAAGGAAGCTAGTTACAGGACAGAAATAATCACAAGTATATCACATGGAAGACAGGACCAGGTCCCACTCAAAGCTCAAGAATACTCAAGTCACAGATGTTTCACAGACCAATCCTCAAAGTACCTCACCCACAAGTCAAACCAATTCCCCCTGGATGAAGATTTTCACCTCTACATATCCCCCCTCTCTCTCTATAAGCTCCTACCCACATGAAACAAATCATAAAACACAGTACAAGTCATGTAACTCTTCCCCGACTCTCATAACCACAATCCAGCCACCTTATGAGAATTTTCACTCTTACCATTTTGTTCCATGACTTTCCATACCCACAACTTGACCATCAATTGTCAGCCTTGCTTCATTCTGCTTGGTTTCATACTTCTTCCACCCACATGTTGGCCTCTGCCCATTTCTCCTGGATTTCACTATATAAGCAGCCTTGTTTTCCCTCTTCATTTTTTCCCCATCATTACATCTAGAATAATTCAGCAGCATTGATTAGTCTTGATCACCTTTATTACAATTATTATTTAGTACCTTGTCATTAAGAATCATTCAGGAGCATTGATTAGCCTTGGTCACTTTTATTAGTTGTAGTCAGTAGAATTATCATCACCTTTAATTACACCAGTAGCCAGTCTGGGTTTTCACCTTATCCCCTCACATATCTACCAATCATCAGCAGCCTTGGTTAGTATTGAGCACAGTTTATTAGAGCATTAGTTTAGTAGCAGAAATCCCCCATCATCATTACCTTTGATTACACCAGTATCCAGTCTGGGTTTTCATCTCTTCCCCTGATATCTATAAATCTTTCTATAAGAGTCCATACTCTTATTCTTGTTTTACCTTACTCTCCCAGATATTAACAGAGAAGCAGCTTTCAAGCACCTATTCCCTCTCAAGCTCTATTCTCCCCAAAGAGTAGTTCCACATTGTTGATGTCATGGAACTGATAGATCCTTTGAGAGAGTAGTGTTCTTGGTCGCACTGGAGCCACTTGTAACGTCTCCCATTCGGCTGGGTCAAAATTGTCCCAAAGGGCCGTTTGCAGCAAGAAATTGGAAGGATTAGGTTGGTTGTCAGTCAAGTTGTTGCCACCAAGATTGAAGTTGAGATCACCGTTTTTCTGGGCAGAAAGGTACAATTGAAGTGCTTGAGAATTTGACAGCATTGGCAACTGACCACGATGAAGTGCCTCTAGGCATTGAAGAGATCTAAGATCTCACTCGGTTTTCCTCTCGCGTAGGACTCTAGCATTTGGTGTCTCTTGTTGGAATGGATTTATTCTGTTAGTCCTTGGCAGTCTTGCTGGAGTGGATCTTGGGGTCCAACCTTGGGCTTGTCGCAACGATCCGGCCGAATTGGATAACCTTTGGCGCCCATCTGCAGGCATGGCAAGAGAGATGTATGTAGAGATGAGGGTGCGATAAACAAACCAAAAAATAAAGGAATTGATGACACCGGTAATAGGTGAGGACCAATAAAAAACTGACCGGTTCAAAATGGCCGTCGGTTGTGCAAAGTAGCCTGGGAGCACAGTACGCTTCTCAGAGTCCAAAGGCTTAGAGTAGGAAACCTAACTTTGCCTGTAACTTATTATTTACTTCTTGACAGTTTCAGTTTAAACTTTCAGGTCAGGAATTTAAAGTTTCTTTCAAAATGATTTGAATTTTTTGGGAAGTGAGTGTTGATATTGGAAAAGTTATTTAGGGCCATGTATTTTGGGCCAGCAGCTTAGAGTAGGAAAACTCACTTTGGCTATAGCTTGTAATTTAATTGTCACTAGTGGTTGTAGCTTTCAGGGAAGGAAGTTTCTTTCTAAATGATTTGAGCTTTTGGGGAAGTTGGTGTGGATATTGGAAATTTTATTGAGGGACATGGGCTTTGGGCCAGGCGCTTAGAGTAGGAAAAATCACTTTGGCTATAACTTTTTATTTACTTGAAACTAGTAGTTAAAACTTTCAGGGAAGGAATTTCAAGTTGCTTTATATATTATTAGAATTTTTAGGTAAGTTGGTGTGGAGATTGGAAAAGTTATGGAGGTACATTGGCATTGGGCCAGAGGTTAGAGTAGTAAATCTTACCTTGGCTATAGCTTTTCATTTAATAAGAATTTCTGCATAAAACTTTCAGGGCATGAAGTTAAAGGTTTTTTCTTAGTTGTTTTAAATTTTGTGGAAGGGAGTGTCGATATTGGAAAAGTGAATAAAGGTGCAAACTCTGGGTCAGAGGCTCAAAGGAGTAAACTTGCCTTTGTGATAATTTTAGATTTGATTGTCACAAATGGATGAAGATTTCATGGTGAGAATTTGAAAGTGTTTGAAAAACACCATAAATATTTGGAGGATGTAGTGTGGAAATTGGCAAAGTCATAGTGGTAATTGGTTTGTCTTTTTTGAGTGTCTAGCGGAAAGTGGACAGTTTTGCAAATTTGGACATACTGGACCAAATGTTAGAATGTTCTTTTATATGATAAAAAAGAACATTCCAAAAGTTGGAACCATGTCATTTGGTGCAGTATGTCCTGAGTTGTCCTAAAACACATATAATTTGAGTGCCTGGTGAAAAATGTGCACAGTTACAAGTCAGGACATACTGAATCTAATTACTTGGTTCCAACTCAGGTGAAAGTGGGTCGGGTTCAGGTCAAAAAAGTCGACCTGAAACCAACCCATGAAATCAGGTGGTTCAGGTCGGGTTGGGTCAATTTTTGATTTTGCTGACCGAACCCAAACCCATTTGTGGATGAAAACGGGTCAGGTCGGATCAGGTTAGGGTCAGACCTACCGACCCAAAAATTTCCAGTGGTGTTTTTTATAATTTTTTTAAGGCTTCAGCTTGTATTTATCTGAGTTTATTAAAGACAGACAAACACAAAAAAAAATTCAAAGGTTTCCCCTGAATTCACCAACAGCCTGCAACCTTCCACCCACCGATCTGCCTTTTCTTCCTGCCTAACACTTTTCACACCCCAAATGACCACCCTAACTATCCATCTCCATCTAGCAGAGTTAAAAAATAGCAGGTAACTCACCCTCAGAGCGCTGCAAGAGCAAATTATGCAAAGGAGGGCAAGTGAATTTTATAATTCAAACTGCGCAAGTGCAACAGTGGAATTAGGTCAGAATAACTTTTAGCTGGAGGAAATTGACCGCCGGAAAATCCATTCCCCTACTTATATCTTTCCACACCCCACCTCGTTGCCTGCCCCCTCCATCAATTTCCAAAGTAACCTCTACCCCCAGCACACTGCAACCCTTGGACACAGCAAGTAGATGTCATAACTACCCTTCACTTTCACCCACTAACTACACCACATTACAATTTGACTGGTGACCTGAAACTCGCAACCATCACCAGGAACCCCACATTTACATTACCAACGTAGAACTTGCCTTACGCTTTGGAAACCGCCGCCACAACTCCTTACCCCTGACGGACACAAACTCATCTGTTGTAACCAACCAAAACAGTTCAAACTATGGTCCAACCACGCAGCCAGTAACTCCCAATATGAGCTCATTACTGACATTTACAACACGCGTTGAGTTACCAGTCAGTCCAACTCATGATTCTCTTAAGCCCAGCTCACTCAGAACTGAATCCTATCCACTCAAATTAGTTCAAGTCGAAATCAAATAGGGTCAAGGGGATAGCCTTCCAACCCAAGTTGAACCTCCTTGCTTCCTCTCTTCACTTGGGTAGCATTCAGATGTGGAACTTTCAAATGGGAACTCTCGTCGAAAGATTTGATGAACACAATGGTAAGCGTTCCTCTTTATCTTTTCATCTCAACCACTTACCTTGCTTTCAAAAGTTCCCGTCCTTGGTATCATCAACCACTCTTCATATCTGGTGGTGATGATTACAAAACAAGGTCAGCTGCAGCTTTAGCATCCGTCAATCTTCATCAATCAAACATCTGATCTTTATCTGGCCTATTTTCTTAATCTTCTAGGTTTGGAATTACAAACAGAGACGATGTTTGTTCACTCTTCACGGCCATCTTGACCACTTTTGATCGGTATCCTTCCATTGCGAGAATCCTTGGATCCTTTCTGCTTCTGATGATCAGATGATCAGGAACTGGCAATCTCGACAATGCATTGCTATCTTGACTGATCACAAGTGATTTCATTCCATCCATTTGAACCTTTCTGCAACCAGCTGACCAGAGTTATATATTGTCAGTCATTACATCATGTATGTGGAGTTTCATCCTGACCGAATCAAGTGACAAAACCCCATTTTCTGACTCAACAACCAGGTTAGACCAGGTCACAAAACAATGGGTAGTTACACTACAAAAAAATTGGGTACGCCTGCCAGCATTTGACATGCAGCTTATTCCAATGGAACAATGACTCCTACTTCCATGTTACACTGTTCTTCCAGAACACCAAGCGTACCTGAGTATTGTCTTACCTATGGTGATGAGGCTCAGCACTTGAGTGCACTGAGTGTGTTTAGTCCTGTTTAGCTTTGGGGAACAACATAATGAATGGCTCAGGAGGTTGAGCCCCCTCAAGTCTGCTCAGCTTCACAGAGCTCAAGTGTACATACAACCTCAATGACCCGCCGGGTCATCGGGGTGTACACCTCAATTACCCGCTGGGTCATTGAGGTTGTACGACCTCACACTCCGACAAGCAGTGGGTCCTTGTTGGGAGTAAACACTCCCTCCAATGACCAGCTGGTCATCGGAGGGGGTGTTTACTCCCTCCAATGAACAGCTGGTCACTGGAGGGTGTTTACTCCCTCCAATGACCAGCTTGTCATCAGAGGGGGTGTTTACTCCCTCCAAGGACCCACTGATAATCGGAGGCAGTGCAGTGGGTCCTTGGAGGGAGTAAACCCTCCCTCTGATGGCCATTTGTTTATTGGAGGGAGTCAACACCCCCTCCATGACCATCTGGTCCTTGGAGGGAGTAAACACTCCGTCTGATGACCGGTTCTTACACTGGCTCTTAAAGGTCATTGAAGGGATACACACTCCATTCAATGACTTGCCTGTGCCATAGTGAGCCGGGCAGGAAACCAGTGGTCCTGACTGAGCATTAAGTGTTTCAACAGTTGGCTCAGGTACAACTGTTAAGGCACAGTTTGTTCTGCTCAAATGAGCACAACTGTTGATCTAGGATTGCTGGTACCAAGACAAACCCCATACTCAGCATAAAAATTTGAGTAAGGAACTGTTTCAACAGTAGTAAAATGAAATTAGGACCCATTGTAAGACAGATGTTCTTGCATGTCAACTGCCAGCAGGCGTGCCCAATTTTTTGGTGGTGTTAGGACTGTGGAAGAGATATTTGTAATTCAAGAACTTGAGGAGAACAAGCAAGATTGGCTCACAGGTTTGAGCAACTCCTCTGGCTTGATCTTGACTTTCTGGGTAATGGTGCCAGGTGGCCAGACCTGAAACTGACAACAATTGTGATCAGAATGTTTGGAGACCAATGTTGACTGGAGAAGATGATGATGATCTATGAGGTGGCCCTTCATCCATCTCATAGTATGTTTACTGATCCCAAATGCTCAAGGTCGGTATTCGAACTCAACACCGCGAATCTCGAGGAATCTTCAGGCCATTCAACTAGCAGTGATATTCATGGTGGATCAAGACAAAGGACAAACCCAATCCCGACTCGTACACACTACAATCTAATCTTGGCTTTTTTGCAATCCAACCGGCCCCATCTTGTGATCTGCTATCTGAGACAAGCGGTAGAAGACAACGAAGCATATGTTGACAGCCTGTCAATATACTATCAGCTTGATGGAAGCACTCCCGACGAGATTGTATACTTCCATCTTGATGGTAGCACTCCCAACAAGCTGTTATACTAACAGCTCGATGATAGCACTCCTGACAAGCTGGTATACTATCAGCTCGGTGGCAGCACTGTCAACGAGATGGTATACTACCAGCTCGACACAAGCACTCCCCATGAGCTGGCATCCTAACAGCTCAATGGGATCACTCCCGAAAAGCTGGTATACAACCAGCTCAATGGGAGCACTCCCGACGAGCTGGTATACAACCAGCTCAATGGGAACACTCCGGATGGGCTGGTAGCATACCACCTTGGTGGGAGCACTCTTGATGAACTGGTAGTATACCAGCTCGACGGGAGCACTCCCAACTTCTTTGGCCTCACCTTGCTTGCTAAGCTAACTGATGTTAGTCTCACTATGAATGTGAGCAAGTCCATTAAATGAGAGACTAAAGAGAGTTTAGGTAGAGATGGGGGATAATAGGATGTAGTAACATTTAAACATCAAAGGGTGTACCTTTAACAATGAAAATGATAAATTCAATTTGATGATGATGGTTGGAAAGCTTTCCAATTGGTTGTGCCATTGTAAACAGGCTTGGGCTAAACTTAGACCTGATCCATGGATCCAAACTTGGGGCTTTGCAGCGGCAAAGCCGCCTCCATAATCCCTGTGGGGTACCCCTCTTTCTCTAGGCAGTCACACCAAAGCCTCTTATCTTTCAGGTCTATCTGTTTGAATTTGAGAAACTAAGGCAGTTTTATTGTCAACATAAATGAAAGAAAAAGAAAGACAAAAAAATGTACATAAGGCAAACGCAACACAAACAAGCTGCATGGGGGGCTTTTTTGTTTTTTTATGCTGAAATGTGGGCAAGGGAATTTCTCACTATGAGAGCAAGAGACAACTAACTGTGAAGAAAACAGGCTGAACAATTCAACCACCAACAAGACTAAGAAGAAAATAAGACAAAATCATCTCATCTGGAGAAAAAAACCAAAGATTAGGATAAACAAGACTGGGGGAAGAAACAAAAGTAGAAAAAGTAAGGGATGATTGGAATATCAAAGTACAAGAAGCCCCACCATGAATTGGGACAATTGAAATTGGTGAATGGATTGTTCTGTCATAATATCCCTGGGATCAATTGGAAACATTATCTGACATATCAGCCTTCCACCAGGTATTTCCAATCCTAATCTCCTTGCCTTATAATGAGGACAGCAATTCATGTATGAAAAACAGTTTCCCAGCTGCCACTTACAGTGGTGAAGCCGCTTTGGCCTCTAGTCAAATAAATATCACAAAAAAACTTATTTCCTGGCCCTGAAAGTATCATTTAGTTGTACTCAGTAATCAAAATGTTACAGCCAAATTCATTTTTTCTACCCTAAGAGTTTGGCTGAAATTCAACACACCTCAATAACTTTTGCAATTTCTACACTACATTCACAGAAAAAAGAATAATTTTCACATACACCTTGATCTCCTAGCCCTGAATTTTCTACTCAGCTTTGACAACTAATTAAAACGTTACAGCCAAACACATTGTTTGTACCCTAAGCCTTTGGCTGCAATTCAACCCCACCCCCCCCCCCCCAATACCTATCACCATTTCTATATCACATTCATCAAAATTTCACTGGTTCTCAAGAACACCTTTATCTCCTTGACCTCAAACTTTCACCCAGCTGTAACTAGTAGACAAAAAGTTCCAGCCCAATTCCTTTTTCCTACTCTAATCCTCCAGCCCAAAGTCAACCACCCCAACAACTTTGGCAATATGTACACTACAGTCACCAAAATTTGTCTGAATCTCAAAAACACCTTTATCTTCTTGCCCTGAAAAATTCACCCAGCTGTGAAAAGTAGATAAAAATTTCTAGCCCAAATCCTTTTTGCTACTCTAAGCCTCCAGCCCAAAGTCACCTATTGCAATAACCTTTGCAGTATGTACACTAAATTCACCAAAATTTCATTGAATCTCAAAAAAACCTTTGTCTCCTTGACCTGAAAGTTCTACCCAGCTGTGTGAAGTAGATAAAAAGTTCCACCCCAATTCCTTTTTCCTACTCTAAGCCTCCAGAACAAAGTCAACCACCCCAATAACTTTCACAATGTCAACACTAAATTCACCAGCAATTGATTGAATTACAAAAACACCCTTATCTCCTTGCCCTGAAACTTTCACCCAGCTGTGACAAGTAGATAAAAGTTTTGAGCCCAATTCCTGTCTCCTACTCTAAGCCTCCAGCCCAAATTCAACCACCCCAATAACTTTTGCAATATCACCACAAAAAAAATTAGGTCCCCTGCTGGCAGTTGACATGCAGGCTACTCGAGTCTTACTGAAATTATTACTTGAAGCTTATCCCTACCTAATTTTTTCTGCACAGTCACTGTGCACAATGCACAGTGACTGTGCATTGAAGTTATGTAAGAGTAAGTTCCTGGTAAGATTGAAGTAAGACCACAAGTAGATTGACAGTTACTGCATGTCAACTGCCAGCAGGTGCTCTCATTTTTTTTGTGGTGTATTGTACACTAAATTAACCAAAAATTGACTGAATCTCACAAACACCTGTATCTCCTTGCCCTGAAAATTCTACACAGATGTGACAAGTAGATGAAAATTTCCAGCCCAATTCCTTTTTCCTACTCTAAGCCTCCAGCCCAAAGTTGACCACCCCAATGACCTTTGCAATATGCACACTACATTCACCAAAATTTGAAAGAATCTCACAAACACCTTTATTTCCTTGCCCTGAAAATTCTCCATGGATGTGACAAGTAGATAAAAAGTTCCAGCCCAATTCATTTTTCCTACTCTCAGCACTCTAAGCATTTGCCTGAAATTCCACAGCCTCAATAACTTTTCAAATATCTGCTCCAACTTCCCCAAAAATTCATGGAATATCTGAAACACCTTTATCTCCTTTCCCTGAAAATTATCCTAGGTTGTGACAAGTAGATAAAAAGTTCCAGAAAAATCCATTCTTCGACTGAGCACACACCTGAATGACTACCACAATTTCTACACTACATTCACCAAAAATTGAGTGACTTACACAAACACCCTTATCTCCTTGCCCTGAAGCTTTTACCCAACTGTGAAAACCAATTCAAAGTTACAGCCAAATTCTATTTTCCTACTCTAAGCCTTTGGCTGAAATTCCACGCACCTCAATAAGATCTACAATTTCTGCACTAACTTCCCAAAAAATTGACTGAAAAGACTGCCATGGTCAATATCTGCTCCAATTTCCGGCAAAAAACATGGAATATTAGAAACACCTTTATCATTAACTCCTCTCCCTGGAAGTTTCTTTCAGCTGTCAAAAATAAGTAACAAGTTGTAGCCATGCCAATATTCCCTACTCTAAGCCTCATTTACAAGACTTTCATTCCAATAATTCTAGTGTCAGCCTAAATGCACTCCAAAGATTTACTTCAAGCATGCCAAATATGAGTGCAAAAACCGTGCACTCACATATAAGCTGGAGTGAGGTTCAGCTCACACCAAGGGTAATGGAGTGATACAACCGCCACTCCATAGGAAATGGAGTGTGCTATCCAACACTCAAATTTCCTTAAAATGTATTGAGTGCACAGATGCTGCACTCCCTTAGCTTTGAGTGCAAAAAATCAGCACACCATTTTTGATTTCAAGTCCCCCTAAAAATGGAGTGCCATACGAGCCTAACAAAGCCTCTCGTGAGAGAGCCCCGCAAGGGTCTCTGTCTCACAGAGAGGCTTATGAATAAAACCAAAATCTTGGTGTGGGTCCTGAAGCAGATAACTACAGAAATCCACTTTTCTGAACACAACCCTCATCTTTAGCCAACCCATCCAATACCTGGCTTTGCTAATTGTACCAATTCGTAGCGCTTGATCTTGTAATTCTTTTGGTTGTCTCCACATTTTTCCATCTGATGTGAGACACTCAGGCTCAAGACCTAAAGACAAGCTGTTTCCTCAGGGTGGCTAGTTAGCCTCGGGTTAAGTATGCAGCCCAAACAGTGTACAGCCTGCAATTCAATCAGTTTCTAAGTCTGCATCTGTATCCTTCTGAAAGAATTTATGGATTCCGGGTGGCACAAAGGCATACTTAATAAATACATGTCTAACAGGGGTAACAATAGGTAGCAGCATACTCAAAATGTTGGGAAGAGGCTAGTTACATCAGGCTCTCTAGCCGTGATGAACAAAAAATGGGTCATAAAAATTTGATAATGTTGTAGAGGGGATTGACCCCTATAGTTCTGTGGGAGGTTTGGTTCATCGGAAGGGGTAGAAAATTGGGCTCCAAATTTCATACCACCAAAAGTGGTGAAACTGAGTCTCAGGACTCAAGCCAAAATATGTGTATTATTCACAAGTCCCTCCCTGCAGTCAGCGCAATGCAGGGTTGGGACTTGTGTTAAGTTTGGGGCCCAAGGGTCAACCTGCTCTCCAAGAAATTTTGGTGAGAGGGTCAACCTGCCCACCAAGACATCTTGGTGAGCAGGGTCAAGCTGCTCACTGAGACATCTCGGCAAGCGGGGTCAACCTGCTCACCGAGACATCTCGGCGAGCGGGGTCAACCTGCTCACCGAGATGTCTCGGTAAGCAGGTTCACACCTGCTCACCGAGATGTCTCGGTGAGCAGGTGTGACCCTGCTTACCGAGACATCTCGGTGAGCAGGTTGACCCCACTCGCCAAGATGTCTCGGTGAGCAGGTTGACCCCACTCGCCAAGATGTCTCGGTGAACAGGTTGACCCCGCTCGCCAAGATGCCTCAGTAGCCAGGCTGCCCCTGCTTGCCAAGATGTCCCGGTGAGCAGGTTTACCTTGCTTCCAAGATATCTCGGTGATCAGGTTGACCCTGCTTGTCAAGAAATGGGGGTAGTCAAGTTTGGCGAGACGCCCGGTGCCACTAAAGAGCTGCTTGAGCCCATCCAGCATCCTTCTCATTTGATAGGTTGCCTGGGCCACATTGATCACTTATTTCCACCATCTCCAAAAATTTGAGTGCACTCCATTGTACTCCAGTGAACATAGTGGAAGTTGGAGTGCGCAGCCAAGGTCTCCTTGTTAAATTTTGGAGTGCAAGCCTGGGCACTCCATTTTTTTATTTAGTACATTTAGGCCCACTCCAAAAAAATGGTGGTTTTTGGTGTGGCCATGCCAATACTCCAGGAGACGTGGAGTGCCCAGGCAGGCACTCCAAAAATTGTGAGTGCAATATCCCAGTACTCCATTATATTTCAAGTAGCATGTCAATACAGCCAAAAGTTTGGAGTGCTTGAAGTAAATTTTTGTTCTAACCACACTTTTTGTTGACTCTCCCCAAGCCATTCATTTGCTTAGGGCAAAACTGTCATTTTCACATTACTTCAAGTCATTTAGATGCTGATTTACAAACATGAGATAATCAGATTCTACAGATAAACAATTAGGAGGGAATGGTGGATGTGCTGTTTTCTAATGATCTCCATCAGAACGGTCATAGTCATCTTCATCTTTGTCGTCATGTGCATTGTCACCTCTTGATTGAGAAGACCTGTTGTTTTCTTCTTTGCCCTCACTATCAGTATCAATCTCGGATGTGTGTGTAGTAACTCTTCTTCTTGATCTGGTTTTCCTCTTACGGACATCTTTGTTGGAAGAGGTAGTGGGCTACTCTTTTTTGGAATTGGGCATGTATTTGAGCTGAATCCATCCTTTGCTGATGGCTTGTAGTATTCTTTGCGAGGGGACCAGGAGGATGGTGTTGATTGGTTGACAAAGCTCTTCTGCTCTAAATTTGTCCGGGTTTTTCTTTATATGAAGCTTAATTTGGGCCTTGGCCAGCTTTTTGGCAGCATTTTTCCCTGGCCAACCTCTTAGAAATTGTTTACCCCCGGCATCGTCTATGTAGCAAGGGAAGCAAGTCATACAAGTAAATTGGTATTGGTTTGACATTCAGAAGAGATTGGAATCATACTAAGCATTTTTAACAACTTCCAGCTTATCAGCTTCTTGTTAGTCTTCAGTTTACCTGTGAACAATCGTTCAACAAGCAATGAATCAGCACTGATTGGAGTGTATGAACAAATGAAAAAAACCTCACAAGTACAATACTTGTCAGTTGCTGGCAACTTGGTGTCGATTTCATCCAACTCTTCTTCAATATCATTGTGCTTTCTTTTATTGGTCAGTTGTGCTATGTCAGTAACGGCTTGGGTTTCTTCAGTAGGTTCTTCATTTATTATTTCCTGAATAACAGACAATCCTGCAACATAGGTATGAAATTTTCACATCGGATTGCTGCCACGTATGAGCACATTGAGGAATGTGTTGCCCATCTTTTTCCCCCCTTGAATGTATAGATCACCGGAAAATTGAGCCAAAGCAATCACCAAGAAGCCTTGGATTTTGTGGCAGGCTGCTATTTTGTTCATCTGGTTTTGATGGATGAAGTGTTAGTTTGAGTAACCCAGCAGGATTGTCGTGGCAACAAGTTACAACCTACACGATCCAATGTTTCTTTTATCCATCTCCTGGCAAACACAATGCTCTTCTGGTTAGAGGCTAGGTTGAGCGCTGTATTTGCCACATGGGTATGGCAAGATGTCTCAACAGAGCCATTCACAACGTTCAGGGGTACATTACCGCGAATCGATTTGATGTATTCAGGGTCCTTGTATTTCATCTTGGTGTCCGAATCTAATGAATTCCAGACTGCAGCAACTTTTTTGCATCATTCTTTGATGGGATTGTCCTCTGCCGTTGAAAAAATTAGTTGCCAGCTTGAGTACATGGATTTAATTTTTTGCTTACGTGTTGCAAATATCTGCTGAGCATTTGGATCAAATCGGCAAAATTTATTGTAGTTAGTTGATCCTCGCATGCAGTTGGTTTTCCCAATGTGAGTATACAGAAGGGTGGTGTGGAGTTGGTTTTGGATTGCCAAGATGTGAAGTTGGCGTTCGAATTCGTAGTAAATCTCGTCCACCTCAGTCTTGAGGTATGCAGGGAGCCTCTTGGGCTTTGCGTGGAGGGCTTCATACTTGCGTAGCTTGTCTAGGTCCATGCTACCTATCTCTTCCATTACATCGTCAGGCAGCTGGGTGAGGCGATTTGTTTCTTCATCATTACCGTCAAGATTGTCTTCAACATCCTCACCACAATTGCTGTTAGGCTCTTTTCTTGGTGGGGGATTGTTGATATCAGATGGGATGAGGTGAGTTAAAGGAGCTGTTCCCCTCTCTGGAAGCTTGTCAGGTGTGGGCACCACTTGGTGAGACCTCAAGGGAGCAAGAGGCTGGCAGTTAATCTGCTGTGGTGGAGGTAGATGTATTGATACCATGGTTGAGAGGGGGGGGCGTCTGACTGCTTGGGATGTGGTGGTTGGCTTCCGAAAAACAAAAGTGGTTGAAATCGGGATCAAGTTCAATTGAAAGAGGTTCATTGTTGGCGCAACGGTTCGCGAGTGGGTAAGGGGGGTAAGACCAATGTATTACATTCTTGGCGGAGCCGACATTGTAATTGGCTGGGGGAGGGGGAAGTGGGCCATTTGTAATGTATGTCCTGTTTGTGTTTTGGTTGGTGGGTTGGGCCCAGCTTTGGTTGGAGGGTTGGGGTGGGAAGTTATAGGGAAACTGGGTGTAGTTCTTTTGGAGGTGTGCTTGGTGGTTGGGGTTCATGTTGATGGTGGGTTGGGGTGCTGAATACGTGTAAGGGTTTGGTTTCTTTTTTTAAGGGTCTTTAATTGGTTTGTAAGGGTGGTGGAGGGGGTGTATGGAGGAGTTGAGGTTGACTGAGTGGGCAGGGGACTTAGGCGGATAAAAATGGGTGGGAGGTCTGGAAAGTCAGGTGGACAGAGTATCCCGAATATCACAGGGGGATTTAACCCTCTATCATGCTTGACATGTGCATATCAGGCAGGCTTCGCGGTAGGGTTACATAACACCCTCAGGTGTTGCATCGACACATGCTAAACCTTCGTCGATGTGGAATTCTAGGGGAACATGTACTAAATCTAAATATCTTGCCGGTAGTAATCATCAGGAATCTTTGACAGTCATTTTGGGTGGCCCGATCCAAACTTAGTGAAGCCCTCCAAAGGAGGGACTTAGATGCAAAACACAATTTTTGCAGGCAGTCAAACACCATTTTCACCTCTTTTTCAAATTTCCATTTTTCACTCTCTCCCAGAACCTCCTATACACAAATTGTTTACACCATGTGATTCTCTAGATCAAGGGCTATCAGCCCATATTTTGTTTGTATCTTCATCTTGTAATCCTGATTTTTTGTTAATTTTTTAAGACAAGCAAAGATAAAAATAAATCCGGGAAAGTTTTTTGATAATCCCACCCTTTTCATGCATCGCTACCTTGAAGAGCCACTTGTCAGATTTAGTGAGAAAATTGAATCAATGAGAATGGAAAAAAAAAACATCACCCCAGCAAAAAAAAAAAAAATGACAAGCCTCGACTCCAAAAAGAAGTATGCATTTAGGCACTGGATCGGATCAACCCAAAAAATAAAAAATAAAAAATTAGGAGGCCATTATGGAGGTGTTGAGGGTGAAAAGAGATGGTAGTTTTTTGATAGAACGCTAAGAAAATTCTTACCTTCATTACGGTCTATTCAGATGGTTGAAATGAGGTGTGTGACAGAAGTTAGAGGGTTTGGAAAGTCCCACCAGCCAAATTGGCCATTCAACTGCCTAATAAATTTGTGTTTTTCCCGCAATTTGTGCTGGTGTGGGCCCTTTGGGCCCCCCAGCGCAGAGGACTTGTGCTAAGTTCGGGCCCAATCTTAGAGCATCCACCCTTGTCTCGGTAAGCGGGTTTTACCTAATTTGAGCCCCGAGTTCCACCCCCGTGCCCACTTTAGGGCTCGGTAGACAAATCGGTCTGGCTTGCTAGATTTACCATCATTTACCAAGGCTCTGTAAATTGTGCTTACCAAATTCTTACATACCCAGCTTCTCACATCACTTCATCGGACCATCCTCAATGGTGACTCAACCCAACACCGTCAACACTCCACAAAACACCCCTACAGCCGATACCAATCCCACCGGCGATACGCAACAAAAGAAAAAAAGAGGGCCAAACTGGCTCCCTCGAGAAGAAGAGCAGTTGGCCATATCCTGGATCAAAGTCAGCGAACAGCCTGAGTTTGCCACAAACCAAACTGGTCATTGAGGAGAGTACAATCTCTCTCAAAGACCGGTTAATACCGGTCATTGAGGAGAGGACACTCTCCCTCAACAACCAGTTGATACCATTCATAGAGGAGAGTACACTCAACAACCGTTTGATACCAGTCATTGAGGAGAGGACACTCTCTCTCAACGATTGGTTGATACCGGTTGTTGAGTAGAGTACACCCTCCCTTAACGAACATTCAATACTGGTTGTTGAGAGAGAGTGTACTCTCCTCAAACCGGTTGATCCAGTCGTTGAGGGAGAGTACACTCCTCAAAAACCATTCCACACTCTTCCTCAATGACTGGTCAGTACTGGTCATTGAAGGAGAATGAACTTTCCTCAATGACTGCTTTGTACAGTTCATTGAGGGAGAGTGCATGTACTCTCCTCCATGACCGATCTATACCGTTCACTGAGGAGAGTGTACCCCCAATGACCGGCATTGACCGGTCATTGAGTTGAGGAGTGGTGAGTATGTGTATGTGCCATCCTCAATGACTGCCTGGTAACGGTCAATGAGGATTTACTTAAAGACCAGTTCAAAGTGAACACGAGGGTGGAGCAGCCCTCATTAGGTTTGAGTGGCTGGCTAATGAGCCCCTTACAGACCAACAAGGGTGGGATTTTCCTTTAGCTTAGCAAAAGAGCTCTGTAGGGCTCCTTAGCTACCTAAAGATTTACCCCAATGAGGGTGGATGCTCTTGCCGGCTAGCTTTTGTAGACCTTTGATGTCTATCGGTAGTCCCTTGAACGGTAAACCTTCTTCTTCTTCCTCTGATCTTCATCATATCAAGAAATTATCTAACTCTCAAAGTATGTTGCTTTTTCCCCTCTTCTTTTGGTTCAACTCTTTGACAGATCTTGTTTTTCTCTTTGCAAACCATCAGTAGGTCATGCATTGCAATAGGCAATCAATCAGTCATAATTTGATCTCGATCTCTACCTCCCATCTCATCCGTTCGATCCTCTAAAACCCGCGACTGGTTATCAATTTTTACTCTCTATCTTCCTCCTTTTAAATTTGTATTCGTCTCCGCCTTTGTCTCTCTCTCTTTTTTAATAAATATATATGTCTTTCACTCGTTTGTATGGAACAATGCGTATATATCTAAAGAAAGTACTTGTCGGCAGGTACTCGCAAGCTTAATTTTTTTTTTTCGAATGGAGAACAGCTCAAGCTTAAGACAATATTTTATATGTATTTTATACTGGAAATACTATTTTCAGATTGTGGGCTGGTCATCTTTTATCTAATCTTCTCACGGATACTACATTGCCGTACTTGGATGGCGAGACGTTGGTCGTTGGATAAGTTGTAAGCTTTCTTCTTGTCGATCCACAGACGAAGCAATCATCCAATTGCACAGGTTTTTTTCTGTAAAAATATGGACGATGCCGGAATTGTCTCTAACAGCCGGCTGTGGCTGCTTTGCTGACGATATAAATAAATATGTAAATCTATCTTTTCCCCTCAAGTCAGTCGACTGCAAGGGAATCACACATTGGGTTGTTGTTGGCCCTGTTCAGACTTCAGGGACCCGAAAGGGGCGGGGTATGTTTCGGTGTTTGCTGAGGCCGCAGGTGGCCAGAATTCCTTGAAATAGATCAGGTTGGTCTCGTCAAGTACCAGTCGTCCTAACCTATTCAACAAGGAGATAGGTTCAAGTCAACCGAAACTGATATCCTACCCACACCGAGTTCGATTCTAACCCTGCACCCAGCATGAATCTCACTTTTGCTCCAGCGCCTCTCATGGTGGCCATCGTCCCGAACCTCGCCTCCAGCTCCCTAGCCGGACCTCCCCGCGACATCCGTACGGCTGGACTAGAGTTTCCACATGAGTCTGATGCAAGTTCTCTCTGCAAATCCTCAGAGGGTAATGGTTGCAGGCCACATGATGACGATGAGAGATACAACTCTGTCTGCCTCGGGGCCTAAACAAGTATGTTCAAAAGGCTAACAGCTCTGCTGTGCTTGAACCAATTGGTTATTTTTGCCAACTTTGTGAGTTGCCTGGAGATGCTGTTAAAGTTATTAGAGATGCAGCCACAAACATTTTGATAGCCAAATACGGTGAGTCACACAGGAAAACAGGTGTCCAGCTGGCCTGCTACAGGATCAATGGTGGGCCGCTATGCTACACTAAACTACATTCATTGGCCAATAACTGTTAGTGAAAAAGTGTTTTCTCACTAGGTTCCATGCAAGTGTTAGTTGGAAATAAATTCCGAAAACCTTACAAGTAGTGTACCGGAAAATCTTGATAGCAATTCTTTTTAGCACTAGTTGTAAATAATTATGACTACAATAACAAGTAGCATAATTTCTTTAAACTAACAGTATTCAGAGTCCAGAGTAGTTTAATTTTTTTTTCCAGCTAGCAGATGGCAAGGGTGGGCGGCTACGCTACCCTGTGCTTTTTGAGAAAAAGGCATAGCATAGCCGTCATCTTTTTTGACCAAATGCACCATAGCTTTATCAGCATTTTCAGAGCCACTACGCTGTGGGACACCACCTTTAGCCTAGCTTATCACAAGCCCCTCGATTGGAGGGCTGGTGTGGGTGCCACTCGCAAAGCAAGCCTCCAAAGGAGGGGCTTGCGACTAAAGTGCCAAGTTTGGCCTGAGAGCTGCCCCGGTTTTTCACATAAAATTAAATTATTGCTTGAATACCACAAGTCCCACAGACAGGCGGTGAAATGGCCCTGATAGCCTGTAATCTTTCCTTCATACCTACCCAATTTTTTTTCCCATATCATGTAAAATTATCCATCATCTTGGTGGTTGGATGAGAGACTGTGGTTTTGTGAGACCTCAGAATACAGGATTCCTACCTTGGTAATGGACTGTATGGAACTTTTCCATTGAGTCCCTACAGTTCCATAAATGGGAGTCATATAATCATGTTTCTGTGATAAAGAATCATTATAATTCCAGGTTCCAGTGTGCTTTAGGCATACAAGTCTTTTCGTTCAGCTCATTTTCCTCTACATCATTTCTTTCCCGGAACCCACCATTCTACCTACTAAGTAATATGAATGTGATTACCCCTTCTAGAAAAGTTGCTCCCCCCACTTCTTGCAATCAAAGGGTCTGGTCACCGTTGAGAGTCAATATTTACAAGAGAATCTTTGAAAAATCTGATGAAAAGCTCAAAGAACACATCAACAAGGTATCTCTCGACACTTACGGTCAGCCTGCAAAGCCTCTGCAGTTTGAAGAAGTTGTTAATCTTGCTCAAGGCCGCAATACATTTCTATTAGCTGGAACCTGGTTTGGCAAGTCCCGGATACCATAACTTTTTTACAAATTATTCCCTCAGAAGTCTTGTGCTGTTGTTCTGGTTCTAAATCCCTTGGATACACCGGGGGACAACCAAGTCACCGAAAAGGAACTCACCAGGTTCACTGCCTTTAATCTGACCAAGCAAACATTCACCAAGGCGGCAGCGGAGGGGATACTGAATGGTGCTTACCATTTTGTCTATTTGAGCCCCAAAATTTATCTCAACAACGAGAGATTCCAGGATATCTACTTCATCTCATCTTTTCAAAACCGACTAGCGCTTATTGTTGTGGATGAGGCGCATATGATCTATATCTGGGGTCTTGTGGAAAGTGAAACTTTAAGAACATCAACTTCAGCACATCATTGATTTGAGGATTATGGCGCATTCCGACCTAGTTTTGGAAAGCTAGGACCGCAGCTTCTCTTCCGTAACAACAAACCAGTTTTGCTACTCTCTGCAACATGCCGACCTATGGCAATCAAGGTGATCAAAAGAAGTCTCAAAATGGTGGATGATGGAGTTGACTTACTCCGCGGTGAACTGACCCGACCCAAGATCAGGATGATAGGGGTCTCCATGGCCAGCTCTTTGGCTTCTTTGCTGGATTGTATTCGTCTTTTTCCGTCTAGTAAAGATGTCCCTGACGCAAAGACGGTGCCAGCATTGGTTTACAGTGGGTCTCACAATCACACCATGACTTTCTTGGAAGTTATTGACCAAGCCCGCGAGACACCCAATGGCGCTTCTATACCTAGCAGCACCTGTGCACGACAATTTCACTCCTGCACAGGCAAGAAAGATAAAGATTGATGTATCAAGGATTTATCTGAAGGATGCTTTCCCGTCATCTCTTGTACGATGGCACTAGGCCTGGGGCAAAACTGGAAGAGGGTTAGAATGGTGAAACATGTGGTGAGGGGCGATCTAGCGGCTATTGGGCAAATAATTGGGTGATGTGGTCGTGACGGGAAGGCTGGGCTGGCGGTGATGTTAATGGAAAAAAAATTGTTGCAATGGTAAAAGTCTCATCAGTCAGTTCACTCAAGGGGCCATACAAACAGACATCAATCAAATGGATGCTCTCGCTATTACTCCTGTTTGTCTTAAAGTGGCATTCTGGGTTGACAATCAGTAGGTGTGGTCTTACTTATGAAAACCATGACCTAAGAAACTGAGTTTTCATTCGTTTTGGGTACATCCCTCTATGGCTGGATGATCCTGTCTACATCCATGCAAAGGAAAGGGAATTGACACAGAATATGCCTCCTTGCCAGTGCTCCAATTGCACTCCAGATGAGGTCAACAAGTTACTTGAAGCCTTACCACTAGCAAATATCAATAACTTTGACCAAATTTTCACTGGGAAAACGGTGTAACCGCTCAGCTACACTAAAAAATGCGGTGATTTGGTGCAGCGCAGCAGTCTACCGCTACGTAACCAGCCCAAAAAGCGGAAGTGGTAGCTGAACACTGCTGTGCTACCGCTGCATGTAGCGGGTAACCGCTTTTTTTCCAAGCCAGATAAGGTTAGCGCAGCTGGAAAATCACCGCTATCGCTACAAAAAAGCGCAGCGCAGAAGACTTGCTGCTGAATCTGCCGCTTTTGCGCTTTTTCTCCGCTAAAAAATCGCTAGGATTCCCAGGTTATGTGGGTACCCAAGGCAGGGTACATCTGGTTTCCCGGCCTGCCTAACCAGTCAGACAGGCTGACCCCCTTTTCTGACCGATTTTTGAAAGAACCCCCCACAACCCTAAACCTGCTTTGGGGGATGAGCACCGTTAACCATCACGTTCGCCAAAAGGAGAACCAAGTGGCTGCGTCTGACAGTGCACACCTGCATTTTCTTTCCCACCCCCATGCACACCAATTGTGGATACAACAAGTGTTTGTTCATACCAAAGCTCATTCCGAGTCGCGGCAGGAGGCCATAAAAGCAACCAGATGCCCTCCAGTCTGCTCCAGGCAGGTTTTAATATTTTCTGTCTCCCCTTACGAAAGGGGAATTGTACAAATGGTGGTGGATTTGTCTGGGGTGATCTTCATGACCCGCATCAGGAAGGTAGTCATGCTCAACGTTGTTGCAGAGCGTCTCCATGGGGGAAAAAAATACCAAAAAAAAAAGAATAAAAAAAACCGGTGGTTACGGGTTTTGGGGAGACTTTCCAGCTGAGTTACGGGGGGTTCTTTTGGCCATACCATTCCAGCCCGTTTGACCGGCCAGACAGGCTGAACGTCCCATTCGACCGCTCAGACGACAGGCAATTCAGCCTTTTTGACTGGTCAAACCGGCTTAATGGCCAGTTCAACCGGTCAGCCTGTTTGACCTGTCAGACGGGCCGTTCTGTCAGTTTGACCGGTCAAACAGGTTGAAATGCCTGTTTGACCGGTCAAACAGGTTGAAATGCCTGTTTGACCGGTCAAACAGGTTGAAATGCCTGTTTGACCAGTCAGGCAGGCTGAACGACCTGTTTGACCCGTCGAACAAACTGAAAGGCCTGCCTGACTGGTCAAACGGGCTGTTAAGCTTGTTTGACTGGTCAAACGGGCTGCTAAGCTTGTTTGACTGGTCAAACAGGCTGAATGACCTGTTCAACTGGTTGAACAGGTCGTTCAGCCTGTCTGACCGGTTGAACAAGCCGTTCAGCTTGTCTGACCAGTCAGACAGGCCGTACTTCAGCCTGTCTGACTGTTGAAACAGGCGCACCAGCTTGTACAAAAAAGCGGGTTTTGTGCCCACTACAAAAGCGTAAAAGCGTGCAACAGAGATGAAAAAATCACACCGATACCAAAAAGCGGAAGCGGTAGCCGGTTGAACCGCTACTTTCAGTGCAGCAAAGTGGCCACCAAAACCGCTGCACTTTCTGCAGTGAAGTGGTTACACCGTTGTTATGTACCAATATGGAATTGATTTTCTACTTTACATGCACTGCCACTATCAGGTGATAGTTTATACAACTGATGGATCCGTTATTGTCAGGTTGGTTATAAACACATCCAGAGCTTCATCACATGAAAATTGGAACTGACCATCTCATCTTCAAATCTGACAGCATAAAGAATGAGACAACACCACTTCTTGATAAACTTCTCAGCACATGTAAAGACAGGGTGATTTTAATGATTTCTTTTAGGTCTTATTAAGTTTGGTGAGCTGAAAAAATCTCAAGACAGCATGGTTACATCTTGCGTTATGGCTCCCCTGGAGCACATGGTGCCAATGGAAGACTAGGTATCATTGTTAACTTTCCACAAGTGAAAAATAATTCATGAATCATATTACCATTAATTACCAATCTCAATGTAAGTGCATGTGGCTGAAGTGTAGCTTTGAAGAAATCATACTGACTGAAAAGAAAATTGGTCCTTAATCTGTAGTATTATAATCTTTCAAAATCGCTGAACTGTATCTGGAAGATATTCTTGAAGAGATTTTTGAAAAAAAAATCAATCAATCAATTGAATATTTGACACATTTGGCTATGTAAATTTTCATGATTTTTGCAACACTGTTTACTGAATTTATTCAGAGTACATATTATATAATACTAGAGTTTAGTGGCGGCTTTGCCACCTTTAGGGGTTTAATACATTAATTCAGTTTTCAAATAAGAACTGGTTTTTTCATCAAAGTACTAAATTTATGCAACAACTGAGGTCCTGTCAAGACTTTTTACTCTCAAATATGACATAGTATCAATGACACAATATCCAAGCTATGGGGGTACATACAATATCATACCTCCAACTCGACCTAGCTTAGTTAAGTGCATGGCCTAAAAAAAGAAACCTGTATTAGCAAAATTGTCAAGTAATCAATTTACACTTATTTCAAAATGTATCACTCAACAGAGGCTCATCTACCAAACTACAACAATATTTATGATCCCATTGTTTATTTTTTACAGTTCCCAAGATCCATACCAGACTCCCAGTTTGTAAGAGATTTATGCACAAATAATTTTGATCGATCTCCAACTCAAACTTGCACAGATTCTCTTGCAATTTGGGTCTATCACCTTCAGTTACCAACAATGATAAGAACACTTACACAGTTAGGCTTGGGATCCTTTCCCATTACCTTTGGTTGTATGGCTGTACACTTTAATCCAGCTCTCAAGCATAGGTCTGCTTCATGCCGCTCTTGAAGATTTACTTTTATAACCTGAGCGCATAAGATCAGGCTCATCTGATTATTGCTAAGGCCGCATGAAAAGCTGAGAGCTACATAGATAGTAACTCCCCAATAAAACACCTCTTTTTAACTTGATATCCACCTGCCTCTCTCAACATCTATGTTGCTAATTGGAGTATTACCTGTCTTGTCCAAATTATGCTTGAAACCAACTCTTCAATACATGTATATACTTTGAAATCAGTTTTATTATGGAAAACTTACTCAAACATGTTACATTGCTCAATTTAAGATTAAGTGAAACTAAAGAAGACTCTTATGAACAATGTTGATAACCTTGCTGCTTTTGCCTAAGCTTAAAATCTTCAAATTTTTTGGATGTGTAACTTGCGACATCCCAATGTACAACTGGCCGTGTGCAAAGACCGGTGACCATTAAGACCACTTTTCCCAATGTCAGTCCCTGGCTTGTATTTATTGTTATAGAAAAACAGATTGTGATTTGGAATTGAAAGCTTCACCCTTAAATCTTTGTTATGATGAAGCATAATCTTCGGCAACAATTCTACTTTGCCCTCAAACTTTTTGTCAATTATTTTTGCTTCAAGGAACCTGATCTTGAATCCTGTTATGACTAATTGTGTGCCATTACACAAAGCTTGGTTGATATTAAGATCGCACAATAATATTATGGGTCAACCTATTTTTAGGACCATCTGATGTGTAGGAAAACCCAAGAAGTTTAATTTATTAAGACTTTAAGGCAGCAATGATTTTCTGGACTCGTTTTCAGGGATATCCACAGAAGTGGGTATAAATGCTTGTCCAACTAACATATCCGAGATTCAATTATTCAGATCCCAAGTATCCAGGCTCAAGGGTGTTAGTATTGCTCTATTATTTAATTAGTTCAATTATTTTTGCTTGTGTCCTAAAACAGCTCATTTAATCCAAGATACATGAACATAATGGCTTCACTTATGAGGTCTCTACCATTGTTAAAACATTCAATGACGACATTCTTGACATCCACCTTGTTTTCAATCATGAATTTTCCTTGTAAAGGGTATAGATAGCCGGGTTCCAAACCAAAGGCGGAAGAAGTGTTGGCAGCAAGAAGTATCTTATGTATAATCGACAAGATCGTGATTCTGGGATGAGATAAAACGGGGAGCAATGAAGACACCACATTGTTGACCAGGCTTTAGAGCCGCGGAGGACTCAGTCAATGGTTTATGATAAATAGGTTCAATGCACGTGTTGACATGGGATTTAACCGTGAAGTCAACTTGAGGGCTCAAGGACCTCAACTAAGACACTTCCGCTCGTAGGATAGTTCTTAGATTTAGATTTATTGGTCATGTTAGCAAAGCTGCGTCAAGACAAAGAAGATGTTATTATGAACTGGAAGTGATTTGCAAAATTGAACCAATATAGCTGATGACTTGGATTAACATATGTGATAAATCTTACCTGAACGAGTTGAGGCAAATTTTATTCATAGCCAAGCTCAAAAATGAGGATTCACTCAGATCCGGCCAAAAGCGAGGTAGCAAACCTATCCAATATGATAGTTCTTGAAGGCAAGGGAAAGGAGTGCGTCCATTGGAAAAGAAAAGGAGAAGGATCATTGAATCGGATTTGGCAAGATTCAGATTTAGCAAAGTTGGGACCTATGGACACTGCATTGATGCAGTGTGAGACTGGCCTTGCGGCTGCACGCGAAGCCAGTTCCGAAGTGAGTGAACCTGCCAAAAGCGCAAAATCCTGCGGCAATGCCACTCAACTCGACTCCTCCAAATCACATGAACACCCTTACACAACAGCAACAAACCAATCAGTCCAGAGGGAAGAGGATACATAACCTCCATTCTCTTCCCTCCAGGACTGATCAGTCCCAGAGGGAAGGAAGGTAATACACTACATTCCCTTCCCTCCAAGACCAACCGGTCCTAGAGGGAAGAGATTTTAGATGCTATGTTCTCTTCTGAGGCCGATCGGTCCCAGAGGGAAGAGTAGAGAGTAAACTCTCTTCCCTTCCCTCTAGGACTAAACGGTCCCAGAGGGAAGGGAAGAGAGTGTACTCTCTTCTCTTCCCTCTGGGACCAGTTGGTCCTAGAGGGAAGGGAAGAGAATGTACTCTCTTCTCTTCCCTCTGGGACCAGTTGGTCCTAGAGGGAAGGGAAGAGAGTGTACTCTCTTCTCTTCCCTCTGGGACCAGTTGGTCCTAGAGGGAAGGGAAGAGAGTGTACTCTCTTCTCTTCCCTCTGGGACCAACCGGTCCCAGAGGGAAGAGAAGAGAGCTTTCTACCTTTTCTTCCCTCTGGGACAGATTGGTCCTAGAGGGAAGAGAAGAGAGTACACTCTCTTCCCTTCCCTCTGGGACCGTTTAGTCCTAGAGGGAAGGGAAGAGAGTGTACTCTCTTCTCTTCCCTCTGGGACTGTTTAGTCCTAGAGGGAAGGGAAGAGAGTGTACTCTCTTCTCTTCCCTCTGGGACCGTTTAGTCCTAGAGGGAAGGGAAGAGAGTTTACTCTCTACTCTTCCCTCTGGGACCGATCGGCCTCAGAAGAGAACATAGCATCTAAAATCTCTTCCCTCTAGGACCGGTTGGTCTTGGAGGGAAGGGAATGTAGTTTATTACCTTCCTTCCCTCTGGGACTGATCAGTCCTGGAGGGAAGAGAATGGAGGTTATGTATCCTCTTCCCTCTGGACTGATTGGTTTGTTGCTGTTGTGTAAGGGTGTTCATGTGATTTGGAGGAGTCGAGTTGAGTGGCATTGCCGCAGGATTTTGCGCTTTTGGCAGGTTCACTCACTTCGGAACTGGCTTCGCGTGCAGCCGCAAGGCCAGTCTCACACTGCATCAATGCAGTGTCCATAGGTCAAAGTTGGTGCCTAATGAAAAGGCGATGGTGAGATCGCAGAGGGGGAGCGGGCTGAATTGTACAAAGGGGTGCTAGCAATGAACCAAAGTAGGAAAGCCTTGGTTGCCGATTCCTGATCTAACGGTGAAGCTGAGATAGATGGGGAGAGATAACATGCTAAGTCACAAGGATATGATGATTGGCCGGGATTAGGAATTGTTGTTGGTTGGACTCCAGGGTTGGAAGGTGGTGTCAACATGAAGGGGCGGGGGAAAGAATACTGATTTCGACGCAGAACAAGGAGAGTGGAATATGACTTGGTTATAATGGCTATTAAGACAAACGGATAAGGGGTGGATCAAAAATTGATAGGGATTTCCGGATCAGTGGACAGCAACTTATGATTTAGGGTCATGGAAAGAACAGGCTGTGTCGAGAACAAGGGTCTTCGACACGCGACCCCCTGGGATTGAAGGTGCAACCCACCCTACGTCCTCAGGATGGTCGCACCTTCAATCTCCCTGTTGAAATGGGGGGTTGCAGGTCGAATTATTGACCCTCTGCCAAGGAGGAGCCTGGGCAAAGGGTACAGGCCGTACCTTCCCGCCGAGGAGCTCAGCGGGAAGGTACTATCAGGACCTCCCACCAAGGAGGAAACCTCCTTGGCAGGTGGGTACAGCCTATACCCTTGGCCGAGGCTCCTCCTCGGCAGAGGGTTGATAATTCGACCTGCGACCCCCCATTTCAACAGGGGGATTGAAGGTGTGACCCACCCCGACCTTCCTGAGGACGTAGGGTGGGTTTCACCTTCAATCCCAGGGGGTTGCGTGTCAAAAACCCGAGAACAAAGCTGAGTTTCCCTTCAAACCAAGAAGAGAAGAGCAAAAGACTTGAAATTTTTATATAAACAGGCCCTCAGCATTGATATTTTGACCAGGTTCCATTTCTAATTAGGCGCTATTGCCGTGGAAATGGGACCTCCAAAATATTGAAGGGCTTGATGAGCTCTCAAGTGTTTTGATAGGGGACGGTTGATTTGATTTGTACAGTTTTCAAGGTTTATGTCTGACGGGGATAAGATTAAACTGAATTTAAAGGTTCAAAGACTGTTCCAAATTCAAGTGTGTATGTAGTTTAAATTAATCATTTCAAAGCAGCAGAAAATGTGAAAATATTGAATAATGATCTCAAACTCAAGTCTTTTCAATGTACATTATTTCTTTATTTGCATGCCACTGGTGAAATATTTTTGAATAATACAGTGCATCACCCATTTTACCTTCAACAAACTTATTAGGAAAACTTAAAAAAGATCAAAATACTCAAGAATACTCTGGAAAAAGGTTTTGATTATTTTTTGTGTTTTCAAGACTGAAAATTGCAGTTTATGTTTCTTGTTTCATGACTGGGATGACGCTTGAATTTTGCAACCAGGGCTAAAAATAATCACAGCTAGATATAGGGCCTTAGTTAAACGACTCCTGGGACCCGCACAACGTCTTGTTTGGGAGTCGCAACTCCAATCCAGGGGAGGGATTTGGGAGTCGTCGACCCAAAAAATTGCAAAAACACTAAAAAGAAAATAAATTCATAGCTCATGTTCCACAAGAGCAATTGGGCCAAAAATTTGAATAGATTGAAATTATGTGAATTTTTTAGAGAATTTCATACAAAGTTTTTTTTCTTTTTTCCCTCCTGTAATCTCAAAACCCATGCCAAAACAAGAGTTATTGGGCCCAAAGTTTTAATAGGTTGTATTTGTGCCATCATTGTAATTCTGTATATTTTTTAGAGAATTTCACCTGTAAGTTTTTTTTTTGCATTTTTTTCCTACTGTAACCTCAAAACCTATGCCCAAATCTGCCATAACTTCTCACTGAAACCCTCCAGATGTCTCAAAATTTCACACTGTGGAGGAAGTGATGCAATATTACTAGAAATAATGGCACCATGTAATCAACCAAACTGAAATGATAACAAGATTAATTTAATAAGGGGTGGGATAATTTGACTATGCCTCTTTTGCAGGGCATAAGCCCTGTAAAAGTGTGTGACATGCCTTGCAAATGGAAATTTACAAAGTTTATACTGCCTTGGGGTAATGGTGTGTGACCGGAAAGACTGCCATTGGGTTGGACCGCTGCCAACCGGAAGAGGGGCAATACAAACCTTCCTTGAGAGGTAGGTTTGTCTTTACCGGCCTGTCTAGATTGGTTAGCCCGTAGCTAATACGGTGTTTTTTTTGCTGTGTAGCAACCCAAAATGTAAAGGTGCCGCTGGGAAATGTCCAGGGACGGTGTAAAACCAAATACAAAGATTGCATAAACAATTTCTCTCAAATGTATTATTAACTTGCTGCCTCACTCCTCCTCACAGGAGATATTAGAAGTTATCCATTTGGTAAACCCAGCTGTAATGTAACTGTTCCAGTTACTATATCACCAGGTGCCACAGATTATAAGTTTCAGTTGCTATTCTTCAAATTGAGAAACAAAACCTGGTAATGCAAATGAAGTAAGTTTGACAGCTACAGCCTTTGATAACTATTGATTAGTTACAATATGTAATTGGAAAAAACTTATAAATCAATTTAATTTGCTTCATCATAATTATTTGCACTTGAAGTAGTTTCCTTTACGAAAGAAAATTGTCTTGGGTAACTCAAAAAATTGATGCTATCCAAAACTTAAATGCCCAGGAGAGCCCCCAGTATGATGTACCTGCCCATGGCTCATTCTAGTTCAACATAGAATCCTTGAATAACACACATGCCTTTACAGATCTAGTTCAGTTCATACTTTTTTTCCCTTTCTCACTTTCTGTTTAAATTCCTTGTTCCTCTTTCCTTCAATTTTTTCTTCTTAATCCTAGAAAGACACACTATTCTCCTAAGCTAGCTAGTAACATCTTTGGTGATTTAGGCTCAAAAGAGGGAGTGTTTACTCCCTCTCAGTCTTTACCCCCTCCAAGGAACCAACTGATTATTGGTTATTGGAGGGAGTATTGACTCCCTCCAATGACCAACTACTCATCGGAGGGAGTGTTTATTCCTGTTTTATCCCTCCAAGAACCAACTGGTCATCGGAGGGAGTGTTTACACCCCCCAAAGACCTACTGGTCATCGGAGGTAGTCTTTCCTCCCTCCAAGGATCCACTGCTCATCGGAGGGAGTGTAGTGGGTCCTTAGAGGTAGTAAGCACTCCATCCGATGACAGAACGGTCATGAGAAGGAGTAAAAGCCCCCTCCATGACCAATCGGTTCTTGGAGGGAGTAAACACTTCCTTTGATGCCCGACTGGTCATCAGAGGGGATATTGACCCCCTCCGATGACCAATTGGTCCTTGGAGGGAGCAAACACTTCCTTTGATGACCGACTGGTCTAAACTGAGTGTTTAATCCCCCCAAGGACCGATTTGCTATCGGAGGGAGTAAACATCCCCTCTGATGACCAGTCGGTCATCAATCGGAGTGTTTACTCCCTCCAAGGACCGATTGGTCATGGAGCCTGAGGGAGTGTTTACTTCCTCTCAGGACCGGTCAGTCATCAGAGGGAATTTTTACTCCCTCTCATGACTGGTCGGTCATTGGAGACGACCGACCCATCATGAGAAGGAGTAAACACTCCCTCCGTGACCAATCGGTCCCACCCAAACTCCGCCGGTCCGCTTTTTTTTTCCTGCGCGACTCCCAAATCTCAGGCCGGTTTTGGAGTTGCGACTCCCAGAATTTTTTTCATTTTATTTTTTATTTTTTTTACTTGTTTGGGTCGACGACTCCCAAAACCCGTCCCTGGATTGGAGTTGCGACTCCCAAACAAGACGTCGCGCGGGTCGCGGTAGTCGCAACTCCAAAACCCGGGAGTCGTTTAACCAAGGCCCTAGATATATATATCTTCACAATGTAACAATCTTTAACAGGCTAGATCGCTTGATGAGGGTGAATGTTACAAACAAACATGTATGTACTAGAAAACCGGTAAGTCAATGTCTGGGATGGTGAAGAGCTCATCGTTATACGGGATACCAGAGAAGTATGCACGATGATTAAAAAAAAAAACAGGAGGAGATCAGATAGAAACCTAGGCGGCTCGAGATCCTTTTTTTGTAGTTGCTTGGTTCCTTGTTCCGGCTTTTAGCCTTATCTGTGTTAGATTGATCGGGATAGCCCTCAGGAAGCCACGTGACCAACTGAGATCATCATAGGGTTGGCCATCGGTAATGTCAATGAGGTCCTATATATCGGCGTTCGATATCGACTGGTGATGCCCTCTATAGCCTCGCTTTTAGGGACATTGTCTAGCCTAGTATTGGAAAGGATGAAAGGAAACAGAATCACATGCGGTCCTCTCTCATGTGCTTCTTTTGAAATTCATGACCGTAAAGACGAATTTCTTACACTCACCATCCTGGGGCGAACTCCAGCTCAAAGTCCTTAAAAACTTCAATAATCACTTTAACAGCCTGGAACATCGCCAAATTCATACCCAGACAGATTCTTGGTCCAGCCTACGTTTGAGACTCATTGGTTGAACTTTAAAATCATACAATCGGTAATCATGATTGTTTTCAGTCCTAGCGTTTAAATGGCACCAATGATAACAAGTGAAAGTCTCACATTGAAAGCGTGGAACTTGTACGGTCCAAATTGTTTTATGCTACCCTTCTCATCAATCCAACGATCCGGTATGAACTCTCCACAATCGGGCCCCCACAAAGATGCATCGCGGCCCATTTGCCAGTCACTACAATACACGACAACAAAACAAATAACGGCAAGAGAAAAGCAAGAGAAGAGGTAATATCTCAACATGTTCATCAGTCTTGCAAGAATAATGTGATCAGCAAGTGGGAATTACTAACCTCCATCGAATCATGTCGCCAGCCTTAACAGTAGGCCCACCAGGGAATTGGTCATCTGCGACGACAGATTTTGAATTCTGATGTGAACCGGCAACGTGAAATTTACATAGAAATGCAACACTGTCAATAAATGACCGATAACTATTCAGCTTGCTTCGGAAAAGTTGATTACTGACTGACCTTTGGAACACTGGGGTGTAACCTCAGAGCTTCAAGTAGGACTGCATTAGTCCAGATAAATCGTTTATAGTTCTCATATGTTACGCGACCTTCATGAGCATTCTCAGTACCCAAAATCTCAGTCGCCTCCTCACGAATTTTATAAATTATGTGTTTGTTCATTAATAAGTGAAAGAAAGCCCATGACAGTGCTTCTGCGGTAGTGTCACTTTTAAATTTTTGTCAACCTTGGGGTTACTTGGAGGAGATGATTTGATTCTATCAATTGACTCACCGGGCAGCAATGATGAGGTTGATTGCCGTGTCCCTCAGCTCAGTCCGTCCCAGACCACCTCCACGCTCATCACGAGCATTCATGAAAAGGCCCAATAGATCGGCTGGAGCTGATTCATTGTCCTTGTAATCAGATTTGTGATTCAAATGAGCCATTCGTTCATCGATTAAGGAGTACGCATAGTCATCCAAAACACGACACGAAGCTTCCAACCGCTTTCCGATTGAGCCGACATGACTCTCGATCAGTTTCCATCCCGATACAATCGAGAATCTGAAGTCTATCTGATCCTGCGCAAAATCGAACGCGACTGCAAAAGGATTGTGCTTTTGGGTGATTTTCGATGATGAAAGTGCTTGTTCCTTGTCATCGTATTCGACTACGAGTAGACCTAAATCCGTACCGAAACTTGCGAAGACGAATTCGAAAAGTCCAACTCTTTGAGTAACTATCGCCCATCGAAAGAAAAAAAAAAAAATGGGAAGGTCCGCTGACGTCATTTGTACAAAGGAGTCCAATGTAAACCGAAAAAAAAGATCACAAAAGTCGATGCTACGATTTCCTTCAGCCGTCGACTTCAACACTTCGATAAGCCCATCCATGCTTTTATTGGTCGCAGGGAATATGATATTCTGTTGACAAAACAAATACAGACTTAAGTCTAAACCACACTCATGTCTATTCTTTATAGCGACATTTCACCTTGAATGGTTTGATAGTAAAGATTGTGGAGATGGCCTGACGAGCTCTTTTCCAATGTACACCATCTGCCGTGAAGATCCCATCTCCAAAGACGTCATACATGATATTACGGAATACAGGTCCCTATAAGGAAGAATTCAAAAGGCATCAAAACTCTCCACAAGTTACTTGTTCGAATTACAGATCAAATGGTTTGCTACCTTGACATAGTTATCAAAATTGGCTAGATTTCAAAAATTCGATCGAGGTCACTCTCGGAAACTAGCGGTTACTCGATCGTATAGTGAAAGTAATGGCTGCTTACTCTTTTGCATGTACTCGATCCACTCTGGTTTGCTGATATCAATCACTCTAGTCCCGGGGACTGTCATACTAGACCCCGGTCCATGTTTTAAGGCTAAGGTCACCGCATCATCCAAAGATCGAGCTCGATTTTTGATAATTCTTGGCAACTGCACCGGTCAGACGTCCGACGTGTAGTGATCGCGAGTGCGATTGTTGTAAATCAGTTATTGGACACCTTAATGAGACCCTTTTTACCATGAAGCTAGATTTCAGGCGTGAGATTGAATACCTGTCCGAGTCTTTATGGTTGAAGAAATTCGTGAAGTATTAGCAAGATTGAGGAGAGACTCAAACTGATAGCTGAGCACAGTCTCACGCACAATGGCCACCCGGGTACTTCGTAAAATCCAGCACCGATTTTCTTTGTGGTTCCAATGGCTTGAAAAAGTATGCATTGATCAAGCGGAAATTAAAATGATGGTAAGTTGGAGAACTGAAGCACACCTCGATTGTGACTGAGTGAAAATTCAAGATTAGTTCACGGTGTACAGAATCAATGCCAGGGAAGGACAGGAAACAGCTCACTACTTGGCGAGAAGATAGACCAAGCTAAAACCAAGCAGGTTTATGAAAAGGATAATGATCATGACAGCAGCCAGCTAACAAGAATTGTAGGTAAGCTGAGGATGAATCGATGAGACACAGGATGGGTTGAAGCAATGTTTCGAATGGAAACAAGTCTTAGAGGAAGAAAGGGCGTTATAAGTTTTGAAAAGTGATAATATGGACTACTCTAGTTTATTTGTTTCGTATCCTGCAAGAGCCATGGTTCGCTGCACGACTTGAATGGCTGCCAAGCGGAGGATGAGTTGCTGTTGTCAATTGCTAGCATGAATTGATTTGTAATTAATGACAAGCCAGCTGATTCGCGCACATCAAAAAGAATGTTGACCATCGAACAACAACCAGCAAACAAAAAGATATGCAATCCCGCCTTTCCGTCGATTGCACAATCGGCTGAATGGGCTTTGTAAAGCTGTGTACTTGCTCCTCCGCCCGGATCAAGAGCTCACCACGCATACATCCAACCTAACCATGTCAGCTTTTAATTTCTTCATGAGCATGTAAGCCAACCAAACTGAAATTCAGTGGTCTTGCCGCAGGACCAGCTTACATACCAAAGACCATTAACAAAAAAAGACATTTCCAACTTACCAAGTTCACTGAGGGCAGTAAAGGTGTCTGAATTTACAACGGTCACATGCTCTAAATTGTTGCTACTAATTATGGGCATACATATTCATACAAAACAGTCAGGAAAACAAAAACCGTGGTACACAATCAACGAGGCCAGCCAGAAATAAATGAATAATAATGTAATTAATCAGATGTATCATCACATACTATTTAAAAAGGAAAGGGAGAAATTAATCCAAAAATAAATAAATAAAAAGCAAACAAACTGGTATTCAAGGGGCGTGGTACAGATTAAGTGGCCAACCCAAATGAGAATCCAAAAAACAACAGCAGCATTGCGAAACAAAAGTGGATCTGGCCAATCGAATTATGTCAGTCCAGTTCGGTGATGAGCTATCAGTACTCTTCATCAAGATCGTCATTTGCCTTGATACCGTCTTCTTCATCGAGGTCTTCATCCAGGCGACGATTTTTCGAGCGAGATGGTTTTTTACCTTTCTTTTGAGCGGCTGAATCATCCTCAGTGCTTTCACTATCATTTTCACTGTTTTTCGAAGCGATCTCATCTTCACCACTATCGTATTCACCCCTTTTGACTTTCAATTTCTTCTTGACTTGCTTTTGGACGGGCGGATTGAGATTGATGTTCACATGTAATCGATGTTTCTCTTCTCGTGGCAATCCAATCCTGATCCCTCTCTTAGTTTTCGGATTGGTGATCGCTAAGATCTCTGCTAAGCTCATCCCTTTCTTGACTTTCGGATGATTCTTCTTCCCATTCTGTGTTATTGGCTTTGTTGACTTCGCCGAGTTTTGTGGGGGCTCAGCTGCCGATGGACCGGCCTTGCGAGAGTTGCTTGGGCTTGAGGTTTTGTCCCTCACTTGAATCGTTTCAGTAGTTACTGGAGTATCGATTGATACAATTTCACTATCTCTCTCGGGTTTTTTGCGGGGACTTAGACGTGCCCTCGACTGTGTAGGCGATTGACTGGTCGTTTTGTGAACTTCTTCGGGCACTTTGAGTCTTGCTTGCGGGCCCGGTTGACCTTGTCGACGACCATCAGAATCCGTCTTGTTAGCGGGTGAACCCAGCCGGGTTGACTCATTAGTCTTGTTAGCGGGTGAATCCAGCCGGGCTGGCTCATCAAGAGCAACGGGTGGAATACTGATGTTGGGATCAACAGGCGAATTGACTACTAGGTCTTTCCGATTCTGAGCTTTAACTTTTGGGGCCGCCTTTTTTTTAGGCGCGCGCTTTTTGGGTACGGCGCTGGGTTTCGAGCGTTTCGAGGCTTTGGAAGCCGTTTCATCGGCCGAAAATCCAGTAGGGCTACTTAGTGGGGAGGAAGCAATTTCGAGAAATGGATGGGAAGATATCTCATTTGAGACAGGTGGTTGAGTTGCAGCCGGATTATCTTTTGGCGAGTGATGAACTGAGTCGCCAGCTTGATTTTCAATTTGGACCCCAAGGGAATTATCTGGTCCCGGTTCTGGTTCTGGATCCGATGCAAGAACCCAGCCATCTCTATAAACACGACGTCTTTGAGTTTTCTGGGAGTCTCCCTTAACAGTCGGTTCCCTTGATTTGGGGTTTGCATCACCAGTTTCATTTGATGACTGAGATAGATTTAAGAGGATCTGCAGAGATTTTGCGGAAGCTTTCCCAACAGCCGATTGCTTTCTCACTCGTTTTCCGTCCCCGTCCGATCTTGCTTGGACCTTTTCGGAACCCTCTGGTGGCTCAGTCACCGTTTTTTCTTGAGTTTTTGTCTTCCTTTTTTTCTTGGATGGTTGAAGAGGCAGTTCAAGTAGCTCCTGCTGTCTAGGTGGATCGTGATGTGAAGAGATTGATATTTCAGGGGGTTGAAGGGGCGTCGGTCTATGAGATGTGGATGGAGGATGTCGAATCGGAATGATTTCAACATCAAGTTCCGGAGTATGTTGAGATACGTTCCGTGATATTGCTTCCGGGTGGTTCAGCACCTCAGAAGGCTTAGATTTAGTGCGAGTTGGATCGAAAGGGTGGTGCGGGGACGGATCAGTTGATGAGCTGGATGTCGGATTGATGAGGGAGTCAGCAGATTCTCCTGACTTGAGTCGTTCACGAGCTTGTTCGATTGAAGCAATCCCAAGTCGAGGTGGGCGAGGTTTGGGACGGATGGCTGGTGAGCTGGTACTAGTTGATGCGCTGGATAGAGCTCTCTGATTGGGGGGCTGGGGACTTTGCTTGGATGATGATGAATTGGTAAGTTGTTTGGGTTTGAGGTGAGTAGATTGGTCGGTACTCGAAGAACTAGCTTCGTGAAATTCGTCGACGGACCATCCGGGTCCTCTAGATTCGGCTGCTGGCACACCGGCCCCCATCGAAGAAGAGTTTACGGGTAGGATAACGGTCGTTGGTGGAGACTGCTTTGAAGAGGCTGCTGAATCTTGATGTGGAAGGTAGGTAGATCGATTTTTGATTTGTGAGAGCAAATTCAAGCTGTATATAGACCGAAAGGAAATGATCGACATCGTAATGCACTAACCTTTGAGGGTAAATTCTTGTATAATCTCCTCATCGCTCTGACTGTTAGGGATGAAATTTGGTGAGTGAGGTGGCTCCTTGGGTGGATTGATACTGGCGATTGTCTCGGATTCGATTTGGCTAGTCATGTTGCTGCTGTTGGTACTGAGTGCGATGGCTGTCTCTAGATTCAGACGTTCTCTTCTCTCGAAAGGTGTTTCGCTCGATCTGAAAATGTTAGCGTTCTAGTGTGTTGGTTAAGTTCTTATCGAACGCTTCCGAGAATACTGGTATAGCTGAACACTGACCTCGCTGCCTTCATGCTTTCAATGCTTAATTCTGTCGACAGCAGATAACAAAAATTTTCCTGGCTGCATCGGGTGGTACAACTGCATCCCCCACTGAAGAGCAGGTCCCCGATGGCCCACGGGGCGAGCTTAACTAGGCCTCTGTCTCACAGAGAGGCCTACGGGTAAAATAGATTTCTGAGCGTGAGCCCCCCATCTTCTGGGGGCTGTATTACTATTTTTTTTTTGGTTTTTGTTGGTTTGAAGTGCCGTCTTGGGGACCAAGCCGCCGCCCTCCCTCTGTGATAAGGCCAGGTCACAGCGCTCATTCTGATACAATTTTGGGGCCATACGACCAGAAATGACCCCAACCTGCTGTCTTTTTAGTCTCAGCTGACAATGGGTTGAGCTCGAAAAAAAAACTTTTAAATCCAGAGGGTCCGCTGTACTCATCTGCAGGAGCTATACAGAAATCCGCCAGTAGAGTACAGCTCTGGGACCAGTCCAAATTACAGCGATAGATGCTTACATCATCCATCGGTAGCAAAATAAAACGGTGGTTTTGATTGGCGCTTGCGGCCAGTGGACATGTGTTCTGTAGTCTTGAAGAGCAGAAATCGGGCTTTTCTTTGGTACAATGGGCGGCCGATGAGGGATAGGGGAAGGCAGTGGTTTGAAGCCTTGAAATTATTCACCGGCCAAATGGTGTTCAAGCCACTTGGGCTCTCACCTATGAAATCACTGCTTGCCTGTAAGTCCCTCCCTGCGGTCGGCGGGCCCCTTGGACGAGGCACAGGGTAGGGACTTTGTTAAGTTCGCCCACGGGGGGCCTCTTGTAAAGAGCAACTGAATTCTTCACGGGACCAACAAGCCACAAGACGCCGTTGGAACTTGGAAAGCTCGGAGGGTCTCCGTCCAGAAAAATCTTTATTGATTTAAACGTGGGTTTAAACCACATGAACCTTGGCTTAAATAATTTAAACGTGGGTTTAAGCCACTTAAACCTTGGTTTAAATGATTTAAACGTGGGTTCAAACCACTTAAATCTTGGTTTAAATGATTTAAACGTGGGTTTAAACCACATAAACCTTGGTTCAAATGCTTTCAACCTGGGTTCAAACCACTTAAACCTGGGTTTAAACCACTTAAACCTTGGTTTATGTGCTGTAAACCTGGGTTCAAACCACTTGAACCTTAGTATGGCCATATGTAGTAGTGCTCAAACCACAAATTTTGGGATTCAGCATGGATTTAAAGTGACATGTCCAAAATATGGATGTAGACATATAACTACTGGGCCAAACTCAAGCCCTTACATTTTTAAACTCCTCAGAGCATCTTTATCGGTTTGGCAATTTAGCCCACGGCTAAAACTAGGCTACCGCGCAGCTAACTAACTGTGGCTGTCACAACTGTTGTGGCCTAGGCCACATGCCTACTCGGCTGCGGCTCTGTGCTGCGAGGTAGACTAGTGTCTGCCTCGTGGAGCCCTCCGGGACAGGATCACTCTATAACTTCACCAGAACTGAAGTCCTTGTCTCATCAACAACAACACCGGTTGGCTAAGCCCTCTGAGCTTAGAGGTGATGTAGCTCAAACAATAACTGCTCAGCGGTACCGCCAAGCGATGGCTTATTTGGAACCGATTACATATTAACAGACTGTCCACATTTTTTTTCTGACGGTTGGTGAGCATCTGTGACCTAGCCGCTAATTTAGCTTCGGGCTAACCGTTGCTACATGTAGCAGCGGTTAGCCAAAAATCAAGCTTGGCGCGAAGTTAGCCCACGCATAACTTGACACGATGCGGTTGAGCATCGGGGCTAATGTCCTTAGCTTGCGCGGACTTAGCCACCAATAAAGATGCTCTCACACCCGTCCAAGTCCAAAAAATGTAATGAAATTAAGTATCCATGTACAGTTGTCACTGTCTTCCCATAGCAATTGGTGGACACATTCTGCTATGGGTTAATAGTGACACTCTGTGCTAACCCATGATTTCATGGGTTAATAGTGGAGAATTGTGAAAACCCTAAAAAGTATGGTCTGATGGAGCCTCAAGGCATGATTCTATCAACCCATGATAAGTACATATTAGCAAGGGTTTTTTGTTTCAACATTCTGGTGATGAAAGTGATTTACTGTATTAAAGTTAAGTTACTTAGGTATTGAATCAGTATAATTAATTTTTTTTAATGTAAAACAGTCAAATTGAAAGTATGTAATAAGAAATTAAAAAAAAAAACAATTGCACTTGGTAGCAGGTTTTTAAAATAAGGTAGCACTTGTAGGTTTTGAGTTTTGGATAATGTCATCAAACAATTGGTGGGAGTACCTACTCATAGAATGAATTGAAAGACTTCACTGGTTTCTTGGTAGTTGTTGCCTTCTTTTTGGGATCATTGTTAATTTTGCCTTTGGATAACGTAATGCAAAATGGCATCAATCTTCTTCTCAATCTCTATATCAGTTGGTTGAATCTCGAGTGAATGGTTGTTTGGAGCTATTTCCTTGAGATGTTACATTAAAATGAATTCTTCAATGAGATTTCCACTATCAAATCAATATTCATTGGGTTCAGAAAGATCCTTGGAACTAATATTAGTTTCAAATGCCTTCCTGAGTCCTTTTTTTGATTGGTTTGTTTTTCAGAGCCAAATAATTCTTTTCCAAGACATGAAGAGTGATTTCATTAATGGATTTGTAGAAAGGAAAGGGTTTTGGACTAGTCAGGATTTCTAGATGTGCTTAATGATGAGATATCACCATTGAAAAAGATGTACTTGGGGGTTGGGGCTGATTCCATGTTGATTTAAAGTTGAGGAAGTTGGAAGGAATAGCAAATTCCCTCATAATAAGAAGAATAAATGTTTACAGAAAATGTTCAATGAAATTTGATGGCTTCTCAGATCAGTGATAAAATTTATCACTGATTTCTCAGGTGTGTCATAAAACCTGCTCATCATCACTCAATTCAAGAAATTTTGCATCAAAAGGTCTCTATTTACCCATGATATTCCAGTTTTTACTTGAAAAATAGTATTAGATACTGGATAATAGAGACTCATGGGTCAAGGCCTGTCTTCCCTACCCACCAGGTTGGTGGGCAAATTTTTCCATGGTTTAAGAGGGACTATGTCTTGATAGGTATATGGGTTAAGACAGTGGAAGGTCCCGCGTCTCAAAAAAAAACTTTGCGGGCGGGGTAGTGCCGCTTTGTGGGGTGTGCAACTCATGTACGGCCCTTTTTCAACCACCGAAACCTCCTTTTTTGGGGTGAAGACACGCAACCATTCATTATTAGGCTGTATTCACACCCGGAGTGATCACCAGTCTGCGGTGTATTGCTGTGAAACGACGGCGGTGGTGCGGAACGTGGCCGGGGTTTCAATGACATCCTCTGCTGGAGATGCTCCTTTCTTCTCTTTTCTGAATATTCTGATTGGTTATGAGACTTGTTTTACTTGCGGTGCCTTGCATCAAAGCTACTTTCTTCCCTTCTTGGCCTTTTTGCGGTCTGAGGACCTGTAGATAGAATCTGATAAATTGGAAAGCGACCCACTCACGAGCTACGCCAGGCGCTGGTTGCAACGGTCTTCCTTTGTCCTTGATACATTTACCCATCACAGCTATTCTCCAACCCCACACACCCCTCTCAACTTGAACAGACATGAACATGTATCAAGTGTTCATTTTTGCGATCATTTTTTGTTTGATATCCGATTCCTACTCAGCTGAAAGTAACCCGGCAACCCGTGAGATCGATGGTACGTACCACCAAATATTGCGGAAGAGTCAGGGACACGTTCTAATATAGTACGCACTTGTCTAGGTTCGATAAATTTACGGACTTCAAGAGAAAGCCCAACTGATCCGAACGCGGTTGAACGAGGCAATCCTGCCATTACTATAGCCGCTGGAACAAATTCGGAATTAAAAGAAGGACGGCGCCAGAAAGCTCGAGAGGCGGCGAGCGAAATCTTGATCGCACGCCACCGGAACAAGACCCCGGTAGGCAACCAATTGTCCAAAAATAGACTAAGAAGATTCATGTCCTATCTGGGAGACCTTCTCATGCGTCCTTGGCGAAGTTACGTCAAATCATTAACCGAGATATCACTAGCAAATCTTCTGCTAGCGAGGCCTGAATGGCTACACGAATTTGTACAGGAAGACGCAAGATCCATACATGGGATACATCTGAAAATTGGAGGGCAAAAAGCAAACAGTGCGACGGAATGGGTGTTAAGAAGTAATCTTGATCTTCTCTACCGCTATGAGCCACATTTGCTCTCGGCCTATAAGCTAGATGAATTACGTTCGAAGGATCCCTATTTAGCATGGATGTCAGAGTAAAG
This sequence comes from Puccinia horiana, assembly GCA_001624995.1. Classification (NCBI taxonomy): domain Eukaryota; kingdom Fungi; phylum Basidiomycota; class Pucciniomycetes; order Pucciniales; family Pucciniaceae; genus Puccinia; species Puccinia horiana. The sequence goes on along the minus strand of LWDY01000040.1, from coordinate 71,436 downwards.
CCATGTGCGGTTGGAACACTACCTGAAACCATTTTTCCCCTTCCCCCTTTATCACAGCCTTTTATCCACTGGGAATTCAGGAGACTCAAGTTCGAGGATTATATTTCACGTCAGAAAAATGTAACCAGGTTATGAGCCCGCTCATTTGAAGTGACGCTCTTACATTATTGTCAGTTTGTTGCTAGTGCAGAGACAATCTGACAAGTAGAAAAACTATAAAATAACATAAAATGAAAAGACACATTGTCACAAACATTAGAATACCCAAACCTTGAAAAAAATGTCCTCAATGAGAGATTTTGGTCCAATTTTGAAATTGAATTTGGATTTGAATGGTTTAAACCCAGTTTTAAATCAGAAATCAGTCTTAAGCAGTATTTTGGATACTCTGGAGTATCTTGAAGGCTGAAAATGGGGGTTGTATCATCATTGACCATCAGAGTTAAATACAATCTTCAATACCAAGAATCTGAGTATTGTGGAGCGACTGCAGGACCTTTAGTGTTATTACTATCTTCAAACTACCTGCATATTCTTTTACAAGATCCTCCTTAGTACCCCAAATCTGGGGAGCTGGGGATTGGAGGACTTCCCTTCACCGATTTGGAATCTGAAATCCCAGATTCCAAACCTTATTTGGTGGTGAAAACTCAATCTGGAAGAGTCTTCACCACCAAATAAAGTTTGGAATCTAGAATTTCGCATTTTAGATTCGCGACGGGAAGTCCTCCATTCATGATGAAAAAAACAATGTTGGTCCATGTTGAACCTTTCAATTCTAATCACATTTTTGGGAGTGAGAACCCCCCCCCCCCCTCAAAAAAAAAAAGAAAACATAACTCAGTAGTGAATGCCTCTACCGAGTTAGTACCTAAATGGGTCATAGTCATAGTCTGCACCAAATTTAATTGGCAACGGTGAGGCATTTCTCAAATTTCCTAAATCGTTAAATACATAACCCCCCTATGCTTATTTTTATAAACAAATGCACTTATCAGTGCTTGAAAAATCTACAGGATCATATATTGCTACTTCCAATTCACCAAATTGAACTGAAAGCTGGATGAATGAAATGGAAATGTTGAGAACCAGATCAAATTAAATCTGATTTCTTGAATGGAGAAGAACAATATCAAGCGATACATCACAACGGAACAATGCAGGACTTCCCATGGCCATCTTCAGGAGCTGCAGATCTTAATTTACATGCCAAAAGAAGATTCTAGCTTTTTGACGGCAAATAATCTAGCAGCTAACTAGATCTGGCTCTATAGGGGGCTGTAGATCGAAGGGAAGTCCTCCAATCATTTAATTCTAAAGTATCTTCAGTATCAAAGAAAGAGAAATGTTACAAAGAATTAGAGAAATTAAATAAAGAACTAAAGAAATTAAATAAAGGGAGTTGAACTTGAAAAAAACAATCAGTTCCCGTCGAAATTGAAGCCCCTTATGGTAGGTGAATATTTCCTTGTTGTGTGGGGACATTTTTCCAGAATACTTGACAATGAGACCAATGTTCTTTCGCAAACTCACTTGGAAACAATAGATTCTGGCTCAGAAATGGATTGAGTAGTGTGAGATGGGTGTGTTGTCCTTCAGAGTGTCAGTCGAGACAATCGAAAACTAAACACAGTAAACCTCCTCTTGACCGTCTTACCACCCAACTCTCAACCTTAACCACTACCAATCCACCCAACCCAACCCATAACCCTCAAGAGTTAAGACCGATCAGCTTCTCCCTCTTTCGATCCAATCGCCCCTAGTCAACCATCTCACACTACCATTCAGCCATCGACATCAATCTTACCAATCATCTTAGTCGCCCGCTCTCCCTCCTCGAATGGCCGAGCCTCCATCGGACTCGGATTGGCAAAACTTGTTGGTCCAAGAACAAATTTACCACAAGGTTCTCTCAATCGTCTTTTCGATCAAAAAACATCAGCATTCTAATCTCATCAACATTACCTTCCCACACCTCAATCTTAACCAAAACTTAGCTTTGGAAAGCACGTCTAGCCGCATATGAAACTCTAATCAAACAATTTCAACTGGCAGAGGACGAAGACGATGAAGTGTTCACTGATTGGAATCGGTTTGTCTTACCCAACTCAATCTCCTCACTGATTCGGGCGTTCCGCTAGTCGTGCTAACTGCCCTTGAACTTGACAATCGTCTCAAAATTAGTGATCACCAATGGCCTCATAAAGCGGTAACCGACTCGAATGCTGTCGCGCAGGAAAAAGGCGTCTTGCTGGTTTCAATTTACATTCGATTGGCTGGTCGAGCGGGCTCAAGATGTCGGTCAGACTGCATAACCCCTTTGGTCGAGAAGAGTCTGGCTACCAACGCTCGAAAGGGCACTCGAGAAGCCGCAATCGAGTGTTTATTGGGATGGGCTATGTCAGAAGCTGATGGTGATAAAGCCGAAGGGATCGTGGTATGTTACCTCTCACCATTGCTAGTCATTCATTGAAACTCGAGTGCATTCATCTAATCTTCCTCATCATTTTCTCTTCGTAGAGTGCCGTCTTAGAAGGCTTGAACTCCAAGCAGCCGAAACTAGTGGCCGGCGCTGTTTCAGCACTAAATTCGCTAATTTCGTGAGTTGGCATCTCAAGACTCAACTTGCGTCCGACCACCGATCATCGTCCCAATCGTGTCCTGCTTACACAGCCTACTCTTATTTAGTGCCTTCGGAGTCAGAGTTATCAACATCAAACCAATCCTCAAAGCCTTGCCCCAAATGTTTGCACATGCCGACAAAGGAGTTCGGGAAGAAGTTCGTCATTGATCGCCAAGGCCTCACCTCCTTTGAGTTTCTGGAGACACTGACATTTTCTGTTCAAAAACTTACTAGGGCAGACTACTGGTTCAAACTATATATCAGTTTCTTGGTGCCGCACTCGAACCATCACTTAGTGAACTCAAGCCAGTCCAAGTGAAAGAACTCCAAGATTCATTTGCTAGGCTAGACGCTGAGGGAAAAGGAAAAGGCACTGGTGTTCCAACACGCGAAACCGCTGGTCAGAGACGTGATCGACTTCAACGAGAAGCACAAGCTGCCCTAAAAGAAAGCATATCGCAGAATGACCTTGAAGGTGATGATCCAGCAGAGGAGCGCGAAGCAGTAGACGAGCCACCCGAGGATATCGACCCATATGACTTAGCCGATGCAGTCGCCATCCTTGATCAATTACCATCCGGATTTTACGAACATCTGGCTTCAAGCAAATGGAAAGAACGCAAAGAAGAAGCACTTGATCCTCTCCTCGCAACACTAAAACCAGCAATCAAGATCAAGAATGATCACTATGACGAATTAGTGAAGGCTCTAGCCGGCAGGATGGGCGATGCCAATATCCTTTGTGTCATAGGCGCCGCAAACTGCCTGGAGTGTCTGGCGAAAGGACTGCGATCGGATTTTGCGAAGTACCGGAGTTTGATGGTCGTACCTATTCTCGAAAAATTCAAGGAAAAGAAAGTAAACGTCGTTGAAGCCCTGAGCAGCTGCTTAGATGCAATGGCCATCACCGTCAGTCACTACTCACCTCGAATGCTCGCCTTTCTATTCTCAATATTTGCTAAAATTATGTACGTTGACTGTTACAGGTGACTCTTAGTGACATTACTGAAGACATCGTGAATTTCTCAAAGCACAAAAATCCGCAAGTCAAAGAACAAACCATGAAGTTCCTAGTCCGATGCCTGCGTAACACAATCCATGCTATCCCCAAGGCTGAGCTAAAGTCACTGTCCGACGTCATGCTAAGTGGATTGGAGGATGCCGTAGTACCGGTGAGAGAAATCGCGGCTGAAGGGCTGGGGACTCTAATGAAGCTTGTTGGAAAGGCGACGTTTACTCCAATCATCCAGGGACAAGATGATTTACGCAAGGTCAAAGTGGAAGAGTATTACGAAAAGGCCGAGGTAAAATACCAACCCCCGAAAGCTAAACCGAAAGCTCAGGCCGCCAAACCTGCTTCGAAAGCCCCCGCAAAGAAACCTGTCGCAAAACCACCCCCCCGAGCCAATTCACCCACACCTTCCGTTGCGGACAACGGCCTCGCCTCCTCCATTTCTTCCAAGCCACCAGCACGACCCGTGAAGAAGCCTTCAACAGCCCCTCCCCCAAAGGCAGCTCCTGCAAAGATCGCTCCTTCAAAAAAGGGAGGTGGCCCGGCTGCAGCCCCTGCTGGGGCGAGCGGCAACGCCAAGGCCACCGAAGAAGTTCGCTATAAAATGTCACAAGAGGAAGCTGAAGCAAGAGCGCCCGACTGTTTGCAGGCGAGTTTTATTGAAGGGGTCGGGAATAGTCTGTGGAAGACTCGTCTGGCTGCCTTGGAAGAGCTTTTAAGTTGGATTCCAGAGCACGCCGATAAAATCGAAGCGGAAGTGGTTGTACGTTATCTGAACAAAAAGCCCGGGCCAAAGGAGAGCAACTTCCAAGTGAGTAATCTCGGTCGCATTAGTTAACTCGCCAAGCTGGCTAAGACCTAAATGTTTGTATTTCCAGGTATGGCAGCGCGTATTCTCCGTGATTAATCTGCTCGCCGAACAGTGCCCGTCATTTACAAAGGCATGTATGGCTTTGACAATCCCATCCTGTTTCGAAAAATACGGGGATGGTAAGATCAAGGAAGCCGCAGGAAATGCGTTAATCACTTTTGCGGAGAAAGCCTCATTAGGTTTCGTGTTATCGCAGGGTAAGAAAAACATTTGCTTGCATTCGAACCAGATCTTTCTGACGCGTAACTATCCGGTCCAGGGTTTGACTCGATTGCCAAACAGAAAGCCGTCAAAATACAAGCAGAGAGCTTTCTCTTTATCGATACCGCTCTCGTCGAATTTGGGATAAACGGCGTACCTGTCAGAAACCTTATCGAATGTCTCAAGACTGGTTTGAAAAGTGTAAACGCGGCTGTTCGGACGAATGCGACGAAAGCCCTAGTAACTACAAAACTTTGTGTAGGGGCAGGTACGTGTGCATCCCTGAAGTTGATTGTTAAGCTATACACTAACCAAACAAATCGTTTTTTCCTATTACTTCAGATATCAGTAATTTCCTCCAAGATCTGAATCCTCAGTTATTGGCTACGATTGAAGCCGAGTTTGCTAAAATTGACGGCGAACGACCCCCTACTCCGACCCGGCAAAGTGTTGATGTTGCTCAAGCAAGTCAAGTTGACGTGGGTGAGGCTAAGGGTAAAGGGAAAACCGGCACTTCTGGAGATCCGCTCGATGAACTGTTTCCACGAGTGGACCTTGATCGATTAGTTTCCAGTAGCACCATCAAAGCCTGTGATGATCCAGCTTGGAAAATTCGAAAAGAGGCGTTGACAACCATTCAGGATATTTTGGAGCAAAGCAAACGTCTAAAGCCCAACCTTGGTTCGTGATGCGTTTCTATTTTCTCTCAGTTAATACCTTGATTTACTAATTGATCTTTCTTCAACAGGATCCGATCTGTCAGCTTCATTGAAGCTACGCTTGGCAGATGCTAACAAAGCGGTCCAGACTCTGGCTCTGGATGTAGTTTCCCGGCTTGCCACAGGAATGGGGAAGCCCTTTGAGAGACATTTCAAACCACTAACCTCATCGATCTTGAATATTTTAGCCGACAAAAACGCCGCAGCTCGGAACAACGCCTTGAATACATTGACAGTGGTTGCCGATTCGTGTGGCTTGGACTGTTTAGCACCAAGTGTCGGAGCCTCCTTGGAAATTGCGAAGCCCGAGCTTAGGTCATCGGCTCTGAATTGGTTTGTCGAACGCGTTGCAGATCCTGAGGCAGTCAAAGGTCTCGATTTGTCCTCTTTTGCCTCACCAATCATATCGTGCCTGGAAGATCGGAACGCCGAAGTTCGGAAAGGTGCCACCGCCTTATTACCAATAATTGTTCAATCGATTGGGATCGATTCACTTCTCGAGGAAGCCAATAATCTGAAGCCCGCTTCTCGAAACAATGTGATCCCTATGATCGAAAGCTGTAGACCAGCAGCGCCAGTTAAAGTACTTACCTCGAAAGCCCCGGCCAACAGGCCAGCCTCAAAAGTCGCGCCTGCCACCAGCAAGCAACAACCAAGACCTTCATCTTCCGCCGGTGTACATCGAGCCAGTACGCCATCTCGTGACGAGCGGCCAACCCTCTCGAAATCCAGACTTGGAACTAGGAAGCCTGCGGTCCCGCTAAGCTCCAAGCTCGCCCCTGTCGCTTCTCAAGTTTCATCTCCCGCTCCTGCGGCTGCCGCTTCAGAAGTTCCTTTCCGCTCAGGGGACCCAAAATCAAAAACAGCTCGTGCAAGCAAGGAAACCGGACCTTTGAAATGGGTCATCGAAGGGGCCGTGCGCAAAGACCAAATCGAACAGTTATATCTACAGATGGCTCCTCAAATCAGCCCCGAGCTACTCGGCAAACTATTCAGCAAGGACCACCACTGCGAGAAAGACTTTCTAGCCGGGCTTAGCGCCATTGAAACTTGGACATCTGATCCATCAACTGCAGCAGAGCAAATCGACATGGAGGAATCAGATATCAGGGATAGGCTATTGGCGAACTCAGACCTTGTCTTTAAGTATCTTACCATCCGATTGCATGATACAAATACCACGATCACAATGAAATGCCTTGATATCATCGATCAATACATCGCAGCTTTGCAACTGGATGGTTATCGTTTGACTGATTATGAGGCTTCTATTCTGTTGCCAAGCTTGATTGGGCGAGTGAGTAATTATTACTGCACTCCTTTCGGTAAATAATCACTAACAAATCACTTATCTCTTCCTGTTAGTGTGGGGATAGCAAAGAAGTTCTTCGAACACGAATTCGCGCTATCTTCAAAAATCTATGCGGTATTTATCCGTTCAGCAAAGTTTTCCAAAGTCTTATCGATAATGGACTTAAAGCAAAGAACGCTCGAATACGTGCTGAATGTGCCGAAGAGCTCAGTGCTCTATTCCAAAGACATGGCCTCAATGTGTGTCAGCCGGCCAAGGCTTTACCACTGATCGCCGCCCTAATCTCGGATCGTGATTCAGCTGTGCGGAACGGTGCACTTTCCGCGTTAGCTAGTGCCTACGCCTCTGCAGGTGACGTAATTTTGAAATACGTGAAGAACCTATCCGGGAAAGAACAGGACATGTTGACAGAGCGTCTCAAGCGGACAGAGGCACCTGTATCACCAACTAGCAAGCGGACCGAGGCTCCTGTATCGCCGAAGGCAGGTCGAGTTCCCACTGAAACTTCAGCTTCGCCCACTTCCAGAGGCCCTGCAGTCGTTCGTCGAACCACCAAACCAAGTGTCCTGCGTCGTCCATCTGCCGCTTTCCATCCACCTGGCGAACCAGAAATCAATGGGCATCCCAAAGAAGCCCCCAAAGAAGGCCTCCGAAAGCCAACAAGTATGATGAAATCCACCTCGTCTGCAATACCTCCACCCACTAAAATCCACCCTCCTGCCGGCGCTGTCTCGAGCCGTCAATTAGCATCAGTCGATCTTTCTCGTAATAGCTCAATCTCGAGTAACAATATTTCAAACTCCAAGATTGATCCGCGCTTGTCCCTCCGCCCCTCTGCTGACCAAGCTCAAGGAATGGTACCAGCAGCTTTAACTGACTTGATCATTTCAAACCCAGTTAACTATCCTGGTATAGTCGGAGAGATCTTGTCAAGTGACGATATTCGAAGTACAGATGCACTCAAAGCAATACAGGTAGATATTGCCGAGCAACCAGACACACTGATTCCTACTGCAGATGCAATTGTGGATGTCATTTCAACTCAGATGAAGATTGCATTTGAAAATCTCGATGGTTCCACTCCTCCTATGAAGCTCCGACTTTGTAAACATTTGATGCAAACCTTATCAACTCTCTTTGATCGTAGTCAGTTAGCGACAGCTGTTTCTAAAGAGTCACTGGTTGACATCCTTGCTCAGCTCACCCAAAGACTACAAGAGACTGCCGATAATTCTTCCAGTGAACATATCACCAGTTTATCGAAGGTACTGAATATGGTCTTGATTAGAATTTTCCATAATGCAGATCGGAGTGCATGTTTTGGGTAAGTTTTGAGCTTCTGCTATTGATGGAGATTTATCGCGCTGATCTGCTCCATGTTTTTTTTTTTTTTTTTCACCAGTGCCCTTTTTACTGTTTTGAGAATGACCACAGTTGATATGCGAGAAATTGAAGATGAAGCTGAACTGGGTCACAGAGCAAAGTACGCGGAATTGGTCATGAAGGTACCTCATCGGTTTTCTTTCTTTTTTTTGCGTGCATAGCTACAATTAATCTTAACCTGGCGATTGGTGTTTTATTTTTTATCAGTGCTTATGGAAAGTTTCGAAGACAGCAAAGGAATCCCTGGAGGACGGAACGTTGGATGTCTCCATCTTGTTGCGAGATATTGATGAATTTCTGGTTGCTATCCCACCCGCCGAATGGCGTCGACGCGCCAACGATAATGTACCACTGGCAGATATGCCCCTTCGGACCGTTAAAACGATATTGCAACAGGTAGTTACCATCTATGGAGATGCTGTATACGATGCAGTATCGGTTCTGAAAAACCCGCAAGACACATTTGTATATCAATACCTGTTTCGATTACTGAACAACTCGTGGGCGGCTGGTAGCAATTCTTCGGCCAATCGGCCAACGGGTAGCAGTCGAACAACGATGCCATCAGCATCTACAGGGGCGCTTAGCCCACCGCCCTCTTTCCCAATATCTAGGCCACCTGAAGCAGGAGGACCCAGGCGAGATTCTAAATCATCGGTTGCTTCATTTTCCAGCACATCAAAAACTGTCCCCGCAACGGAGTCTTCGAGCGAGGTAGAACTAAATAATCATCTGACTGAAATTTTTGCAAAAATCGGTAGACCAATGGACTCGAAGAAGGTAATTTTTATTTTACAAACGTTGTCTCTATCCACATTAAATTTAATAACAACAAAAAAATCTTTCTGATTTCGTCTCACAGGGCATTTCTGAACTATATTATTTGCTAAAAATGCATCCGGAAGCACACAGTAAAGTTGATAAGTGGATCAGCGCTACTGGAACCTATTTTCAAGCTTATCTCCGAAGAGCTTTGAACAATTTGAAGACAGACGATCCTGATATGCCCAACGGCGGGTCGTTAGAAGGACTTATGCCATCTGTTTCTGCAAGCCGTGAGTATTGAAGAGATCGATGATATGAAAACAGACTTGATGGAGAGGAGAAGAAACTGATCAAGTGATTTACGTGCCATATGATTTAGGCCCACCTACCGCCACTTTGCCTGTTAGTCCATCGATGAGCACCTTTGGAAGCGACTCGGGAGCTGGTGCCCAACGAATTTCGAGGAGTCAATCCCAGGATGTCGATCTGACAAGATTGCAATCATTGTTTGGGTTTGAGTCTTCTACGACATCTCCACCTCGGGCTCCTACTATGGAATGAAGATGGTATCAAAGGAAAGCATTGTATACGATTGGTGCTCCTCAAGATCTCATCATTTTTGTCACTATGTGATTGATTCGATCCCACTCGCTACCTTTCAATTTGTGAAATTTTGTAACTGAAGAATTCTAACCTTCCTAATCTTGCGTTTCAGTCTCTAATTAAGGGGCTTTATTTATAATACATAAGTAAATTTTGTTTTGAGAGTAGATGTTTTTTCGTTTAATCTTTACTTCTTTATAATAGGAACTATTAATCCCAATCACCAGTACGATGCCCTCCATTAAATTCTGTTTAAATTATCCTTAATGATTGTGTAATCCATCCCCTGCATGCTCTTCATGTGATAGATACATTGATAATATAATTGGTACGCTTTTCTATCAACTCACTGTGCTGAGCTTACTTCCATAAAAAAAAGTACATAAATATTTATTTACCTTTCCTTCTGTCTTTCATCGCTGATCTTGCCGTACATACCCGTGAGAAATTTTGAGTCGATAATTAACAGAAAGTTAAGTCTGATGAACAAAAAGGAAATTTGATTTGGATTAAAATCGAAACAGTTTAGGCCATCTTGAATGTAGTGGGCGTCCTGGTAAGAAAGGTACAACGTGGGCAGGATACATCGTTTTGCGCTCCGGAAAAACCATTGCCGGACTACTGTGGCACGAATTTTATATGTTACGTACAACCATTGAAGCTTTGAACAGAGCACCGGCGAATGAGTTGAAGTAGGAGAAAGGGAAATAGAAATCCCCCCGTCGAGCTACAAAGGTCATGTCCTGTCACTTCATCAACCTGCTCCATACGCGTGCTTTCGCCGGCTTACCAAGCCCCTCGGTCGGGGCCAACTTGATGGCCCAGAGGCTTTCGTCCAAATAAATACAATGTGGCGAGTGCGCCACCCGAGGCTCTCTCCCCCTAGCTTAACATAAGCCTCTCGAACGGAGGGTCCCGGGGACCCCGCGCGGAGCGCTCTCCGTAGGAGAGGCTTACGAGATAAGTCAGGCAGCTGGCAGGGAGAGGAGGGATTTTCAACCCCAAAACCACTTTAAATTTAATTGAGCCCAAACAACAGCACATCTTAAAATTCTGAAGACACACTTTGGTTGGGTTAGCTGGTGCGCTTCTCTGGACGAAAATCGATTGCTCAACCTCCCAAAATGACCTCAGGAATCAGTTTCGAAGGGCAATGGATTTTGTCCTGGATCCTCCATTGCCTGAAGATTAATTTGCGGATTTTCAGAGAATCCACAAACTTGCACCACAGTGGCTACCATAACCCCTATTAAATAGCCCCCAAAAGCCGCGCACAGAGGCCTTTTTTTGATCCGGATCGGTGTAGGTCCCCTTTTTTTCCCACTCTCCCCTCGGTCCCCAACTTCGACCAGCTGTCCTCTGCTGCGCTGGGTCGCAGCCGCACGTGTGGCCGTCCGGCTGGACTTCTGGCCGTCTGTGTGACCACTTGCAAGCTTCCGATCGGGGTTCTTCTGACATAGACATACTTGTGTACCTTTAGAGTATAACCTTACACCCTTATACCTCCATATCCCAAGGTCAAAGGCAACCTCAAGACACCCCCCCCCTCCGATGCCGTCAAACCCAATCAACCCCACATCCCCGGCTCCCCCACCAATTTCCGTTGTTTCACCTCTTCATCATCACCACCATCCCCAAATGGCGCGGATTATAAACCGTCGATGCAGACACAATCCCACTACAATCATGAACGTCATCAGTACTGGGACATCCCGCTGAAATCGAACCGCTAGGGCTCAACTCAGACGTCTGAACCAGGAGATCAAAAATCGAGCGGCCTTCCTCTGTGAAGTCGGTATTGCCCAAGATCTTGGCGTAGTGGATGCTAGCTACGCTCGAGGAATCGCCGGACCACCGCAGGCACACTATGACACCTTCCCCGAGCAATTAATTGGAAGTTATGTCGACCAAGAGCTCGATGAAGAAGCTCAGGTTCTTACTTGCGCCGCTCACGCTGCCTACCATCGTTTACGTTGCTACGCTGCAGAAAGGGAACACCTAAGTCTTCAATGGACGGAACTCAAACAACTCTCCACCACCACATATCTTGCTTGCCAGAAACAAACAACAAACTTTACAAGTCATCCGGATCCTGGCGGGACAACCTACAAATTACTACCTCCCGATCAATGTAGATGCGCTGAATCAGAAATCACATACCGCCACATGGATCTTGTGGACATACGGAGTAAGCCACTTTTTCAGCTATTCCACTCCTACTCCGGTCAGACCCACCTAACCTGCTTTATCTCTTCTACAGATCGACACACCGGCGTCCGAGTACCTTTTTGCCGCTGTCTGCCAGATGTGGTCCGCCTCGTCCACTATGGTTACATTGCCTCCTCGCCTGACAGACCCCGAACGGCATTTTCGATCTGTCTTCTTCAATTTCACAAATCACTATGGCATACCGCTGTCATCTCGGCCTCAGCTTTTGTTGAAGCTTTATCTACTTTCCTTGATTCTCACTCCGATGCTCCAATGTATGCTCGTGGCGGAACTTGCGAACTCCCTTTTCCTACAGCCAAGACCTATTTGCACGAATCCAACTCCTCTCAAAACAGATACTTACCGATGGATTACAGCTCAGTCGAGTCGACCAATGGGCCAGCCAATGCCCTCACTGTTTTGGACCTAGCAACAATGAAACCAAAAAAAATCCCAATGAACCCGACATCATAATTGCGCTTGATGGAAACTTCCAGCAGCGCCACTACAGCTACGCAAGCAAAGACAACCCACCAGAGAGCAAGTACCCCAAACTCTTCCTGCTGTCTTCCCAGATAAACAACACCACCAACTCATTTGCAGTTACAGAGTCGTCAGCAGTCGGTATTGACGTAAGTGCTCCGATTCGGGTTTTCATGGCGAGCAAGTAGCTTACTGAGCTTATCGATTGATAGCCTCCTTGTGCTGATTCCCACAAAGCGGCAAATAATACCCGAGGCGAAACGACCTGGGAGAAATGCGACGATAATGGCCTGTTTGCTAGTACTTGTCGCCACAATGTACCTTTGATGTTTGCCAACATCTACAAGACTGGTGAAAAGTGAGTTATTCGGACTCACTCGAGCACACTATCTTGTTTAGGTTGCCAACTCTTCACATCCACTACCCTGTGCAGACTATACTACCTGGTTGCAATTATTCGCAGCATACTGATGGATTTCCCGGCTCACAAGATCGGCATCCTCTACGATCTTGGCTGTCACCTTGAAAGACATGTCACTAAAGTAAGCTTCCTCTTTCTCACCTATTGAACCGAGCTAACTTCACAACTCCATCTCAATAGGGCGGCCTATTAATCAATCGGCTCCCGGATCTGATATTTGGGAGGTCCGTATTTCACGCATACGTATACAAATGGTCGTGCCAAGTGCAGTATAACCCGCGCATCAACAAATGGTGGGGCTTGTCCGATGGAGAAGGACTTGAGCGGCTGTGGTCGTTTCTTTCTCCCTTGATATCTACACTCCACGTCTCAACCAGGATTCACCGCCTCACTTCCATACAATCTCAATCTGACTACTATACAAAAGGGCTCAATAAAAAAGTAGGTAAGGCTTCTTCCAAACCATCTTTTCCACCTGAACACCGTGACTAACAAGCATATGTTCATCATACCAATACGCTTGCTACAGCCCACTGGCTGTGGCAAAGAATCAACCATGCTGAGAAAACTATCTCCTCAGCAAGGCATGATCTCGGTTTGCTCTATGCCGAAAACAATCCTCACGTGAAAGGCTCAAACTACACTGCTCAATTCTTTGACGAGCGATCATACCATCCTAATACGCCCCTTACGTCCGCACGCCAACAAGTTGAACTCGGCCGATTGTTATGTCTCGAAGAAGATCTGAATGCTGCATGGTGAGTTCTTGTTGTGACACCTCGCCGGAGATTTGCTTACATCCCATGTTATCCTTTTTTTTCACAGGGAAGTAATAGGCACTGCAATGACGCCGACCCAAGTCTTCACGCAAGCAGCCACCTGTGCCAGACTCGCTAGGTAGCTTGAAGCCCAGAGGAACCTTGTCAGCACTACTGGGGTTGCGGATAGCTTAACCCGTGAGTGGCCCCCCATTCCCCTGTCACAAAACAATACCAACACCCCTTCCTGTAGGGAATGAACTCGACAAGCTTGTGAAGGTCTGGTATATAAAAACCGAGCTCCGCAAGGCCCTCTTGGCCCTTCTGGAGAAGCAGCCGTTGGTTCAGGTATCTCGAGCTGGGGAGAGCTCACCTCTAGGTAAGCATGTCTAGTTACCTAAGCACACATACAATAACCGAGCATTCATTGCTAGGTACACGAGGTCAGCAAAAGCTACTTGAAGCACTACACAAGCGCGCTGGCAAGCTGCGAGGAGTCCTTGAGCAATACAACAGATTAATTGGGCAATTTGTTGCCAGCTACCCTGATTGACCCGCCCCCCCCCCCCCCCCCCCCCCCCCACTTTGGAATATACGGAGTTACTTGCGTTGCAACCAGACGACACCTTCTGAAATGACGGCCTTTTCACCAACGCAAATCAGCCTTGGGCTGTCAACCCGATCACCCAGCAAGGCTTCATCGTGGGCTCGAGGAGGTACAACAAGTTAGATGGGAGGCCCGCAGGGCCATGGATTGGGCCTTGGCCTGTCATCGACAACATCTGACGACCATCAATCGCCTTGCGTCCTTCCCACGCAAGACTCTGGAGACACCGGATAGTCTGCGGACCCTAGTGGACCACCCCTACCTGGCCACTACCACCAAATTGAACCATCGGTGGGATTCCATCATAGTCATCTACATCGCGACATTACAGGTTGACTGGAATGACAAGATGCTGGAAGTTTTTGCCAAGACCACTGCCCAAATGGGCGATGATGTTCTCCTGACAAATTGGACTCAGCAAGTCGAGCGCATTAAGCGGGCTATCGATTACGGGTTCTTCACCTTCATCCCGCGTATCTTAACAGATGACTTGTACCATGTGCTAATGGGACACGATCCGGGCGACTTACCACCTGAGCCCATCATTGAGGACGACGATGATAGAGATGAGGCTGAGGATTTGTACATTGCTGACATTGAAAACATTCTATCTGAGACTATCCATGCTGATCCAATGCAAGAGACAGGCGTCACTGATGAATAATGCTCATTATTCCTGCTGCAGTGTACATAGATAATTATTTATATCTTGGTTTTCTGTAATTTAATTCTAGCAATGTAGTATTTTGTTCCTGAGTTCCCACAGTTAAAATGCAATATCCTTATTGAGTCAATAAATCAACCTTTTGACAAGCAAATTTGAATGAATAAGTAGCTGACTTTTAATAAGTCCACAAGCCTATTTCCATACAGAGAATTGATGAGGGCCGCTTTAGATGATGATGACATAGGCCATTAGAAAATGTATTAATCTCTGATTGATCTATCTGGGATAATTTTTATTCATATAACCCTGAATTGCATGAGAATTTTTTGTTTGTGATATGTGATCTGATGCGAGTTGCTAGTCCATTTATCAAATCAACAGCTAGTCCATTTCTCCTACCAATGATGATGGTTTGTTTGGTTGCATGGACAAGTCAAGCATTCTACCTGTTCAGTTTTCTTATTGGTTGATCTACAACTTGAGGTGGGCAGATATGTATTTAGTATGTGATGCGTGTTTTCTTTAGTAACAAGGATAATTAATAATTAAACAAGAATATAGTAACAATATCAATGACACCATAATAATGAAACAATAATAATCAAACAATAATAATCAAACAATAATAATCAAACAATAATAATCAAACAATAATAATCAAACAATAATAATCAAACAATAATAATCAAACAATAATAATCAAACAATAATAATCAAACAATAATAATCAAACAATAATAATCAAACAATAATAATCAAACTTGCTTTTATGTTTTTAGCAAGTAAACTACTTTTGGTGGACTGACTGCTCATTATGAATCTTTCATTCAACATGAATGGTGAATCAAATGGTCTGAATGTCATGTTTATGTAAAAACTCATGAGACTTATAATGGATTGGGTGGGCTCACTCAACTTGTTTCTCAACAAGAACAATACATCTTGCATTCTTTGTGATAATCTTATTTCAGCTAACTCATAGCTGAATGAACATGATGGATCACATGATCTGATGAGAGTGTTAATTATTCTTAACACAACACCAAAGAATGTTGATCAGATATTTTTAGTAAACTCCTTGTGGAATCACTTGTCATTGTTTTGATTTTGGTTAACTAAACTAAACTTATAGCCAAATGATAACTCAAATGATTTATTTGGTAAAACACTTATCACTTATGAAATAACATGATCTGAATCTTTCATTCAAAAAAAATACAACTTATATTTATAGAGCTTACATTGAACTCATTAGAGTTGACTAACTCAAGTCAACTCAACTTGATGAATTACATTATCTGTATCAATTGAGAAGTTTATCAACATTAATAAGGAAAGTTACTTTGGAAAATCATGTTGGACGAGAACAATGAATTTTGCATTGGAGCATCAGGAGAATATAGAAAGTTGCATTTGACATAACTATAAAGATGAATAATGATAGTGTACCTTTCAAAGCAAGTTACACCCATTGAACCTTACATTCTACCTTTCAATAATATTTTACTTTTTATTGTACCTTTCAAAGCAAGTTACGTACACCTTTCAATAAGATATTGAAATTTGCATTGGGCCAACAGTTTATATTGAAAGTTAGCATAACAAGAAATTATAAATTGACATTTGGAGCGTACATAACAAGAATAATGAATGAAAGTTACAACCATAAAAAGAAGAATGAACATGAAAGTCACATGAGAAGTATAATGCAAGTTAGCATAACAAGAAATTATATATTTAAATTTGGAGCATAAATAACATAATGCATGAAATTTACAACCATTTACATTTGGAGCATCATAACATAATGAATGAAATTTACAACCATAAAAAGAAGATTGAACATGAAAGCCACATTGTGGCGTAACAAGATTAAGGCCCCATTTGGCCGCCCACTGTTATGTGATAAGTGTCACATAATCTGGGATGACACCAATTTCAAAACTCGGCTGTCATGAAAGTTGTCACATGAGGCCCTATTACATAACAGTGTGTTTGGTGTGCACCATTTATTTAATAAGATTTTATTATCACAAAGGTGTGCATTTGGCGTGTCACCTACTTCAAGACACCACTCCTCATACCTTCTCAAGAATCAATCCCATCAGATCTAATGCGACAAAGGCAGCAGAAAATCTGACAGAAACAAATGGTCCTTTTCCTGGCCATACTCACTGGCCTATGACAATGGTCAAATATAACAAAAGAGCCATACAACAATGGCCCCTTGACTGGTGATGTGTATGTCAAACACATCCTCAAAGGCAATTGATTACATGCACAGGCAATACTCTGGCTCTCAATTGATGTTTTCCACATATGCTCAAAGGAGCTAGCATTGATAGACGCGGAACTGGCATCGAAACTGCTCAGTATGGATGAGCAACTAGCTATTTTCCTATACATCGTTGGACAGAATGCAACCAATTGACAAACGCAGGACCGTTTCCAGCACAGTGGAGAAACTATCTTTCAGGTTTTCAACCACATCATTGGGTTACTTCTGAAGCTTCAAGAGAAATACATCTGTCCCCCAACACCTGGAATCACCCATGAATACATATCTGATAATCCCAAGTTCTCACCCTTTTTTGATGCATGTATTGGCACAATGGATGGATGTCATGTACCAGAAGCTGATGCAGGCCTGTACCGAAATTGCAAAGGACAATTATCTCAGAATATCCTTGGAGTCGTTGATTGTGACGTGAAGTTCACGTATGTCATGGTTGGCTGGGAGGGATTGGCTCACGACTCCAGAGTTCTTGGAAGCGCTCTTGCGGACGACTTCAAGATCCCAGCTTCTTGTTTCTACCTTGCCAATGCAGGGTACACGCTTTCAAGAGGTATTCTGGTACCATACCATTTGCGTGAGAACGCGCAGGCAGGAAAGAGGTATTCTATTTTCCTTTCTTGCACTGTGCCTCAGATTGAATCTCTGATACCTGCTTCTTGATAAAAACAGACCTGAAAATAAAGAAGAGCTCTTTAATTTGAGACACTCCATGGCTCGCAACCTAGTGGAGCGAACATTTGGTACTTGGAAAAAGTGTTTCCCAATATTAGTTCATCCTTTGCAATACAGCTTGGATACTCAATCCAATCTGGTCATGGTACTCGCGGTCCTTCACAATATAAAAATTGAACATAAAGGTCAATTGGAATTATTTGGCGATCCCGATGCAAGGCACACTGGTCTCAATCCCAAAGAAGATCCTGTACCAGAGCCAATATTGGCCACTCGAGCAAGAGAACAAGCTGACCTCCAAAATTGGAGGGATGAAATTGCAGTATTCTCAGTACATTCAACGGTGCAGATAGGCTTTCATTTTCTTACTTGAGTATTTCTTTCTCCACTACACTGTTCACTGTCGTTATTGGTCACTTTTTTTTTCTTATCGGTCACTGGGTGTTCTCAAAATTTTGTTTGTTTTCTCCTCTATCATTGCAATCTTTTTAGACTAGACAGACGAAAAGAAATTAATAACATGTGTGAATTTAAAGAAAACCATGGTCGCGATTGGTTTCTGCCTTGTGCAATGAAATCTGACGACGGAGCCAGGCACTTGCATGATTGGGGTCTCGAATGGCAATGAACGTCTTTGCTTTTGATTCATGCTCCAGGACCCCAAAGCCAGCGATTAAGTCCTCCTCGTCGAGATTGCTGGCAAAACTATCTTGATATTTTTCCATCACCTGAGCCACATGCTCTGGTCCAAGGTTATCTTGAGAACCAATGAAAGCATCAATAAGTTGCTCAACCGAGCTTTCAAATCGTTTTCCAGATGTAACACGGTGTCAGCGGCGCGGTATCACCCCTGAGGCTTGAGATTCAACAGGTACACTGTCCTGAATATCAGAAGTGAGGCAATCTCCTACATTCTCAGTCGTATTGTCATGGGTTTTGGTCCCATTGATTGTGTTGGAAGCCAAATATTTCTGTAAAGCTCCAGGGGTGCAGTTGCCACTAAAGATCACCGTTAACTTGTGAAACTCGGGGAATGGAGTATTCTTGAATTTTTTGGCGGCCGGGTGTGAGACCAGGAAAGCGTTCCAGACTTCCTCGGTCACCATTATCATACATTCAGATTCATTCCAACCAAAGCCGTAAACACGTCATACCATTTCTTGAAGGTCTATCAAACAGAAAAGTCAGTTGAAAGCTATAGTGTCTTCTGAAATGGTAAAATGGATGGCTTACTTGATTAAGCTTCGATTTGACTTTTTTATCGTTGAACTCACTATCAGGGAACTCTTTTTGTAGCTCGCTTCCTACCCATCGATGTACTTCCGGTTTGAACCCAGCCTTGATGGCTTTGACGTATAATTAGAGAGAGCTCTTCTCCATTGCCAGAGTCCAGATCAGTTTCCCACCGCCATATGACGTGTCCTACGTGTTTGTTGAGATTCTTCAAGAGGAGGATCTTGTGTTGCAGTTTGTTGCGAGTTGGTGGGGATAGTTGTCCCAACCAGTGTGGCTGGAGGGATGGACTGACTTGTGTTGATGGTAGCTGGTCTTGTTGGAGTTGAGATGGCCGAAGAAAGTGGTCTTTGACAAGGCATCTTTGATGTTGAGGAAGGTGGCCGATATGCCGCCAAATTCAAGTCAAGACCAGTATTTTGAATCTGGCTTGGGTTATAAGCAGATCGTGATCTGGGGTGATGCCAGGAATAACATCACTGGCCACCCCAAACAAAGAATTTGAATCTGTTATACCCCGGTGAGTCACCGTGATAAAGGAACCAGATTTCACATGATTATCACATATAATGTGGGCGGCCAAACAGGGCCTAATTCAAAGTACTTCCTGCTGCTGCCTAGGAATTTGAAACTTGTAAAGTCATATTATTTGCATTGTTCAATCATGAAGGAAATGAATTGGAAAACTTAATTCCTGAATTAAATTACCAATAAATTATGAATGAACAACTCGTTTATGGAGTTTGTTAATATTCACCAGAAGTCAGGTCTACTTGTGGGTGTACATGTTCCAGGAACTAGTAAAGAAAGAACTAATGAAATACAACATACTTCTCAACACAAAAATCTTAACATACAAAAAAATATGGTGGATTTAACCAAAGACAATGTATAATAACTACGGTACATCTCATTCTGTTCATTTTTGTGTTAACTCATAACTTGGAACCTCATTTTTGTGTTAACTCATAACTTGGCACCTGGCTTCCTTCAGGTCACACCTGAGATGTTCTATGAAGTGGTTAATTTTATGACCCTGGATTACTTATTGGACAACGAGGGTAGATGATTTTGGACAAAACAACAAGGACTTAAATGGGGGAAGGTGCACAAAGACAAGACGGTGTTGAAATCAGATATAAAAGGGTATTTGGGCATTTTAGACAAGCAGTGCAGAGATAAAAGTGTATTCGGGCATGTTAGACAAGCAGTGCAGAGATTAAAGTGTATTCGGGCATGTTTGTCAATAGATAGTTGCAATGAGTCAGTCGAGGTATGGAAAAGAAAGTAAGAGCAAGTGGATGGGAAGAGGGTGTAGCGATATGCCAGAGTTACTCCTCCCCATCTCCATTGCCGTCCTCCAAATTGTCTTCTTTGCTACTTTCAAGGCTGCGGTGGCTGACACTCAAGTCATTCTTGGGGCTATCAGCCAGCTTGGTTGCCGGACCCAGTTGCTTGGGCTGCACTACTGGTAGCTGGGGTGTCTTCATGGGTGGAAGCACCCAATCAATCACGTTTGCCATAGTCGGGTATGTTAGGGCCGTAAACAACATCTATCAGTTTTTTGTCCAGATCAAGGTGTAGCGTGGCCTCACGGGTTGACTTGAGGCTGCGGCTAGGCATCATAATCCATTCCAGTTGGATTAGTGCACCAGGAAGCAGCACCAACCGGTACTTGATCTGAGCAAGCCGGTATTTGGTGTTGGTCATTGTCCCCTCAGTCTTCTCAGCTAGCCAGGTAGTTGTCAGTTGAGATTAACAGGTGTTTAATGTTGGATGGAAGTCTAACCGACTAGTTGTGACATCCGGACTGCAGTCGAAACGGGTCAGGTCTTTGGTGGGGTTGGCATGGCAAGTGAAACACTGTCAGTCGACTGAAGGGCAGTGAGTCGGACTGATACTTACCACGCTTCTTGTCGTTAATGTAGGCTATTTGGCCTACCTCTTACCCAGTTATGTACGACTGCATCTGGAATAATGCTTGTTGCCATCAAAAATTTGAGCACCCAACACGAAGCGGGTAGCACTGTGGGTGCACCTTGCGAGCTGAAAGGAATGGGCTCCGAGGTTCCTAGAGACCTCAAAGCAAACCAGTTCACAGCTGCAGGATTAAGCAATGTGGACCGCCTAGGAGGGAAGTTTTTGTTGGTTAGCTAGGCATGACGCAACTGGAAGAAGAAATTGTATGTGTTTATCTTACCTGGTAAAACCAGGATTCCATGAAGTTTTTGACTTGGTTCTGCGACCCTTTAAATGAAACAGAACGGGCATGCAAACCTGCAATTTGTCTGCGTCATTATCAGCGTTCTCGTTAGCCGAATCACCTCCAGCCTCGGGATTATTGGCACCGGTTTCAGACGGGTGCCCATCCTTTGTGTAGCTTTCTTTTTTGTCGTCATTCAGGTCTTCCCAAAGGGCCGATACTCCATGCATGGCTGTCTTGTCCTGCACTCCTTTTTTTGCTGTGGAATACAGGGTCATCAGTTTGCGGAACACACAGGTGAGAATGGTAAGCAACAGGAAGACACTTACGGCCACAAAAAATATTTCTTGCACCAGTAGTCTTGATGAACTTGTTCCATTGGGTCAACTTCTTGATCACCATACGCTTGCCTCTGAGGGGGGAAGGGAACCTGACATTAGCTGATTTAGAAGCTGAGTAGGTAGTCAGCGGCTTACAGAAACCCATCGACCATTGGCATTGAAACACCCCGTGTGATTGCCTGAATGATCAGCAACTTCCTTTGGCGATGGTGGTAGTTTGTGAAGAACTCTTGGTCGTAATCAGACATGGAACGCTTGGAGCTTTGTCGAGCTTAAATTGCAAGCTGGGCTTTGGTAAGCTTCAGCAGCTCGTCCTCACTCTGGGGCTGGACATTGGTGGCTCTTGAATTGTCATTGTGCTTGCGCTTCTTACTGCTGCGCTCATAGAGATTTGAAAGGGGCCCAGGGGGAGCAGGAACAGTGGAAGTCAGCAACTGGCCCGAAACACCAGAGGATGGTGGAGGGTTAGATATGGGTTGAGGCCGGGGACAAATGGCAGGTCGGTCTCTGATTTCGCTGGTCACACTGAGGACTTTGATTAGTTGGGTTGCAAGTAGGGAAGTGAAGGCACACTAAAATGGGCCAAGGAAGGGAGGAATGAGTTCATGGTGGAAGAAAAGCGATCCAGCTGGTAACTAGAGTTGTTGGAATACATGGGTTTTAATCTGGATGGAGTGGGGGTGTGGTGAGGTGTGTGCTCGTGTGAGGCCGGGAGAGAGTTGCCAGCGTTTGGAAGACCATAGTGCAAGGGAGAGGAAGAAGCAGAGGATGGATTAAACAAAGGGTAGGGGGTTTTTAGGACATGGAGGGACATTAGATCTGCCGGTCAGCCAGCCCATCATAGAAATGGGAGTCTGTTGATTGGCGTACAAGATGTCATGGACGGAATAGTTCCAAGAATAAGAACCATTCATTTGGTGGGTGAGGAAGAGGTTGCCGAGTGGGAATAGCTAAGCAGTAAAGATTAATGTTGAAATTGTAAAGCTTTTCCAATTGGAAAGGTAACACGGATGATGAAAAGAGGATGGTCAGAACAATTGGGTAGGGACAGTGGTGATGTGGCAGCAGAGATGGCAATGATGGTAATGTCCAGGTGATCTTTCGTAGGGAGAAACAGACAGGAGTGGTTTAGTAAGTATAAAGAAGGCAGCAGGACTGATGGGGATTGGGTGGAATGAAGGCAAGAGTGAGAGGAAAAGGTTGTTTTGGGTTAACATACTGGTTAGTGCCAGTTGGGTAAGGGTCTGGATGGAAATGTGAGTTGGGTGAGGGTCTGGAGGGAAATGGGTGGGTGTTGTTGATGGGTAAGAGGCAGAATTTGGCTTCGCGGGCGCATGCAAGAGGCAGCTGGGTTTTTACAAGCGAGGGTGATGGGCTCAGGTCATGCCTGTGGTTGCTGCGACCCAGCACAGCAGAGGGCAGCTGGTCAAAGTTGGGGACCGAGGGGAGGGTGGGAAAAAGGGGACCTACACCGATCTGAATCGAGAAAAAACGAGCCGCAAGAAAAGCCTCTGCGCGCGGCTTTTGGGGGCTATTCAATAGGGGTCATGGTAGCCACTGTGGTGCAAACTTGTAATGTTTGAAGATTGTTGAATGGATGAATGTATAACAAAGTTTGGAATCAGTAAGGGTGGCAAGCAAAGGGGCGCACAATCAAATCGTGTATAACGATCATCAATTTTTCTCAAGATGCTTCCAAACAACATACCAAAAAAAATTGCAGATTACGACGACGATCAACTGAAGACACATTGAGAACGATTCTTTCGAAAAATACAACCAGAAAAGAAAACCGCTTCAAGTCAGCACCGTGGTCAACTTAATCCGCGGCCGCAACACATTTCTTTTGGTGGCCATGGGTTTCGGCAAGTCAAGGATACCCGAGATGTATTTGAACATCTAGAAGCCCATTTGTTTCGACACTCCGCAACTTTCTCGTGTGGGTTGGTTAGCAGGGCTGAAAAGAACTTCTTTGGGGTTAGTTGGTGGAAATTAATTGCATCACATATCTGCAAAATGTGAGCATGTTCTGGGACCATTTTGGTGTGGGGACGAGTTGTTCAGTCGTGTTGTTGAACATGAACAGATGAATATAGCAGGCTGGTGAGAGAAACTCCACCGGGGTCGGTTAATCAGGTCGCTTTCCCACACTTAGCCACCCTAACCCAAAAAAGGTCTCCCACCGCAGTCGCCATCGAAGTCTTTATTTTACAGATTTTCGATTGGATTTGTATCCAATCCCTACATCTAGAAACTGGATACAGACTCCCAACAAGCCACTTTTCACAATACACCTCCTTGTTCCTCTGCGAAACTCCACCATACCTCTTCTCCCCCAGTATCCCCTATCCTCATCCACACACATCTCATCAACCATGGCCACCAACTCCAACCCGCCACCAGAGAAACCCAAGAATGACTTTGAATTTAAAGTTGAGAAACCGACAGCCCCAAAAGCCCCTCGAAAGCCACGAAAATCACAAAAAAACAACACTGAAGATGTCAAAGAAGAATCAGAAGTCAAAGAAGAGAAACCCAGTGGACAATCTCGCAACTATATCGAAAGCGAAGACCTCCAACTGTGCAACTTGTGGCTTGAAGTCAGTGAAGATCCAAAGAAAGGAACCGATTAAACTTTTGATCGCTTCTGGGAAGCAATCGCGAAACATTATGCGGCTCAGCTAACCTCTGCACCCAGGACGGCTAAGAGTTTGAAAAACCGCAGGAGTGATCGAATCCAAAAAGATGTCAACAAGTTTTCTGGCTGCGTCAACCAGATCCAAAAGAAAAATCCTAGTGGCACCAAGTCAAAGGATCGCTTTACAATGGCGATGAACCTTTATGAAAAGCCGTTCACCTTTCTTTCGTGCTACAAAGTGCTTTCAGCTTCACCAAAGTGGAACGACTACTTCCGGGACCTAGACAAGAAAAAAGAACCTTCTTCCACCAAGACTAACAAACGAAAGGTAGCTGAGAACCCCCTGTCCTCTTCAGCTGATCCAGTTCAAAGTCCAACTGCTTCAGCAATCGGTACCAGCAAACCTGGCGACAAAACTTGTGGCCCTCCAAAGCGTCCAATTGGCCGAAAACGCGCGAAATCCGATCATACTACCGAGATAATCTCCAATAAGAATCACGAATCGTTCAAGAAGATGGCCGTTGCCCATGGCCAGATTGCTGAATCTACAAAAAAACAAAATGATATACTTGAATCTCAGACAGCATCAATCCGACGGATGGCAGACGAATCCATTATGTCCAAAGATCTTTCCGGCATCAGTGATGCCGTCAAGCGTTTCTACGAGAATGAGCAAAGAAAAATCCTGAAAAGAATCGAGGCCAAAATGGAGGCCGAAGAAGCTGCAGCCAAAAAAACAACCCGGTGAAGGGACTGATTGACTTGTTGCTTTGCCATATCTCAAGTGTTTTCTCTCCCTCAGTCTCGCTTGTTACTCTCTTTAAGGTTCAGTCTCAATTTTTACTATCTTCCAGTCTCATATGCTTTTTCTTATCGCTTCTTACTCTGCTTCAGTCTCAATTTTTCTTATCTCTCGTTTGTTTCTTCATGAAGATAATCCAACAACCGAAATGATTTGAAACAAAAACATATTGATATGAGAAAAAAAATCTACGATGAGGATGAATGTGAGTGTGCATCGGTTGTAGGAACATTGATTCCCTCCTCTTCCTCCTCACTACTTTCTTCCATCTCCCCTTGTCGAGCCCACAAGTGAGCAATGCAAAGTGCTTTGCTGAATCTCTCATTGATCGGTAGTTTTGAATGAAAAGCGACAAGTCTTGAGATTCCTCGCTAGACGGCCGATTGAGATTAGCTCTTGTGGCTTGTTCATAGATGTAATCGTGAGGAACACTGTGCTCATCCTCCACAATCATGTTGTGGAGGATGACACATGTCCTCATTATCTTTTGAAGTTTGTCATGAGTCCAGGAGAGAGCCAGCCGAGCGACAATGGCAGACTGCGCTTGGAGGACTTCAAATCCTCGCTTGACATCCTTTCACACTGATTCCTGAATCTTAGAAAAGTACTGTGTAACAGATTCAGTTGGACAAGAAATCATGAGAGAAAATTAAAATGACACTCACTTTTCGCTGAAGCCCCTGAGGCTTTGATATAGTTTTGATTAAAGTTGACCAGTCTGGATAAATTCCATCAGCCAGGTAATATCCTTGATGATAGGTAATGCCATTAACCGAGTACGCGCATGACGGAGTTTGACCGTTCAAAAGATTCTGAAACAGTGGAGACGCATCGAGAACGTTCTTATCGTTGTGTGAGCCGGGCATGCCAAAACCAGAGATCTTGAGAAACAACCATCTCAAGAACCATGGTAGGAACCTGTTCATAAATTTGAAACAATCATAATCAGCTTCATTTTGTGTAGGAGATGCCATAAACGTTGCAAACATACCCTCTCTTTCCCCTGAAACTGCCCTGCCCATGCAGTTGGGCAGTTTTTCCACTCCCAATGCATACAATCGAGGGATCCGAGCATACCTGGAAAGCCGTGTTTCTTTCCAATCGATAACAATCTCTTGATGTCTACTTCATTTGGGGATCAGAGATATGTTGGACTGTACAATTCCATGATGGCCTCACAGAAGTGTTCAAGGCTTTTGTGCGAAGTTGATTCTCCTATTCTTAGATACTCGTCGTTTGCATTGCCTGCGCCACCGTAAGCTAGAATTCTCAAGGCTGAAGTGACCTTCTGGATTGGATGCAAGCCCAATTTACCCAGCGCATCACGTTTCCGAGCAAAGTAGCTGTCGTGCTCAGTGACATCGTGAACAATCTTCAAAAAGAGACCTCGATGCATCCGAAATGGTAGTCATTGAAGAGACAATTTTCGGCAAAGTAGTCCTGGTAGAGTCGTTCATAGCCGCCCTGGAAATCACGCCGCAGGTTTGCTGAACGACCTTTTTGAGATCCACCGTGCTTTGGACGATTTGCTGTATCTGCTTCGGCACGTTCTTGCTCATCTTCTTGAGCTATGGCCGAACCAACTTGGAGAACGGCGAGTCTTGCTTGATTGGAGGATGCGAGGGCTGATGATTGAATGTTAAGTATGTTGTGGAGTATTGTCAATTGGTCCATCGTGGATATTGAAGGGATTCTAGGGAGAGAGAGGCAAAAGGAAATGCTGAGAGGGCAGTAGGGACACCAAGTGTAGTGTGGTAGGGACCTGCGGTGTGCGCCGCAGCAGCTTTGGTCTGCAAAGCTGGTAGTTGGGTCCGCAGGTACAAATTTTGCGGCCCCGGATTTACCGACGCCGGTGGAGTTGCTCTGAGCACCCCGAGTGGCATTTAAACCTTGTTGGGTCACAGTAATTTCCATGAAAGGAACACTTGTGGATCCTGGATTCACAAGGCAACATGCTTGTGAATCCATCGTTAGAGTTTTAAGGATTTTTATTTTTCTCAAAAATTTGTAGAAAAAAAAAAAAGGTTGGGTTTCATGACTTGAAATTGGCGCCAAATTCAAGAGCGGACAAAGAAGTATTTGGCGACTCTGAGGCAGATCTGGGCATGATGAGTAGAAAGAGGAGTGAACATTAAATTTTTTTCCCCTGCCAAAAGAAATTCCTGTGCCAGCGGGAAAGTTGACTTTATGCGCAAGTCCCTCCCTGCGGGAGAGCGGCTCCGCCGCCGCCTGTGCCACACAGCGCCGAAGCTCCCACCAGGGGGGACTTGTGTTAAGTTAGTCTCTCCCCTCTCCCCGTAGTTCCGGTTGGCAGGATAAATGCGTAACCCAGCCTTCTTCCAGACAAATCCCAGACGGCCAAATCTTATTTGTGTATGTCCTCACATTTATATGGTTGATTCGCTATGGAGGTTTTATATGCAAACAAAATCGACATGTTTCTTTCTTTCATACTACAACACCTTCCATGTCTAATTATTTATGCAGTCAGTTCCAAGCACCCTTACATGCCATATCTGATGCGAGGAATTGCGATATTGGCACACATCACCAATCCCCACTGAACAGTCCAAGAAGCCTGAAAGAAGTACATCTACAAAATGTAGACTAGCTATCAAAATTCATACATGCATCATGACCATTGATAGGCTAGTCAGACCACCTCATTTTACTTACCGACAGTAAAATAACAATCATGTCCAAGTTGGATTGCGTATGTGTTATTCAAATCGTAGTCGGTTCATGACTTGAAAGCCTCATGGTCCACCTCAGCTGTATCTGACGCATGTACTCGTATCTTCTTCATCTCCACATGGAAGGAAACATGAGGTGGCACAATTCGGGCACTGTGCTAGTCCTATGTATGTTATGTACCTGTTTGTATCGTATAAGATAATCCTGTCTCCCCTTACTGCTCTTTTCGGCATCCTAACTAGTTAACACCCAGTCATCCGTTCCGTTATTGCCTCCTTTCACTTCGCCCTATCTTATCTGCCCTCATCTCAGCACCATGCAAGACCCACATCGCAATCCAGACTCCAATAATACCTCCAAAGCTACCACTACCACTCTATTTTCTACTTCAGGGACCAGCTACAAGGAGAAGGGGGATGGCTCCAACAGCAAGCATGAATTAAGTAAGCAGGTTTTGATATTAATCTCTTTCTTCAAGAAAAGATCACTCATTTTCATCGTAAATCCTAGGTACCTTGCGTACACCGGATCTAGCTTCCACCGAAACGACCACTCAGGATGGAAACAAGAGCAAGTTCAATAAAGTATTCCGGCTTCCTGGTGTATCATTTGGATCAGATCTGGCTCTCCCGAGTTCCTTTCGCCGTTCCTCTCGCTCCACTTTTTCGCGCCAGCCTCCCCAGTCATGCCAAGGTGAAACACAAGAGCAACTAGCCATTTTAGGATACAGACAGGAGCTCCATCGTAGCTGGGATTTCTGCTCACTATTCGCCTTATCATTTTCCAACGTATCCATCATGTCGGGATCCTTCACATGTCTTGTGCTGTCATATCAATACTGGGGGCCCGTACTCATGACCGCTGGTACTCTAGCCACCACATCCTTGCTGGTCTGCGTCAATGCCACTTTTGCCGAGATGGCATCAGCCTTCCCAGTAGCAGGTGCCATGTTTAGCTGTAAGCAGTCCAGCTCATATAATCCACTTTGAGTGTATCCTTACCTGATATATCCCAAATCATCATTTTACTCTAGGGACCTTCAAGCTAGCGAGAACAATCCCTTGGCTCCGAAGTTGGGCCAGACTTCTGAGCTGGGTGATCGGCTTTTTCCTGCTTGCTTCTCATCTAATGCTACAAATTGCAATCGGAACCGAGTTCGGTAAGTTTTTCCACTAAGTATTTTACTCAATCAATCCGCTCTTCGGAAGCTAACGAAAACTTACACATCTCATTACTTATGGAACCGCAGCCAAACTTCTGATAACTGCCATTATCGCCTCCGGAGTGAAATGGTTGCCAACTCACCTTCACATACAATTAATTTCGTGCGGTTTTGTAACCTTATGTGGACTCGCATCAATTACCCCTTTTGGACGCTCGCCCCAGGCTTGGAAATTCTTAGGAGTAACAAGTCTACTCCTCAACCTATCGGCTTGTATCGTTCTTCGCACCACTGCAAAGCATCAAGCCAATTTCAAAGCTCTTTTCTCTGTCTGGCCAAAACATTACTCTTTCGCGAGCAAAGGCTATACAATGCTTCGAGGATGGTCTGTCGCGACTGTACTCCTAGGCTCTGAACCCGCAGCACACATGGCCGAAGAAACTAAAAACCCAGCCAGCACCGTACCACGTGTGATGTTCTTCAATGCCGTATTCTGCGGTTTTTGGCAGTTATTCTGCAATGTTTTCGTGACCTTGGTACGTGTTCAAATCCTCAGCCACCAATTCTTATCAGCTCCTCATCCCTTTTTTTTCGGTCACCACAGGCCATAACACCTCTTCAATCAAAACATCAAAACCCGCCCGGGACAGTGGGAGTGATAACTACTCTATACGTGCGATGTCCCCCACCGGCTGCTCGATTCGTCACCGCCACGTTGTTGATAACCTCATTTATCGCCAACGTAGCCCAGTTTGTCGGAACAAGTCGTTTCTTTTGGGCGTTGGCGCGTGATAAAGCGCTACCTTTCGCCAAATTTTGGAGACAGATATCGGCCGATCGCCGGCCAATTCGAGCAACATGCCTAATGATCAGCTTGAGCGTACTTCTAGCCTTGCTGTCTCTCGAACCGAGTGGCTGGATCGGCCGTCTTGCTAGCGAGGGGTCTGTTTTCCTTGTTTTCGTGAGTCAAAAACAATTTATCAAAGGGTTTTTTCTCGGATGATTTAACATTAACAATATATACTCGTTTCCTTCAAATTTAGACCGTTTACTTAGTTCCCTGTGTGCTCTACCTCCTTTGCGCAAAGGATGTTTACAACCACGACGGACGCAACGTTTGGAATCTAAAGTACTTCAGCAAACCCATTGCGGTGATTTCCGTGCTATTTCTCTCTTTGCTCCTCGCCCTATTCTCTAGCCCTGTTCGCTATCCAATCAGCATAGGTCAGCGTGATTCTCCTAGAGATTTCTATTAAGTGTGTTTGCTTTGGCCGATGAATCTTGATTGCTGAAAAGATGCCGATTTTGAC
The DNA here is from genome assembly GCA_001624995.1 of Puccinia horiana. Classification (NCBI taxonomy): domain Eukaryota; kingdom Fungi; phylum Basidiomycota; class Pucciniomycetes; order Pucciniales; family Pucciniaceae; genus Puccinia; species Puccinia horiana. The sequence continues at coordinate 41,452 of LWDY01000040.1, read as the reverse complement.
TACAGACACGGTCTCACTGGGCCCGTTCGCGGGATTGGGATGCCTGTTGATTTCATTATTACTATGGTATATATATGGAAAATCACACTTTGCCGGACCGATCAAATCTCTGTCGACATGGAGTGTAGGATTCGAAATTGAGTTACCCAAGAAGACGAACAGGGCTGTGGCTCCACAAGGCCGACCTGGCGGTCGAAATGCTACTATGACTCGGCCACTCGGCTCGCAATCAATTCACCCAAGAAGTGAAGCAGTTTTGACCGGTCAAGCCACTAACACACTCGGCATTCCTAGCTCTTATGTCACTTACGGCTCTGATGGTAGTCTTTGGGCCGAATGTGAAGATCAAACAAATTAATCAATCATCTTGTGGAAATTTTCTTTTTGTTTGTTTTTGTTTTGTTTCTTATACCATGACTCCCCTTTTTCTGTTGATCAGGCTTTAGATTTGTGTGAGTACTAATTGTGCAGGAATTTCATCACACCATAAAAATCAATACCCATTTACATAGCAATCAAATCAAATAAAATTGAATCTGGATGCAGGGGTTCTTGTGCGTAAACCAACTCTTCTGTTCCAGATGGCCAAGATGAGGAGAGCACCATTTAAATTTCCTCTTTATTGTTCATCGTATTTATTACAAAAATGTTACTTACAAAAGGTAAAAAGAAATTGCGTATCTAAATTAACACAAAACATCAAGTGTTCAAGTTTGACAAAGTGGTTGAAAACAGATAGTTTTTGGGGTATGCATTGCTTGAGTGATGAAAAGCCCTAGGCCCTGTTTGGGAGCGGCATACGACGGCCGCAATATTACGCTTCATGCGTGAAATCCCAAGTGACATCTGGTCAAGTCCACCTAAATTGGACCAGATGTCACAAGCAACCTCAATATTATGCGCGTCATATCCCGCTCCCAAACAGGGCCCTATAATTTGCAGTTGTAGGACATAGAAGTAAGTGAAATAATTACTATGTTTAACTCAGTCAATTTCAGCATTAAAGGTCAAAAAGAAAGAAATATGACTGGTCAATTTCTGTCAATAGGTGCAAGATAAGAGGGAGAAATACAAGTAGAAGATGAAATTGAGAATGTACACAAGGTCTCATGCCAATCATGACATGAAATTTTAATTTAGTTGTTTTCATTTAGGATAAGATCTCACACTGGTACTATGTACAATCATTCACAGCTAATAGGAAGTATGTCAAGTTGGAGTCCAAGAACTACTGGGTGAGGGAAAAAATAAATTATGGATGATTTTAGGTGACATGTCCTGGATCTCATTCTATACAGTGTTACATGATCAAATTTGGCATGTTTGGCTTAAAATCCTAGTTCAACATAAATCAATTTCCCAAAAAAAGCTTGAACAATTTGTGAACCAGGTTGGATCCAAGGTTAGATTGGCCTAGAAAACTGGAAAGAAAATGAAATGTTATGGGGCCTCAGAGTTTTGGTGTGAATTTTGATGAGAAGTCAACAATCTCTCATATAAGAAATGCAAGCCACCACAGATTATCAATAAGAGTTTTTATGATATTTTCATGTTCAAATATATTTGTTGTATTTTCATATTATCTTCAAAACTTTGAAGTATTCAATTTTTCAATCATAGTTTTTCTCTTGGCAAGGTTTTTGTTTTCTGACAGAATTCAATAAAAATACTAGAGCTAAAATACTCTTGAAGGGTCACTTTCACATTTTTCAACTGAACTTCAGAGAGGTTTCTCCAGGTTTCTCTTTGGTTTGCAATAAACCAAAAACAAGCAGTTTAGATTTACAAGATTTCTATTGTTATGATTTGTATTTATCAAAACATCAAGACACACAGCACTGTTTTTTTTTTTTTTGCATGTTCAACATTCTACAATGATGCATGGTGTGACGACTACGCTACCACGTGATGGTCTTAATCTGAAACACTGAGGTTCAGGAATGTCAACCAACGAGCTAGGACAACTAAGGAATGAAGAACTTCTCAACGACGGTGCTAAAGGTAGGGTGATTTGATTGATAGAGATTGGATTGAGTTTGATGATAAAAAACAACGAAATATTGGTATGAAGAAAAGGGGTACAAAATAGAAAACAAGAGGACTATTTATACAAAACATTAAAGCTCGGCCCTACTAATTTCTTGCTGGTCGAGTAACTAAAATCTTAAAGCCTCGTCTTCGGAGATTCGAGAACTACCTAACAACTATATTAACACGTAATCCCGTGTTATTACACATGGGTCGAATCCTCATCCACATGCTTGGTTACGGGTGTGAGCGGGGGTGTTAAGTACCGTGGGGTAGTTTCACAGGCCTGTTACGTAAGCGCGTGAAAGTCGAATGGTCAACAAAGGGCAAGTGTTTTCATCGTTTGAACCGGTCAACAGCTTCTCGCCTTCTTCAACCTCAACGTTAACTTCTTCAACTTCAACTTACCAGTATTCTTCAGAATGGAAGCATTCAACCAAAACCAACGAACTCCCAAAATACCTCGACCGCACTCAGAGACCGGAAGATCAAAACACACTCGATCATCAACCAACTCATCATCAATCGGATCATATTCAAACTCAATCAACCTCACAAAACATTCCAGCTGCTACTCTTCGCCTGCAAACCAATCCTCAGCCTCAGCAATCACTAACAACTCTGATACTACCCAAATTGTCAAACAACTCATCATCAGGGCTCGGCCTCATCACCCACCACCATCCGACGAGCCGCTGTCAAACTCGGATGGTCTTCAAGTCATGATGTGGATGAGGGTGAGTGAATCCATGAAAAGTTTACATCCTGAATAGCGATATTGAATCCCTTTATCATCATTTCCAGCTTGCCATCCCATACTCCTCAATCCCTCCATCTGGATCACCCGATCTCATCTTGCCATTGATGTCCGACCAACGACTGCGACTAACAAGCCATACCATCTTCCCAATTACCCGTCGATCATCCAACTCGAAACCTACCATCTGGGCCTCAAACCATCTATCACAAGCTACACTCACTGCATCACTCCTTGATCTATCCAAGTCTTTTAGGACCAAAAATAAAGAAAATTTACACCAACTACCACCGATCAGCGTCGTCGTCAGAAACTTTAACATATCTCTTTGCATCCCACCCTCTCATCCACCCCCGATCAGTCTCGATCACTCCCCCTCACCACCCTCAACAATGGCTGAATACGCAATTGTATTGGATTGTCTATCCCTATGGGCGACCGTCGGTCCAGAATGGCCTTTCTCAGTCAGTATCTCTCAAGTAACTCGCACCGAAATTGTCACCAAATTTTTTTTTTTTTTTTCACTCAGGTCATTTTGCCAACACCACCTTGTCTTAGGAACTCATTCAGGTTGATTGTACCACCTGCTTCATCCAACACACTCTTTGAAAGTACTCAAAATACTCAATCGTCATTACAAGCCGTCCATCTTAACACCTTTCCACCTCTCAGGCGTGAACGCATACGTTTTTCGAGTTCATCCAGGAATATTCTTGGTACAGCTAGGTTCGTATCGTCGATTTTTCGTGACGACGACATGTGCCCTCTCTCAGACGAATCAGAACCTGAAGGGATCAGTCTATCAGATGACGAAGATAATCAGAATCAGGGCCCTGACAAACACTGGCCTCAAAATGAAATCTCTCCCCGATTCGAAGGCGTCTTTCAAAGTACTCAAGAGTTATGTATCCTTCTGGGTCCTCATCCCCCAACATCCTCATCTCATGCACCGCTTATTGCCAAGCATGCCTCCAGTCAGCTTTCAGTCTCTCTGAACTATACACCACCCACCCACACCTTTAACCACAACCCTGCCTCGATGGATATCAGTTTTCATGTTGATCTTCACCGCGTCAGCACACGATCCATCTACGAGAAAACTACGTTCGTTTTGACTATACCTCAATCAGTGGCCCAAGACATCGTTTCAGCCCAGTGGTCCCCATTGAATGGGGAGGGCGTAATTGAAACACAGCTGCCATTCCTGGTCAAATCAGAAAAGGAAACATCACCTGCCAGCTCACCTGCAGCGGGTAGCCCACTTCTCGATGCCAGGCCTCAATCTCAGGAACGCCATCCTTCTCCCACCGAGCCCCAAAGGACAGGCGACACCCCAGCTGAACTGGATCTTCTCAACACTGCCGCTCCATTTTTGGATTCAAAATCTGACATTCAGGCCGAGTTGATCAGAGGCGACTCTGATCTTGATCTGTGCTTTGATCATTCCTCTGGAGATGAGCTTTCTTGTGGCGCAAGAAAACCAAACGTTGCCCTGCCGCAAAAATCACAATCTACAACTCACCATCAGTTTGTGGTATTTGTTAGCACAGAGTGGCTTATCCGGCGTGCAGCAACCACTCACAATTCCGTAAACTCGCGACTCGTCCTCAACCTACGCGGCCAGTTGGAGATTGCTGCAACCTCCTCACCATCGATAGCCGGTGAAACTGGCTCGATCAGATTCCCAATACCCTTTTTGAGCTTGCCATTTGTTGAGGAACATACCTGTCAATGCCAAATCTCCTCTAATTTCCCAGCTCGTCCAAAACTTCAATTTACTTTACCCCCATGGGCCAGTCTGGTCAAGCAATCGTCTGACGTACAATCCCACCAACTCCTTCTTTCTCTGTCCAACGATCACTCCAATCCTGCAGAAAACATCATAGCGCGTCTTGATCAGCCAGACTCTCCACAGCGTCCTGCAACCGTGTCCATGATCTCTGAAAATGTCAATGACCAGGCGCCGTCAACTCCCGTCGCTCGGCCCACCGAACCTAGCCTTTCGATTAACAATCTTTTTATCAATTCAGCTAGCCGGATAAAGTATCACAGCCGCCGATCCACTGCATCTCCCCTGAGCCTTGTCAAAAAACGACTTCGACTCTATTCTTTCCGAAGCAAATCGAACAAAGAAACCCCTGTCGTGGACGATGTGACCCGGCTCGATTCAGTACAAGAACAGCCCACAGCGAGGCCCGCAATCCGCTCAGTCCAGGCTGACTTGGTGATTGGTCGCTCACCTGACCAGCAATCGACTCTCTCTCAGTGTGCTGAAATATCCATCGCCTTCTGCCGTTCATCAGAAATGGTTGACTCCCATATCAATGTACTATTTCCAATGGGCACTGATGCTAGCGCTACCCTTGAGGTGGTAGGTGTCTGGATTGGCGACTGGCAGCTTGCTCGAGACCAAGGCTTTCAAGTATTGGAACCTTTGGTGCAAGATGAAGACCCGAATGGCGAATCTACGTGGTTTGCTACCATCAAAGTTGATGTGAGGGGTGTAGAGATCTCGAAGAAAGCTGAAAACAGCAGTACATTGCCGACCCTTCGGATGATTGTCATGCACAAGGACACTCGGACCAATGATAACAGTGGCTTATTCATCTGTCTATTACCCTCGGTCGAGAAGAGTTCAATTGCTGCTTACAAAGCATCGATTCAAGCTTCTGTAGGATTCCAAGTCAAACACTCTAACATGATGGTACCCGAAAGCGCGCCAGAAAAGATCAAGTTGGTTCGCTACGCCTTACCAGCTGACCTGCTCCTCTGTACCTCCGCCTCAATCGAGAGCTGCTTACCTACTCTGGCTGGACCTGAGCAAGTTTGCAATCTACCAGACCTCAAGCCTCTAGAATCCAAGGAGGAAGTTGATGTGCGGATGTATGAAAACGAGAATAAGGGTACCATCCGAGGTTTTGCTATGAGTGCATCATGGCTTGAGCAGTGTGTGATCAGGTGGGGCCTCAATTGGAAGACGGTACTATTATGCTGGCTTATCTACTTAGTGACATCGATGAGCATCCAAGTAGATCAAATCCGGGATCGGCTCGAGCGAATGGATGGACAGAGGTCCTATGGACCAATCGAGTTGAGGCAGGAAGTTAGTCAAACGGCAGAAAGGGATGAGACCGTTAGGAATTTGAACGGACCGGTGTATCCGTTGGGAGAAGAGATAGTGCACCGCCATCAGTCGGAGAAGCCGGACGAGTGGCAGTTCACCGATGTCCGGATGACAACAGCGCTGCTGAAGTCCTTCTTGGCCACTCACAACTGTGTCCGTCGCGACCCCGTGGTCAGCACCAAACCACCATCGTCCGGGATCATCGAGCCAGCACACCCGACCACACACCATACTGAGCTGCGACCGCCGCAATCGCAGTCCCCACAAGAAGCGCAGGAGGATGCCGATACCCCTCATGAGCCTCCTTCTGCGGAGATGATGAAAGATTTTTTGGGGTTCGTTGACAGATTCTTCTTGGTCGCCGTCTCCCAACCGCTCGCCAAACTCGGTCGTTCCATCGGCTCATTCGGTCGCAAGTTGGGCTTCAATCGACCTCCAGCCCGTGTCGAGTTTTGATTTTCTGTTTTCTCATATTGCTCTTGTTAATTTCTTTGCTTTTTTTACTTTTTATTTATTTTTTAAATAAATGTGTTTTTTTTTTCTCTTGGTTTGATGGAAATCTGTATTGGAAAACATTATCTTTATGTCCTCATATTTAATCATCTACTTAAGCTATCTGAAAATACACGACCGATCTGTATGTAAGATTATCTGTGTACCCTTTTTGTCTCAAAAAAATATTAATGAAATTTGGCACCGTGAAAAGTACCTCATATTGTGTTCTGGGAGTGGTGGTACAGCATATCCCAGAAAGCTTGCGGATTGGGCTGGGGGCTCGCAATTTTTAATTTTTTTTGCGCCCCAGACAGGCACATACAGGCCTCGTCGTGACAGCCTAAACGCCACTCGTGAAGCGAGCCTCCGAAAGAGGTGCTTGGGACTAATGTCCCAAATTTGGCTTGAGGCCGATTTGATGACACTTTTTCAATCAGAAGGTTAATCCTGCCCAACCAGGTGACTTACAATGATGTGGTGAAGAGGCCCTAATAGGCTGGAATGCTACCCTCACTGCCAATGGCCGACCCATATTTATATCCCTTCCCCGTAATCAAAGGAAGGGGGATTCTGCAATTTAGGTGGGAAGCTACCTATATGAAAAGATGTATTTGGGCTTTTTTTCCTTGTACATACAGGCTTTCCGCAATGGAAAACTCCCAAGTTTACATCTTATTTTCATAGGTGATACAACGGTGGGCCAACTACGCTACCCATAGCGGTAGCGTAATTTCGCTATGGCTAACGGGTTTCCATTGGCTTTTAGCCAATGTAGCGCTGTCGCTACGCGCCGGGCCTCAAAAACTGAGGCCGCTATGCTGCGTTTCAGCGCTTTTTAGCAGAAAACCCCGCTAAAAGCGGCAAAACGCAGCGTAGCGGCCCTACAAGGCCGCTATCGGGCTTCAAAAAAGGCCGCTGCGCTGCGCGGTGTAGCGTAGCAGCCCACTGTTGGGTGATAGAGGGGAGTGACAGATCTTTTTTGGACCTGCAGGCAGGCGTCATCAAGGCCTTTCCAGTGGTCCAAATGGCAGCCCAAAAATACCGGAGGAAGATAGCTTGAAAGGGGAGGCAAGTTTTCCCCTGCCAAACTCACTTCAGCTCTCACACCAAACTTGGGACATTAGAGCAGCTCCACCGGGCAAGCTTTCCCAGGTTTAGCACCCCGAACCCCAAAACAGCCAGACACCGGGAGCGCTAACTAAGGAGCTCGCTTGGGAGGGATAGGGTTGCCACATCTGGCAACCCTATCCCTCCTCGCGGGTGAAATCCATCCCTCTTGGGATAGCTCCTCCCGGTAAACACCACAGCACACTCCGATGGCAGATTGCTGCGGCTGGGAGCTATTAAAGACTTTTTAACTCCTGCGGTGGAGTTTCTCTTAGTCCCAAGCCCCTCCTTTGGAGGCTCGCTTTGCAAGGGGCACACGCCAGCCATAGGTCACTGTCCCTCTGATTGAGGGGCTGGTGTTAAGCTAGGGCTAGCTTGAAGTCTAAGAGCATCTCCACCACAGGAGTTAAACCACGGCGCTATGCCAAGTTTAGCTCCCAAAACCCTGGTTAGGGCGCTAACAGGGGTTCCAAAGTAGCATTTCAGCCTTGTGGAGCTATACCCTTGCCAGATCTATGAACATTGTAGCTCCACAAGGCCATTGGCTTCACCGCTTTTCTTGTGATTCTTCAACTCCACTCCTCTGATATCAAAAACATCCCCCTCGATATTGGTGAACCACAACACACAAGCCATAACTGTTTGCTTTCTACAGGATGGGTGGTTGGGGAGTAGCTTTTCACATTACATTTGGCTATCCACGGTGCAGTGCTAAACCTGTGCTGCAGACTCCAGTTGCCAAACTCAAGATTTGGCAACCATACCATCACCTGCAGTGGAGATGGTCTAAGAAGTGGACTCAGGTCTCTAGAAATTTTTAGGCCGTGTTTTGGGAGCGGCATACGGCCATTGTAACATTACACTTCGTGCGTGACATCTGCTCAAGTCCATAAAAATTGGACCAGATTTCTCAAGCATCCTCAATATTACAATCACAGGGGGTTCCACAATGCAAATTTCCCCTTCCCGGTTGCCTAATTTTTTTCCCCAGCCCCTTAATTTGTCGCATGTCTTGTTTGAAAATAACCATAAACTTTAAGCAAGAGGTCACTGAGAAAACTCAAACAGTGTCTCATTTGGACTGAGAAAACTCAAACAGTGTCTCATTTGGACTGAGAAAACTCAAATGGGGTCTCATTTGGTTAAATCTCACAAAACAAATAATAATCCTTAGAGCATCTTTATTGGTTCAGAAAGTCAGTCTAGCTTTGGGCTAACTGTTGCATATGTAGCAACGGTTAGCCAAAAATCAAGCTTTGTGCAAGGTTAGCCCGTGCGTAGCTTGACCCGATGCCGTTGAGCATTGGGGCTAAAGTCCTTAGCTCGGGCAGACTTAGCCACCAATAAAGATGCTCTTGAACCAAAGTCAACTAGTCAATGTCCTCCCTTCCAACGGTGGGCCCGCTACGCTAACTGTATCACAGTGTAATTCCACTAACAGCTAATGAGATTTTGTTGGCTGTTAGCTGCTTTTACGCTAACACTATGCACCCTAGCCTCAAAAAGGCCATTGCTACGTTGTGTTACAGCTGTTTTTAGCGGAAAAACCAGCTAATAACGCCTGTAACACTGCGTAGCAGCGCTAACACTATTCCGTTTTCAGGCAGAAAAAGCGACCGCTACACTGCCCTTTTTGACAAAAAAGCGCAGTGGCCCAGTGCTGTCCCTTCCCAAAAGACTGTTCTCATCTCAGACTCTCCTCATTTCTTGTTTCACTTTTAATTTTTCCTCATCAAACTCTTTGTGCAGCTTCCGCCCAAGATGATCCACAAGAAATCTTGTTTTCTCACATTTCTGTATCATGAACCCCCCTAATATGCCGCTCCCAAACGCTTCCTTAGATCCGCCTGTCTACACAGTAGTTGTAATTTGAAGTGGAAAACCACCAGTTTATCCAGTGGAAATCAAAGAGGTGGCTTGGATTTATCTTGATAGGTGTGTAGAAACCATGGTGGATACCACCCAAATCCTTGGTATTGAAAACCCATTGGGTATGAGTAGGGTCAATCCAACACCAAAAGAGCCTTGAGGTGCTTGGGGTGTTGCTAATGCAGGCCCACAAAAGCTTGCACACTGGAGCTGAAATTTACAACACACTTTTTGGTTAAAATCAAGCAGCTTCCCTTGAACACTGACACAGCCCGCCAGCAGGTGAATAAGCTTCAACTTTTTGGGGCTAATAAAATGCACCGGTTTAGTCCACTGTGACTGCATCTACTTGAGCAGTCACAAATTAAATTTTATCAGCACCAAATTTTATTTTATTTTATTTTGTCACCTCCTTGCCAGCTATGTGACTGATAGGCTATGCTGTCTATGAACATTCTTGCATCAACCATCTGTATGTCATCCCAAAACACAGATGAAAAGTTTGATTTTGTTTCCACTAAACTTTTGGCATCCAAACCAGTCTAGACTGGTTGGGATTTGTTTTCTTTTTCAATGTGGTGTCCACAACCAGGTCCTCGGTGGAATCAACTGTCCACACTTCTGTGAAGCAAGATTGTGGCCTCTGTGAATCCAGCTTGTGATCCACATTGGTTTCACAGAATCATGCACCAGTGGAACCCACCAAGGTGTGAGGCACTGTGGATCCCATGCCTTGGGGATGACCAACACCTTTTCTTGTTTCCACCTTCATGAGTCAATATGTAGGCAACAACATCAGCCAGCATGGAATTGCTTTATTTTCCACATTAGGGTGGACAAAATGTGAGCCAATTTGGATACAATCAGTTTTTCATGGATCTATATTACATGTGATCTTTAAAGACAGTATTCTAAAACATGTAGTCTGTGGGATTCAGTTGGGGTAGCGGGTGTTGAAATGTAAAGTGAGCCTTCAATGTAGGTGAGGAAGTGTTTCAAAGTGTGGACATTTGCCAGTTCTTGAGCTGAATATTTTAGTTCTGTTTTTGATAGTTTTCAAGATGCATGGGCAACGGTCTTGAGGGACATAAACCATGAAAAAAGTGTGTGGAATAGGTGTCAGGTTTATTTTCTTGCAACTTGCAAGTATTTCTCAGTATTTAAATCCTTTTTCGATGTGCTTGTCATTGGGGTTTTGATGAAGAACCACAACAATTTTGTCAGACTTCCTTTGTCATTTTGTTCTCTGCTCTCAGTCTTTCCTCCACCACCCACATTCCATTTTCTTCCTGTCTCTATTTTCATTTCCTCTATATTATGTATATCTTGGTTAGATGAAAAACTGATATCATGTCTTTTCCAGTTTGTTGCCTGTTTTTTCATGCCCTATTAAATTTTGCCCTTGTGTCCTTGTCTATTCCAACACAGCTGCTTATTCCATCTTGTCCAATTTTTGTTGACATGTCTCTCTTCTTTTATAAGTTTCTGTCTTGTCACATCTCCTCTGTCTACTCTTCAATCTGCTCACTGTTTTCAGTAATAAAATAATCAAGTCTCAGAGAAAACTCTTCTTTTTGACCTTTACTCTCATCAAAAGCTCTCAAAGGCTCCCCCTCCCCAGATTGTTCCTCCATATTCCTCTTCTCCCACATCTGAGCCATAAATTCAACAAATTTTCTGTCTGGATGCATCATTATTTAGCACAAATGGTTGAAAGAGCCTCAGATGGTGGAGAACAACCATACAGGCCAATTAAAACTTGAGTTTTTTTGAAGGATTTGGCCTGATATACCAGAATTCTATCCTACATGATGAGTACATCTCCGCTCAAATTTCTCTCTCCTTATCCTTTCAATCTTTAAACATAATCAAACCCCTTTTTACATTTTTCACTCTACTGTTTAAGTAGTTTCATCATTATATATCACTCAACCATTGTTATTTAAGTCACTCTACTTTTCTTTTAGCTTTATCTTTGTTATTCTGTAAATCAGGCAGTTTGATATCATTCTAGTTATTAACTAGTTTCATCTTCATGACACTGTTTATGTTGAATCATTTTTAGAATATGCTTGTATTCTGTTTGTCAGCTCAACCACATGTTGGTTGTATTTAATGTTGTCTATTTAGCTAGTTTGTATGCCAGCTGAAATCAAACATCAAGTCAGAGCATTTCTCAATTTCAAAGACTCATGAGCTCCTTGGTCCAATCCAAGACCCTCTTGAATTTTCCCTCTCTCTGTCTGTTAAGACTTGATAATAGATTGCAAACTGGGGAATACACAGGGTTTTTGATGTTCAAGATAATCCCTGGTAGTGGACACCCCTGGCAAGTCTAGGGGGCCCAATGTGGCTACAAGTTCATAACACTGTCAACATGTTTTCTCTGAGCTAAAATTGAACATGATACTCCCCCCATTCAATACCACATAGCCCCTTTCTTTGGAGAGTCTTGGGTCAACTTGTACAAAGGCTTAGTAATAGCTCCCTTTGATAAAACCTGAATGAAGTGTTTGTAGTACATCAACAAGTTCAACAAACCATTTAGTTGTTTAATATTACTTGGAGCTGGCCAAAAAGTAATTCTATCAATATTTCTGTTGTCCGCATTCTATATCCCCAATCCTTTGAAAATGTGTCCTAAAATAACCAAATTGGTATTACCCCATTCACATTGCTTGGATGAAATCACGAGTTTGTATTACCCCATTCACATTGCTTGGATGAAACCACAAGTTTGTATTGTTTCAATAATTCAAAGATATGCTTCACATGGTTTTTATGTTCTTCTATTGATTTGAAGTACAAAATCACATTTTCAAGGCAACCAAGTGCATATTTACCCAACAACTCACACATTGAAATCTCTGCCAACTTTGATTTCTTTAACTGAAACTTGGCAGTTTGTGTGCCTTGTCCATCCCAGCCATTCATTAATCACTGATCACCCGTGAGGGGGGCCCTGCACCCTGACTGTCATCAAAATAAAAAAACTGTTTGAAATGAATGGGTGCCTTGTGCCAAAATCCAACAGATTGTCTCAAACTGGCTTAGCAAAGGCCTCAAAGGTGTATCCCATTTTCAACGCAAGCCTTGTGATAAGGATTCCAGTGGCAACCAATTACTAGGGTGGAAATCTAAGCTTTCTTTTATTAAAGGGAGCTCACAGCCACACTTATACTTCTTTGTAGAGGTGTGTAATATATTGGCAATTAGGGATGAGCAGCTACAGTTCATGGTGATGGTTGATTGAACCCTCAAACTTAATGTGTCCGTAAAATTCCATACACTCTTTTACTGGGGATGTTGGAACAGATCCCACTACTGGGAAAAAGTTCTTCACTGCATTAATGGCCTCAAAGCTGTGTGGTTGCTCAACGATTTCCAAAACGGATGCAAAAAATGGTTGATCTCATACCTCGAAGTATTAGCAGAGCCCAGGCATACACAAGCTGGGTGATCTATTCATGTCAATGGACACCTCAGGAAGATGAGTATGTTAGCCAAATCATTGGTGTGGTATTCTTTCTGGGAAAAGAATTAAAAGTTTTTTGCTACAAGTATGAATAGTTATCTTTACTCAATTATCACTCAAGAACTGGATTCTACAGCTCAACCTACCCTATTCACTACTTACAGAACCCCTAAAACCCAACTGGATCAGAAGTTACACCACTTATTCCCAGCTACATGTCAAATTACATAACACACACTCATTACATAATCCACTAAACTACCACCACAGCCACCCAAATACAAAATTGACAATCAAATACAGTTTTTATACATAATCTTATCTCCTCTCATGCAGCCAACTAGCTGTGGATATTCTTACACCACTTCTGGTTTGGATGATACCACTTCTTGTTTGGATGACAACACCACTCTGTGTTCAGATGGTGCAATCTTGTTTGGATGGTGTCATCTTTTTATGACACCACTTTCTGACAGTGGCCCCACCCTTTTCCCATTTTTATTGTTTGGTCCTGTATTTTCATATTCTGACACCACTTTTCATATTCTGACACCAATTTTAGCCTGTACTAGTTCTTTCTCTGTTTGTTCATGTGCACCCTTCTTGTAGCTAAAATCCCTCACTTTCCCTATATAAGGAGGCTCTTCTCCTGCTTTTTTATCTTCCTTACCAGATCTCACTGCAAAAACTATCTCGTCAGACACGCCAGTCCGACAAGTGCCTGGCCTGAAAATGTCTGATGAGTTCGGTGGCCCAGTGGTGGGGCACTGCTAGACTCATCGGACAAAGCCAGTCCGCTTACTTGTCCGATGAATTAGTTCATCTAGTGTCTGTTTACCAGATTTTCTATATACACCTTACTCATAAGCTCTTATCATCAGAACTTTTATATTCATTATCCCCTATAACACTATATTACTGGTCACTCCTCATCATTATTAGTCACTCAATATTGAGGTGTACAATTATAACATGCCCTTACATACTTTATAAATACCCTTATATCAAAAATCTTAACCTTTATTATCTTTATCTTATAACACCCCTTGGTTCAAGCCCTGGTTGAGTCATAGCACTTACAGGTTCCTTATCCAACTTGGCTTTTCTCCAATCTTACTTGTTGAACCTCTCTTATAACCTCATAACCCCTCTTCAAGAGGACCTCAGTTCAATCCCTGGTAGAAGCGCTTGCCCCTGAAAGATTTGTGGCCTAAGGCCTGAAGACTAGGAAAAAGAATTCAAGAGTGCAGAACACTCAGGAACTTAGATCACTAAACAAGAAGTCTCTTGAGAAAAGGTCTTGGTAGTATGGGCTCATAAATAAGTGAGTTTTGTATTTCAGAGGGGAGCAGAAGAAATACATCTTGTGGAGGGGGCCTAAGTTGAGGGCCTACCAGATCTGAGGAGGAAAAAGAATGAAATGGAAGGACAACAAAGAAGCCCTCTTTTGGGAATGCCATCTCTCAGACTAATACATCCCACACAGATGTTGCACAAAGCTTGAAGATTTGAATACAATTTCCCTTGGCTTCAATAGCTTGGTTCACATAGGCAAATTTTTGCAAATGTGTAACCTAATCTCAGCAGACTTCCCACAATAAGTTGGCAGGAGAGTGGGTTTCAGGTTTGCTGATGGCAAGCCCATTTATGCCCTACATGAACCGTCCTGATGAAGGATGAGAAGTCACCTGCTGTTTAGGATTCATGGAGCCCACCGGCCTTGTCAGCCAGTGTCTCTTACATGACAACCGGTTGATGTTTTTGTAACTCTTTTTAAGGAGGAAGATGTTACCACACCTCAACACTTGGTAGCAGAGGGGCTAGCATCTTGACTACAAAAGTTGAGTGACATTAAATCCTAGGATTTATGCCAGCTCTTTGTTGTTTAAAGACAGTGTAAGCTTTTGAAAGAGATAGAGTCTCTTAGCTACTTAATCTAGTTTGAGGTACTATTAGAGTCGGAGTGAATAAGAAAGAGATTTGTTGTAGGAGAATATAAAGATTTAAGGGGAGATAAAAGAGTACAGTTAGTCAGATGAGAAGGGAGTTTTCAGGTTTTGAGTAGATAAATGAAAGAGAAATGGAAGAATTGGTAGTGTGAATATGGTCAAGTAAAAATCCCCAGTTAACTTATAAGTATATTATGTACTTTCAAGTGTAAGATTATCAGGAAGTAGGCTAGAATAATCATGGGGTGAGGAAAGATCTGAGAAAGTCTCCTTCCCTTTTATTCTAGTAATTGAAAACCTTGAGGTCTCATCCAGTGGGTTGAGACAATTTACATGTGAAAACATGATTTCACATGAAATCAAGATTAAGATTAAATGATTGAAAATAATTTGCCCAATAGGCTATTGGGTAGATACATAAATCTTAATCTTCTGTGATTAACCACACTACACTAGTGTGAATCATTTTCAGAAGATTTAAATTTAAAGTTAACAATTATTAATAAGATAAGATCAACCAAAACCAGAGGCAACACAAGATCAATTGCCAGGTGGTTTGGCGGGAAGGCTTGTGTGGCCCACCAAGGGCTGCCAAGGTGATCAAGGGGTGATTGCTATGCCCTATCCTATTCTCCTGTTTCCTTCTTGTCATCTGTTTTGCTGTTTTTTTTTTTTTTTTGGGGGGGGGGGGGGGGGGCGGAGCGTTTGCAGAGCCCCCCATTTGTAATACAATCCTTTACAAACTTGCTGGCCACGGTGGCTGGTGCAATTTTGGCAAAGGCCGGTTTTTACAAGGTACATACAACCATCTTCAATATCGCATTGCAAAATTATCGCTGGGAGTGGGCCGAAGACATACAGATCATTGGCCCCAAAGAAAACAAGATAACATATTTAAATGAGAGTGGCCGAGAGCGGCTTGGAGGAAGAGTGCCGGAGCGGCAAAGGAGGAGCTGATGAGGCCGAGAGCGGTCTATGGTCTATGGACATGGAAGATAATGTGCTGGAAATAGGACGCCGGGAAAGGTACTCGGCCGGGACTGCACACCGCCCAGACAGTAAGCATGCACGCTTACCAACAAGCTTTTTGCAGCCATATTCAGCAAGCGCTTTGAGATCCGCCACCCCAATCCGGCTGTCTTGACTGGGGCAGTTTTCTTAGCCAGCTTCTACAGGCCTTGCTCGGTTGGTGACTAATCGAACCTGCTCACAAGAACAGGCTGTCTAAATCAATAAACTGCCTATCGCCAAGGCTTCTGCTCTCAAATAATAGAAAACAAGCGAAAAAGGCGATGATCATTTCACTCGGCCAACTGGTCATCTGTGGATTGCTTTACCTTTTCATCAAATAGTCAGTCTCCTTCCACTTGAGTCTTTGAATATCTTTAACCGGTTTTCCTGAGTCACTACTGAACTACCGATTATTGTGTTTCCTAATATCTTATAACAGCCGGAATCGCGGTAAGCCTCTTAACAAAAAATTAACCATCGGTGTGACTGTGCCTACTGATAAGCTTTATTTCTTCACTTTTTTGAGCTATCGGTACTAGCAAGAGGAAGGATCATCTAAAGACCGACCTACCAGGATGGCCACTGTGAGTGTCTCTCTTTTGCATGCTATGTATATCGTATGTACTCTGACATTTTGACCATCCTTGCAAAATTCTTCTAATTCTGTCTGCAATTTTTACAAGACTCGGAAATGTGAGCAAATTCTAATTTGAGATACTCATCACCAATCTCTGAGAGCTGAGGAAGACCAATGATACCTTAATCTAAACGTAGCTGCCTGTGATTGTTATGAATCGAAGTCGGACTTTGGAGTGGAGTACTACCATCAATTTCAAGTTCGGTCCTGGCTTTAGCTTCACTAGTCCTGGCACTAGAATCGTCGACATCAGTAAACCTGAGTGGATAGAACATGTCCAAAAGAGTAAGTATTTCAGTCTGATCTATCTATCATTCATTAACTGACTTCATATGTACTGATAATCATCCTCTCCAAATCTGTGCACGTAGCAAATCTCAGTAATTATGTCAAGGTAAGCAAACCCTGTTAATTTGTCTTGAGATGGCATTGATCGAGTTGTCGGTTTCTTTTTCTAGGGTCCTTTGCGTCAACCTATCATGCTAGATGTCTTGGGAAGGGGAATCTTTGTGGCGGATGGGTCGGCGTGGAAGAAAGCTCGTCAGGCTACATTTTCAATATTCACGCCCAACACCTTCAAGGTATTAATTGCTCATGATCTTTCTTTTTTTTTCTGATTTGATTTGATTCGTTTCGTAATACAGACTATCATTATACCCTCGACCAATCAAAGCATGCAGGGAGTCACTAAAGTCTTGAAGGATGCTGCTCAAGAAGAACGTACGATCGACATCTGCGATGTTTTCTTTGAGTTTACATTGGACTCATTTCTACGAATGACGTCAGTTGGATTGGAATTGGTTTTCACTTTCCATCATTTTTCCCTCCTAAAAATGAACGCTAACCCTCTATGCAAAATTCAAAAAAAAAAAAAAAACTGTGGTTTGAGAATTGTGTTTGCAGTTTTGGAAAAGATCTTGGGATCTTTGCTACCGAATCCGAAGCTCATTCAACTTCATCAATTCCACCCAAACTGAAAGACTCGGCCGAGAGATTTGCCAAAGCATTTGATTTCGCACAGGATCAGATGGACTTCAGATTAGCGATTATAGTAGGATGGGAGCTAATTGAATGGCTAAATATTAAATCAATGGGGCAACGGATGAAAGAATCTTGTCGTGTTTTAGATGATTTCGCTTACTCTTTGGTTGATGAGCGATTGGCCAATCTGTCTCAGGAAGCTGATTTCCAAGGACATCCTGACTTGTTGAGTCTCTTCATCACGGCTCGGGATACTCATGGTGGGGGCTTGGAACGCGATGAGCTTAGGGATACCGCTATCAATATGATAATTGCCGGCCGGTGAGTTTTGTGAGGATTCTTCTAACCCTGATAGCCTTACCCAAAGACTTTTATATCGGAAATATTAAAGAAGAATTATTACTAACATCATTTTCGTTTCAAAATAATTAAGCGACACCACAGCCCAAGCACTCTCCTGGGCCTGCTTCCACTTGTTAATGAACAGGGATCTCCTACCAATGATTCGAGAGGAAACAACGGCCATTTTGGGTAACGATCGAGGGGATCAACAACACGTAACCTACGAGAACTACAAAAGATTTGTTTGGGCCAATGCTGTCATACATGAAAGTCTTAGGTTACATCCCAGTATACCAAAGGTCAATCTCATCACGCATCGTCCCCATACTATCGTTCAAACCGGTTCCATATGTTGACTTTTTTCTTGATCGAACTGTTCGCCTCAGAATGCATTAACTGCTGTATCTGATGATAAGATTCCAGGTGGTCCGTTCATCGAGGCTGGTAACCTGGTTCGATGGAGGTTGACCACATTTTTTGGCTTATTCAAACTCTTGAAGATCTGTCAGGAAAGCTGATCGAGTTCAAGTTTTTCTTGTTTGTAGTGATTGGCAGATGGGTCGAGATCCTTCATTATGGGGAGCTGACTGCGGTGAATTCAAGCCAGACCGTTGGATCGATCAAGCAGGCAGCCTCAAACAATTTGGACTACTTAAATTCCACGCTTTCAATGTAAGAGTTTCAACGTATCCCCAATTTGGAAGCATTGTCGAAGGCCGGGTAAAATGTTGACTTAATACCTCTTAAATGGTCCCATTCTTTTATGATCTATGTACTCGATCATTTTTTGGGCCAATTAAAACTTCTATCTTGCACCACATTCAGGGTGGATCAAGGATTTTTTTGGGCATGAATCTCGCGATTCTTGAAGGCGTTAAAATGATCGTCGAAGTTCTGAGGGATTTCGAACTCGAATTTGCTGAGGGCTGGTCAGTAGTTACTACTCATTCGCCTTGCAGATACATCTCTTCAATTTCACAGTTTTTTTTTGTCCTTTTTCAAATGAGTGTACATGACATGACAAACGGTGGAGCTGAAATCCATGGGGATTTTTTTTTGGGTTGACTGTAGGCTAGAAAATGTTCCGAAAGGCGAGCGGATAGATGGTGTGACCAGTAAATATCAAACTCCAATGTACAAGAATTCGGTCACCTTACCAATGGCCAATCCGATGATGGTTTCAGTTAAACTTCGTCCAACCTGCGATTCGGACAACTGATCAGAATGTTCAAGTCCCTCATTCCATAAAGGTTCATCGGAAGTTTTGATGGGTCATCATCAAGCTTGAATGTCCAGGGTGGCTTACACAAGTTAGGTCTGATTTAAACTACTGCCATGTGAATATATGGTCGTCTCCGGTCCTGTCTTTCACCCTGGGATCCATCGATCATCAAGCAAAGCAACATATTCTCTTGCTCTGGGTCATGATGTGTTCATGCGCTCAAGTTCAACCCACCAGTTTCTTAATCTCAATTTGTTTGACTTTTTTTCTTATTAATCATAATTATGTATTTTTGCTATTGATGTTAAGCAATCTGATTAGTTTCCATTGTAAATTCGACTCTTCTTATATTCTTCTTTGAGGCTTCCTTGGAGAGATTTGATGTAACCTGATAGTTCCTGCCAGATCCACTGCAAAAAGAAAAAAGCTTTGAAGAGAATGGGATTTGGGGTTATCAATTTATTAATTTTTGCCTCTCCACAACTATTCTATATAAACTTGCACTGCCAGAAAAAGTCAGCTACATAACTGCTGGCAGTTTTGTCACGTGAAAGTTGAAACTAAGAAAGCGCCTTTGTACTTTGGCAATTCAACTTGCAGTAGTTAGTTGACTTTTTCTGCCAGTGTTATGTTTCAGTGATTTTGGTGGTTATTTATTTGCAGACAGTTAAGATTACATAACTTTTGGTCCAAGCCACAGCCGTCACATTGTGTTACAGAGCTACCCATATTTGTCCAAACCACCCAAACTATAGAAAATATGATTGGACACATTTTGTGTTATCAAAAAGACAAGATCATCTGCCCCTCAGTTATTGGCAATCTCGCCATTTTCACAATGAGAAAAAGCAAACAGGTCCAATGTCAGCCTGTGTTGAGTGGCTTGCAACTTGATGGGTAAAAGATGAACCATTTTCTCTTCTTGATCTCTAGTTTTGCATCATGAAGACCTTGTGAAGATGTTCCAAACTGGACTTTGCAAAATTGACAGACCCGTTTCTTTGATCATGAAAATTTCTATCATGTGCTAATTTTTCTTCCAAAAGAAAGACAAAATGAAAATATACAAGCCAAGTCAAATCTAATCACAATCACAAACACATCCTTGTAAGAGAGCTACTGGATGACTTCCCTTTGTTGGAATATCAGTCCATCCGCTCCCAGTCCCTTCAGCTGTTCCAGCTTGTCCTTATCCTTTCAGACTGTACCAGCATTAATCTTTTATCCTCATGTACCAGCATTCATCTTTTATCCTCATGTACCAGCAGTGTTTGTTATCCTTTTCACTCTGCTGCTCCAGCTCCGCTTCAATCTTTATTCTTTATATATGCTTGTAGTTCCTATAAGCTATGCTTGTACCAAGCACACCCATCACCCACAAACTGGCCTCTCTTGTATTTCTTTATTTAATCTGTCTAGTTGCCAGAAGTAATAAAAGCATCCAGTCTGAGCCTAAAATTCAATTCAAACATCTCTGCTCCTTGATCCTGACAAGCCCCTTCAAGTCAGCCCTTTTCACCGCCTCTTCTCAAAGAGCTGAAATTCTGACACCCTTCAATCTACAGCCCTCCTGTAGAGCCAGATGCCAGAGCTTATTTGCAGTTGAAAAGCTAAAAATTTAGCTTTTCCACTTCTAAATTAAGATCTGAAGGGGCTGCAGATGGCGAAGGGAAGCCCTCCACTATGCAGATAACACAGTATCTAACCCACGTCATCTTCTAGTACCACATTCAACTTACCATCTGCCTCTCAATGATCATCATCCAAGATCTGTCTGTCTTCAACCCTACCAAAAAAAGATAATGAAATCATGGGATTGTTTGGAAGCGCATGGCTCCTAATTATACATTTCTCAACCCTTACATAAATATGTAGCTTATTTCTCATCTTTCCTCATGTTGTTGACAGCAATTAGCAAACACCGCAGAAAAACCCCATTCATGACTTGGAAATCCACCTTCCTTCTTTTTTTTCAAGTGATTTTTCTTTGTTTCTTGAAAGGTGACTTGCGATTTAGTATGTGTTTTATTTATTGATTTGTTCACAAAGCAAGAGAGGAGAGGGGAGGGGTGATATAAAGGACAATGAGAGATAGATGTTCAGACAGTATTTCGCTCAAGTTTATGACCTTTGACGACTATCCAAGCTTCTTCTGCGGAGAGTGTTTCATATTCGACCAAAGCCATCGCCAAACGATCCAGTTCAACGCGTTTAGATCGCAAGAGGTTGAGCGCTCTCGTTGCAGCAGCTTCGACCATCTCTTGGATCTCACCATCGATCGACGCCAAGGTGTTGGGCGCTAATTGGTCGTCGGTTCGGTACGCTCTTGGTCCTAACTTATTCGAGAATCCCATCTCTCGAATCATCGCGGTTGCTACCAGTGTCACATTGTCGATATCCGATGACGCACCCGATGTAACACTTTATTTTGGGTCGAACATTTGTCAATCAGTCATATTCGATCGACGAAAGCTCAACAGAAAACATTAGACACAACCCACTTTTCTTTTCCCATCAGAATTTCTTCGGCTGCACGACCACCCATTCCGACATCAAGTCTATAAAAAAGAGAAGGAGGTCAAATTAATGACCACAGCACACTCTAAAAGGAGCCAGACCTACCTCGCCAAGCATTCCTTATAACTTTCGGTGACTTTATCGATTTCCGGCAAGAAATGTGTCTACGTTTGCAGGATGCGTCTGTGCTTAGTACTGAAAAAAAAAAAGATCGAACGGAAATGGATACTTACGATTCCAAGAGCATGTCCTCTACGAAGACATGTAACTTTATGCAGAGGAGTAGCACCGGGGGTGTACATACTGACCAATGCATGGCCAGCTTCGTGATAGGCCGTCAGTTTCTTTTGCTAAGAGCGATCAATAAACATAAAGTCTGTGGAGTCAACAATGATCGTTTTTTTTTGTGTAAGAAAGAGAGAAAGAAAGAGGGGAGACTCGCATCAGCTGTGGTGATATAACTCTTATTTTCAGCTCCCATCATGATCCGATCGCGAGCCCAATCAAAGTCAAGCGCTCTGACCGATTGAGCTCCCTCTCGCGATGCTTTGACGGCGGCCTGATTAACCAAATTTTGCAAGTCGGCTCCCGAAAAGCCAGGTGTGGATCTAGCGACGACAGTGAGATCAAGGGCTAAGAAAAAAAAAAAAGATGAGAAATAAGTATTCATGCCTTCAAAATACAATTGTTGATTAGACATACCTGGGTCAACGGTTACATTCTTAGAGTGATGCTTCAGAATCTGAATCCTGCCTCTAGCATCCGGTAGCGGTACTGCAACATGTCGATCAAATCTACAATAGTAGAAGGATAGTTATGTGAGATGCTCATTACGATCGGACGGATGATGAGCGAATTGCTCACCTTCCGGGACGAGTGAGAGCCTTATCGAGGGAAGCTGGGAAATTGGTGGCAGCCATCAAGATGACACCTTCCTGAAACGACGGGAGAAAGCATTTCAGAAGGATAAAGAAGGCATCAAGATATGTCGGACTCACGCTCTGTTGAAATCCATCGAGTTCGACCAAAAGTTGATTGAGGGTCTGTTTCATGTAGTGCTGGTCCTTGGGAGAACGTTTACCACCGATGGCGTCTAATTCATCAATAAAGATAATTGCTGGAGCCGCTTTCCTGGCGGCAGCAAAGAGCTCTCGAATCCGACGTGCTCCCACACCAACGTACATCTCATCAAATTCGGATCCAGAGGCGATAAAAAATTGCTATAAAGAGGATGATCGTCGTTAAAAATAAGTGGTGGGTCTATAATCTTTATGGAATCAGAATCTTACCACTCCGGCTTCACCCGCAACAGCTCGAGCCAGTAAAGTTTTCCCAGTTCCAGGAGGGCCGGTCAACAAAACACCTGTGAAGAAGTCTTGTTAGTATGGAGTGAGTGAGAAGGGAAAAAATTGTGTGAGCAACCTCTTGGCAAACGCCCGCCCAACCTGGCAAATCTGAGAGGATCCTTCAAGAAATCGACAACTTCTTTTAATTCTTCTTTAGCTTCATCGCAACCATGGACATCGCCAAACTACGATATATAAAACAGAAATCATGTTGAGTTGTGTATAGGAAGGCGGAGGAAGAGTGAATGAAACGGACAGTGACTGGTTTTTGGCCTTGTGGTTTGAATTCGGTCGGTCCGCCGGTTGGGGAGGTGGCTTTGAGTAATCCAGATGAGTCCATGACCAGACTGAGTAACGTCAACATCTAGATGGGAAATTGAGAGAGATGATTAATTGAAGCAAGTGTGGATGTGGATGATGTGCTCACGATGAATGAGTAGACCAAGGTAACTGCTAGGAAACGTATGCCGCGTAGGAGGGGGTTACCCTTTAGTTCTTCGACGACGACCTTGATGGTTCCGAGATTGTCCGGACGAATATCTGATGAGGGTTTGAGGTTGGGAAAGAGTTGAGAATCGATAGCCGAAGATGATTTGGAGGGAGATTGAGTTGCAGCAATGGCATGACGATTGGCATCATGAAGTTCGGAGTGTTTGATGTCTTGGATGGTAGCCTTGGAGCCGTTGCGATTGAAGAGCGCCGAGAGTAGACTGGTTGGGGTGAGTTTGTAGGAGGCCAGGAAGGCAGTGATGGAGGGTTTGTGATCCTGGGTGTTGAAGTCGTTGTTTTTGTTTGAGTCGTTCAAGTTGTTTTTGTTTGAGTCGTTTAAGTTGTTGTTGTTTAAGTCATTGTTGTTTAAGTCGTTGTTGTTTAAGTTGGGTAATAGTTGATGTTGTGGGTTGAGTTGTTGTAGGATAGATTGACGTCGTTGAGATTGGAGATGAATGGCATGATTGAGTTGAGAGATGGATTGGTTGGGTTGTTGTATGAGTGCTTGGAGATAGGCCGACCATTGAGGCAAGTCATTGAGTGAGTGTTTCTGTTCTTTGGTGAGGTTGTTGTGGTTGGTTGATAGTATCTGATCGAATCGATTGATGATGTTGGTTGAGTATGGTCCTGTTGAGTAGAACTAGTCAGTCAGTGACTGTGTTTGTTTAGTGAAGTGGTTGTTTGCTTACTGTGGTTGTGGTTGTGGTTGTGGTTGTGTGTGATGATCGATCGAGTGTGTGTTTGTCGTAGCACTTCGAACAGAACTCGGTTGTTCATTTTCAGTTTTTCAATAAAAATGAATTCGCACTCAGACTGAATTAAATTTAATTTCTACGTTGCATCAACTAACTACAACTAAAACAGTGATCGACAGAGAGGGCAAGACGAGCCATGGCTAGTCGAAAACCACTACATACACAAAAAACTACTTCAACAAAACAAACAACAAAACAAAAATAAAAAAACAACACACCTTGTATAAACAACTTGGATGAAACCGATGTCGACACGTCCGACACGCCTTACTGGGTAAGCTCCGATCAACAACCGAGATGATAGCATAACAAACTAATACCACCTCATCAGCACTCCCATCAAAAAAAGCTACATATTTGATAGTAACTTACTTGCACATGCTTCAACTCCCTCAAAGTGCAACGAAATATTCTTCTTGAAAAGTCCGATAGCTTCCGCAATCGACCCATTCTACAATGTATTTAAATCATATTCAGTAAAAAATCAAACATTCAAATATACATACAACTTCATCTTACGTGATTGGCGATCGATTGTTGGACAACTAACAACCATGCTCGCCACGTCGCATCCGGAATTCCAACTTTCCTAATATCAACCACTTCAACTGGCTGTAATGGATAATCGCTAGGAATCCTAATCACAATCTCCATCGACTCTTCATCTACCACATAAGTCACTTTAACTTCCTTAATCACCGGACTAACTTTAATCGTCATATTTTCATCCGTTAGACTTTCAAGTATGGTTGGTTCTTTAAACTTTCCATATTCTTGTTTGATTAGGATCGGTGAAAATTGTCTACTGATAAAGTTAACAACACTAATCGAAAGTTGCTTGTTTCGACATTCTTCCCACCATGATCGGATTTGTGATGGCACCGTCCGAAGAGCAAGAAAATAAACATAACCAGCTAGAGGGATAGCTTTTAAACTTGTACTCTCCATAACTATCATTCAAAAAAAAAAAAAAAATCAGTAATTGAATACCACTTGTCTGTCCTAAATGATTTGACTCACGCGAAAAATTGAACGAAGGAACGTCCCAGATGGAGATGTCGATTGGCTTTCCTCGTTCAGCAACTTGGAGGACATCATGAAGGAGTGGGATGAGATTTTCAGATACCAAGTTGGCTTCACGAAGTTGTGAGCTATAAATGTTTCTCAGTCGGGATGACTACCGAGAAATGAAACAGGACTTAGTAAACGAAAACAAAGGAATCTCTATGATTTGGCATACCGCATTTTCAAAGTAAGAAAAGATGAGTAACCAGCTCATCAAAGTAGCCGTTGGATGAACTTCTTTGGAAGCCTGGATAGCGTTCAATAGCTCCTCAGGGAGAGAAGGTAGTATGGCGCTCTCCGAATTCAACTCGATTTCAATGGCAAGATTATCGACGAGAGCCTTGACAGCCGTTTGCCCAATCTGCAATCCCAAAATCCTCGACCTTATCGAGGGGCTGTAGATTGAATTTACAAGCTGAAATAGAATCGTATCAATATTGAAACAAATACGCATGGGATTCAAGATGGACAATGAAACCAACCGATGATATAGGTACCTCCGCATATAAACACTGTGCTTCATCATCACTCAAGACTTCCTCGATCGCATGCAGGAGTGACGCTGTTGTTGTGGTCATGGTCGATCGAACTGGAATCCAAAAATTAAAAATATTAGTTTCAGGCAAATAAATCCAGATAGACTTAGACTTCGCCTGGCATACGGGGAGCTGAACAAAACAAATTTAGCACTAGCTTCAAGAATCCATGCACTTGTGAGCCTATCTGCTTCCTAAGTGTATTGTTGTGCTTCGCGATATCTTGGAGTGTTTTAATCAATAGGCATGACTGCCATACCAGCAAAAGAGACTCTTCATCTTCCCAGGAGCCTTCCTAGCATAGATAAAAAAAAAAAAGTGGGTCAATACATGTGTCGCCATAGAACAAAGAAAAAAAAGAGTAGCCCACTTCCAAGTTAATCTCAATCAGATCCACCATTTGCTCCCAATGGGCCCCCATGACAGTCTGGACGATGGGGGCAAGGTGCGAGTATAACTCGAGCAATTTCACATTGAGCTCGTGTCCAAGTTCCTCGTCACTTTTCAACCACCCGCTGACCGCTTGCAGCAAGAAGACTGCCCTTTGTTGAGGTAAAAAGATGTGCGCAGAATCGGGTGGTGGAGCAGTTGCACATAAAACTTGAATGAGGTGGAGCCCTTCGGTGTTAGCCTTGGATGAGGATATATCAGTCAGCTTGCCAGCCAGCCGATTTTGATATTTCTGGAAGCTTTCATCCCCGATCAGATAAGACTTGATACTTCGAATCAGTGATAAACAAAGATTGCTTTGAGAGCCTTGAATCTGTTGCGAGAAGGCTAGCCATTTTTTGAAGTCAATCGGGCTTGTATCTGAGTACTTGAACAAAGTACTCAGAACTTTATGAAGTGCAACAGTCGCAAGATTCTTGGTAGCTTCTCGACGAGAGTCAATTGCCAGGTTCAAGATAAGCATCTTCAGTGGATCGGTCTCACTAGCCAGGTGGCTTTCCGGCTTGTCCATTTTCATAACCACATCGTCGTGCCATGACGACGTGACATGAGCAGAAAGCGAGGATACCAAATATGTGGTGGTGGTTTCGACTGCGTGTACGATCGAGTCCAGTTCGTCTTGGGATAGAAGCTTACTTGTTCCGGTCAAGGGGGGACTAGAGCTCGAGTAACGTGCAAGTTCTCCGATGTAAATACAATGCCCCCACAACCAAAGATGGGCTTGTGCTAACTGCCGGTCTTGAGCAAAAAGATCCAGTATAGCAAGTGCTATGCGGTCATATTTATTCGAAAGACTAACGTCGACTTCAAACTCTCCATAGGAAGTAGATTGAATCAGACAGTTGATCATGGGAAGTGAGGGTGAGAATTTTCTGGGTGAAAACAATGAGATTAATGAGTTGTTGTTGTTGTTGATATCCCCGATCGGCAAAAAGCCTAAGAAGTCGTCGACCTTGAGTTCACAACGCTGCTCGAGGAAAACCCTCAGAGTTTCGACTAGATCGAAAGGATGGATTGGACACTGAGCATCTGTGATGCAGTCGCAAAGTAGCGTGAAAATTGCGCGATGAAGGTCTGATAGATCAGTGACTGGGTACTGGTGTAGGGCAAGCGAATAACCTTCATGCGCCATTTTGGTCAAATCCCTCAGGGATTCGTCAACTACCAGCGACAAAAATGATTTAACGGAGAACAAATCAACCACAAGTTGTTTCAGAATTGAGGATGATGACGGTTGTTGGAGTCCATCTAAGTGCTGCAGCTGCAATTTGCACATCGGGAGAATCGCCTGCAGTTTAGTTTCAGTTGACGAATAATGAGGACTGTACAACAGATGCCTTGTTTGGGTATGAAGCTGGTTGCCGACGATACTTAACATGCGTTCGATGGTTTCCTCTTGGATAAAAAGTTGAGGACGCGTCAAAATTACTTCAATCATGTCGTGAAACGTTGAATTGCCTTCGAGGTATCGGCCAAGGTATCCTACCACGAACCGATCGATTTCTAAGTTTGGTAAGTTCAAGCTCGCATCCGACTTCACAATGCACTTCAGTATTCCAGATAGAATGCTGTGCTTGATAGGCGTTAATTCTGTGGCAAATTTATCGAGATTCATCACGGCCATCCAAGCAGCACTGGCCAGACCTTTGGTCGCAGTTTGAAGAATGTCGAGAAATAAGCTGTAATGCGGTTTTGAGCCTCCCCAGACTGCTCCCGGTAGATGATCTTGGCAGAATGCCGCAAACGAGTCAGTTGAAGAGTCTTTCAAGAGGGTTCTCCCGGTGGATTCTTCTTTTAAAATGTATGTGAGCACAGGGATCCAAGCCGCTTGGTCCGTCACCTCGATCAAGCTGTTAAGATGAGTCAATTTTCGTTCGCAAAGTAAAACGCCATTTTTTTCAGCTTTTATTCCGGTTGATTTGTGCGGATAAGACATGCGTGCATTGGAAAAAAATCGCAAATATCGTAAAACGTTTCTTTCGTCTTGTTCGGCTTGTACTGCAGCCTCAATAAAGGACCATGCGTATTCAGATGCAAAGCTTGATTGGTGCATAACCTTCATGATAGCCGAACTTGAAGCATTGAATCCTGCATGGGCTTTGAGATCCAAATCACTGAGAAGTGACCATGCTTTGTCGAGTTGACTTTGAAAAAGCGGATCCACTTGTGCTCCGAGTTTTTTTCCAAAGAATAGTAAGCATTCACTCCATGCGCTGTAAAAGTCATTCAAGCCCCGAGCGCCTGTCGACCGAAGGGCTCGGGATTCCAAAGCCGCCCAGAAATGAGTAAAGAATTGGTCGGTATTTTCGATAGTGGCTGGGAACGAGGCCGCGAACAAGATCAGCGCCGGATAAAGAAGAGTGGGGTTGCTCGGACAGCAAAGCTCAATGAACTTGTAAAACTTCACAATGATTGGAGGCTGGTCAGACGAGGAGTTATTATTTTCAAGGTGAAGACTATCATCTTTGGCTTCCCCACTCGCGATTGCAGATTGGGTGGATATGGACTGGTTTGTGGTACACCACAATCTAGGGTCGATTCTAAAAAGTCCCACCAATCCGATAATCATTGCACCTTGCACGCTGAAGTCTCTTTCCTCAAAGGCGGCATCGACGGCCGGAAACGAAAGCACAGGTAGAAGAGCGTCGAGCAAGGCTGGATTGGTTCTAAATTTTGGTCAGATTAGGCACAGTAATCATTTTACGGATGATTGCACAAGCATTAAAAACACTTACGCCGACAGACTTGACGAGTAGTCAGAGTTTCAATTAATGTCCAGATAGCTCTCCGGACCAGGGGTTGTTGATTTTTGCTTGAAGTGATTAGCTCCCACGTTTGAGGTTGACCAATGCAAGAGTTGTTGATTTGATCAAACGTTTGTTCCGGTAATGGATGAATTTGGAGTAAATGGGCTAATGCTTCAAAGGCTGATGCTCTGAGACGACAAGATGTAGATTCGAAAGATTCGGATAAGACGGCAACTTTGCGAGGCATGGATAGAGAGGTTCCAAGATCTTGCGAGTCTGCCCCTTCTGGTGGCTGGATGTAATTGGTAAGATGATGAAGGATTTCGGAGTCATACTCGCTCAGTTTGAATTTGCCTTTGATTTGAGTAGATTCTTCGAGGGTCAAATCAGTGATTTCGTTCCAAATCTTGGTAGCAATGGCCCGAGCGGTCTTGTCAGGATCCCACAAACTGATGATCCAGCTACCGACGTACTCAGGTTTTTCTAGTTCGACTGGGTTTAGTAATACCGACCGACAAGGGTAATCCTGATCGAGTTGAAAACTGACAAATGTGTCCAATAGGGTCAACACAAGTACTCGAACTCGACGAGATGGGTGTACGGCCAATCGAGGGAAATGATGAATCAAGACGGGTACAGTGGTCAGAAGCTCGAGGGGTTCCGACGGGTCATCCACGTGATTATTGGCTTTGAGATCAGTTGAAGTGGAGTTGAAGGTGGTGTTGATCCAATTGATCCACTCATCAAGACCTCTTTCGATCGTCACTGGGTCTTTCTTTCCGACCTTGCGTAAGATTACTGCCCGTTCAGGTTGGACCGGACTGCCATCCAATCCGATTTTGAAGATGTCCACTGGATCGATTTCACCCGCATAGGTTGGTGGTGGGATGAAGCGCTTGACTTTGGGAGCCTTCTTGTCCTTCTTCTGCTTTGGTCCACTGGTTGTTTGGCCTAGGTTGGGATCGGGTTTGGTCGTCTGCTGCTGGGACTTCTTGGCATGTTTCTTTCGAGTGGCTGCCGAAGCTGAAGAGGACTTGGGTGCCATCCGAACAACGAACTCGATGGTCAACAGTCGCGAGGAGAGAGTGGTTCCTGGTCGAGATTTTCCACCCTTGCACAAACTGCACAGTGCGACCCGCGGCTTGACGTACAAGCTCACCACTGCCGTCGGCACCTACTCTAACTCGACTGCCTTCACCTTGAAACTGAGGAACACTACCAGGTCAAAACAATGTTCTATCTCACCATAACAACTGTTCTCGCCAACCAGCAATCAAATCCTTACCGGGATCAACAGTACACTGTTTGTGCCACTATTCCACCCATCCTCGCTGACTCCTGTCCTTCACCATTGTGATTTGCATCATCACCCAAACAGGTATGTAGCAGATCGACGCAGCTATTTGGTATCCCAAGAGAAAATTGATCAATAGCAGAAATACAACAGTAAAACATCAAACAACTTCCTACTCCAAAGACAGAGTCTATCTATACAAGTATTGGATCTATATCTATATTCTCTTCTCCTATCATAATCCAGTGGCTACAGTAAACAAACAGAGTTTACCGGATTATGTGCGCTGGTGTCAATTAGATTACAAAAAAGAAGAAATCGATTGGTTGGGTTGGTTAGATATTTATTGTCCTTACTTTGCGCTAGATGCAGAAATGAAATCAAACTGACAACTGGAATGCCTTCAGGATCGACATGTAATGCATTCCGGCAGCAATAAGAATCAGAGTGTGAAAGATCTATTGTTCATTAAGGGTATAATTCAATCATTAAATATGGAGGCCAATTGAGATTCTTAAATCTTTGTTACAGCATGTCGGTCATCAGAGGAGCTCAGAGGAGTAATAGCAAATGTGACTCTTACCTGATGACTGGAACCCATGAGGTCGAACTTTCCTGGAACGAGGCGTTCGGGAAATCTTTCGGCACTGCAGAAAGGGAACGAAAGAATCAGAGATCAAGAGAACTTGATCAGTCCTTTGTTTTTTGGATTTGGGACTTTCTGTGTAGAAGCTTCCATCGGGTAGCTTTTGACTTACTAGAATACCGCCCCGAGAATGTACGTTGCTCCCGAAGCAAGAAGCCACCACAGTCCAACTCTTTCGGTTGCATCGAGTAACTAAACGAGAAAGAAATGATAGGACGACATGGTTTCTTTTTGATAAGAAAAACGGTCTTGTGGGCTGAGAAATTATAGGACGAACACCATGCGACATAATCCCATGCGTTACTGGAAAAACTCCACTGAGACCCAGCGCAATGAATACGATCGTACGATCACGACGACCACTATTCGATCGATAAGCAGGGGAGACGACTGTGTAGGTCGCGACTGTTTTCAAAATCGAAGGAGAAAAAAAAATCAGAAACTTTCCAAAGAAAAAAAATCGAATGAATATACTTACAAGCCCCCAGAGTGGTTATCATAGTCAAATAGGTGGCGATCACTTTTCCATAACAAAAGAAGCCGTAATATATAGATGGGTAAAATGAGCCAACGGTTAACCAAACTATTCCAATGTAATCCAATCGACCGAAGGTGGAGCAAACCTATAAATCCAAGAGGCGTGGTTTTGAAGTGAGAAATGAGATGTTGATTGGTAATTAACGTGAAGAAAGGAAAGAAACAAGGAGGGCTTAACTTTGTGACTATGACAGCAGAACGTATGAAATAAGGCACTGAAACCGAGGCAGGACATTCCGGTGAGGAAGAAAGTTCCGAAGACGAAAGTGTCTTTCCAGGTGACTGAACTCGAAAGGTCGAAGTCAGCCATGAAGGCTCGAATTCCCCATGGAATGTATTGTGATGGTTTGCTCAATGA
Source organism: Puccinia horiana (assembly GCA_001624995.1). Lineage (NCBI taxonomy): Eukaryota > Fungi > Basidiomycota > Pucciniomycetes > Pucciniales > Pucciniaceae > Puccinia > Puccinia horiana. The sequence goes on along the minus strand of LWDY01000040.1, from coordinate 9,715 downwards.
AAGGATCAGGAAGCAAAATACGACAGCGCCCCACAGATGAGTGTGGATGTTGACTGGGTCGTTGTAAAATGGATTATTATTAATTCTGGCAGCTGCAAGTTTTAAATTTTACGGAGCGCGAATCGAAGTTCTCACTAACCTGTCTCATTGTGAAAATAACCAAAGATCGACTTGAGACAAGCTACGATGCTTGGTAGGTTTGGTCGATACCCCGTCAGAATGTCTAGCGTGGAGGGGGAGTGTCCCAGGAAGATGAGTGTTTTCAAACATAAGCGATATTGGACATTTTCAAGTCGGGAGAAGTCATCACAGTTTCTATATTTGTATTTGTAGATCAGGCTTACACGGATTGTCTTGACGCCATGCTTGGAGCTCTGAGAAGATGAGAGTCTTCGTCGGTCGTTCGGACATGACTGTAGAAATGAGTAGCAGCCCTTCAGGAAAGCAGAACTGGGATGGCGAGCGATGAGGGAAGCAAAGCCCTTATAGCTAGCGAGGAAGTATTTTCAATCACTGCAGGGCGATCCAAGAGCTACCCAAACGATCACGCTGCTTAGGAAACATCAGACAGCCTCGAGCTCCTCGAAGAAGGCCGGATCATATACCCCGACTGGATCATAAGATATGATCGATTCAAGCAAACCGTATCACAAAAACTCTTGATCCAGCTCAAACAACTCAATCTAGTCTGGATGAGTACCAGGAGTGCTGCTGATCAACCCCCTGGCGAATCCCTTACAGCTTATAACAAGCAATCCAAGATGATAACTTGACTCAATCCTAGGTTATACCCAGTCATCTACTCAGATTCCAGACGATCAAATCAACACACATTCAGAATTTCATCTGCGAGAACCCCAAGTACTTGAGTCTCCCTGACTCCTGCCAGGGACTCTTATCCATGTAAGAAGGAAACAAGTGCTCTGATCATGGCTCGGAGTCAATCGCACAAGCACTCGAATTGTTGCAGTACAATGTAGGCTGGATTTCGCTTTACCTGTCATCCAATCTATTTCATGAAAGTAAGGTTGATGATAGTGATACAAAGAGACCTGGGCTGACCTGGGGGTGCTAAATATTTGGAGGTGACAGGGCCCTCTCTTGAGACTTTCTCTAATCTCAATATTTTTCATTCAGATAAATACTTGTTTTCAGCACATCTTGATCACCACCAAAAAGATTATGATAGGGTGGATATGACAACTAGACTCTTCAAGTGGAGATTTCTACTAGGGCAGCTCACCTACTGCTAATTTGGCCTAATATTTATTGTTAAGTTTTGCTAATTGGGCTCTTGTATAAGTTAAGTTGAGCTAGGGCCTAGACTCTAGGTGTGATGATCACACAGAGTTTTTTGTGTCTACATGCTCAAGCTCCCAGCAATGGCATGCAGGCTGAAAAAACATTTCAATCCAAATCAGAAAACCTGGCCAAATCACCTGGTCAAAACTCACTGTAGGTGAGCTGCACTATTATTAGCAGATATGAAAGTCAACTGGAGATGTTTTTATATTTATTTCTAGTATGATATATGATTCATAAAATATTATGAAAGGTGTGAATGGATCCTTAGTCAGTCTACTATAATCCCCTGGCCTTTGCAGTATAATCTTTCTTTTCTGTTTAACCTCAGTATAAGGTTTCTGTGATATTACTTAAAACAGACTGAAAGAAGTAAACAAAAGGCAGAAGAAAAGATACAAGAAACAATGAAGAATAAGAAATAAGAAGAATCAAAAGAATTAAGAGTTACCACCTGAGTTGATTAATAATATAAGAACAAGAATGAGAGCAACTAAAGAGATATTAGAAGACACAGGAGACTGGCCAAAATAAAGTCAAGAAACAACATTAAGATTAGCAAAAGAGTAGAATGTAGAAATGAGACAATGTTCTTTTCTCACCAAAATGGAGTGAGTAGGATGTGGGATGTCTTGATGAGTTGATGAAGATATGGAAGTTGAGAGGAAGGGAATGAGAGGTTTATGAAAGAAGGGATGAGAGAGAAAGGACAAGCAATGGCATTAAAGGAAGAATGAGATAGGAACGGGTGGAAGATAGGTTGATGTTAGGTTTTGACAAAGTCAATTCAGGTTTATTGATAGGAAAGTCAAAGAGATGTTGATTAGGAAAAGGGAGTAATTGTTGATGAATAGGAATAGGGTTGAGATGAAGTAAGGATGAGGAGGTAATATGAGGAAGGAATGAGAGACAAAGGTTTTTAGTTGAGGATTTTAAGGATTTTATTGTGGTAATATGAGATGAGATGAGATAAGATGACATGGATTTTGGGCTTTTCATGGTGAGACACAAGAGATATTGGTTGGGAATTGAGTTTGAGAGTGGATGATGTAATTTCAGGATTTACCGAGGAAAGACAAAGAGACAGAGAGACGGAAAGACAGAGAGACGGAAAGACAGAGAGATGGAAGGAAGTGAGAAAAAGAGATACTGATTTCAAAAAATTCAACACTCAGTATACATGAACATCCACCTCTGCAAGCCCAAACACAAGAAGAAAAATAGTTCAGTTAACAAACATGTGAATGATTTCAGAGTGATCCTTTTAGGCAAAACTTAATCTTTAGATATTTCATTTCCCTACTGCAACACACATCATAATACAAGTGAGATGAGGATAGTTTGAACCTATTTTTGGGCATTAGGCGGTGGGGTTTCACATCATGCTTATCATTTTGAAATAAGCAGCATTTTAACAGCTGCATAAGAATTCTTTTTCTGAGGCTTATACATGCCAATTGATCAGCATGCAGCACATTTATGGTATTCAAAATTTGACCTTAAAATGATAAACACTTCTTACATAAAAAAGTTCTGGCAGGGAGCTGTTGGAAATCAAAAAAATTTATTTGACATTTTCCTGGGAAAACATTGAACCTTACCTTTATGTAGGATATTATGTTTCAATTTTGACTACCATAGTTAACTCTGTGCCTCATCCAAATTAGCAAAACAAAACAAGCAGATCCCTAGTCAGATTTAGGCCATCCACAACCTATTTTTGCCTATAAATTAACTGCCATGTATGAGAAATTCTATGAAGATAGCCTGCTTATTTCTCTGCTCATGCAAGGCCCATTTTAAAGTTAGGACCTGTATGAGCAGACCTCACAAAATTGAGTAAAAAGAAACAAGCATGTTGTGAACTACTCCTATTGGGTGTAAATTCAATTTTCTCATTTATCTTTTTGGTTTGATTTCTCAGATCTTTATGCATACACAGGTGTGCAGTTGGACAGTCTTGATTGTAAATCTTATTGGTTTGTTTTGAATGTTCATCAACAATCAAATGTGAGCACCCTCAATGAATTTTCACCATAAAATACACTCCAGAAATGTAAAATTGTCAATTGATAGTAAGTCTTTATTATGGATAGCCCTCAACTGGTGTTGATATTGATATACAGTCACCTAATTGGATCCTAATTTCAAAGGCTTTGAAACAATTTTTTGATCAAACAATTTTCATTTCTTAAAACATCTCAAGCCAGATTTCCATAACAATTCTATTTTAATGCATTGATTGTCTGAGTTGTGAAGTTTGAATGACATTCATTCACAGGGCTACAACTTGCAACAGGTCTTCCTCCCTGACCAAGTCATACAAGAATTGGGCAAAAAAATTCATAACATACTTTCATTGACAACAGGTGAGTTTTTGCTGTCCATCTGATCTTCTCAAATTTTTAAAAATCAGGGTCTATCCTTAGCAATAAGTAAATCATCATAAATGGATAAATATTATGTATTCTGAGCCAGTTTCCAAGCCTAGGTCTCCTCTAACTACATTTACAGAAGGGTCCACCATGAGTAGCACAGTCAGGCAGTTTTGGCTATCAATTTCATTGTATCTACAAATTAGCACATGGAAGTTGGGTCAAGTTTTACAACTAAGATCAGCACAAATAGATGATGTAAATTTGCCATGGTATTCAAAATATGAACCATCATCAGTACATGCGAGTTTGATATGTTGAGTTGTGTTTTATTTTGGTTTGATGAGGTTTGATGGGACACCTTCAATAAAGATCAATGTTTTGATTAGCTGGACTACATAGTGCAGACATGTTTTTTTTGGCTTTGATTTTCATGTTGGGCTCTTCTTGCTCAGACCGGCTGAGAAGAGCGGTGGGACGCTGACATAGGACCCAGGATAGCCCCTATTGGACACACACATGAAACATGTAGCAAAACAAGATTTTTTGTGAAATGCCCAAAAAATGTAGCAATTTACATTTTTTTTTTCATTTTTTCCAAAATACATACTGATGTATTTTGAATCTTTTGCCGCTTTTGGAGAATTTGAATTTCAAACATGCTTACGTGATTGTAGTAAAAATGCTGACAGACCTAAAACTAGTGCAACAGTCTGCCCTCTTTTGACTCAATCTTTACCCACCACTCTATCATCACCCCCATCCCAGTGCATTTTTGCCCTTTTCCACTCAAATTCCAAGCTTAGAAGACAACATTCAAATCATACTGAAGTGTTGCCTGCTCACTCAACCAGAAATACCTTGCAACAAGTGTCATGTTGAATGGAGCATTGGTTCATGTTTGCACTCATCAATACACACAATCTTCATTTGCTTTTTCAAAGGACAGCAGGCATGAACATAATTACTCAGATGGACACCAGTGAAGCTTCCAGTGTACTCTGGCTTCCATCTGCCTTGCCTTCAATCCTTAACGCTATGCGTGATCCAGATTACATGGCTTCAGACTGCAGTTGAAGATGACATGTCAGGATATATCTGCCTCTGTATCTACAAAAAAAAAAATGAAATTGTTTTTGTTGTCTTGATTTCTTATCTATGTAGTAACTCCTCTAGCTACCTAAATTTTTTATGATCTTGCTTATCTCTTGGGTATCTAAAAGCTGGCAACTGCACATTTTTTCTTTAACATGCTTGTGTCCAAGGTATCCAAAATGGATATTTTGGAAAAACCCTGGATTTTTCCAGTAGCAAAGACCCAATTGTTCCTAGATTTACATGAGTGTGTCCAACTGGGGCTATCCGGGGTCCTGCTGACATTCACTTTGTCGGCTTCCTCGACCATATCATCCATCCTAGCTCGAGGTCTTCAATTTCAACTTCCTTTGGTTTTCTGTTTGCTTTCCTTTCTTCTTCTCGTGCTGTGATCACTGTCAGACGACTCTCCAGTACTGCCCCGATTGCCTTATCTGAGTCAACTTGTTCTCTTTCAAACCAAGCATATATCTATCCTAAACAATCACCACAGCCATCCATACTTTTACGGACTACTGGCGCTTCTGCTACCATTGGTGATGAGTAGAAAGCCTTTCCTGGTTGGGCTTTGTTGACTACTAATTGATCGATCGCATGGATCTTCATTCGCCATTTCTTGGCCAGAAATTTTGTGGCATGCTTTGTCTGTCAGACTTTACGTTTCATCTTGAAGTTTTTGTGGCATCTGGGAATCAATTGATGGCAAATGGTTGTAGGGTTTTTTTCGAAGATATTGGCTGAGTTTGATCGACAGTCGAAGCAGAACATTTTCTATGACCAGGAGAGACACTGGCACGACAAAAATTCAACACACATTTCTCGATCCTCTTTTCCGGAGGCAAGGGCGGATAATGGCTGGCTATGGAGCCGGGGTGCTGCGTCCGGTACGGGTCGGCCGGATATCAGGTAAGTCCAACTAATACAAGAAAGTTAAGAAATGAAACATGCGAGACTTTTCTTTTCTTTTCTTTTGGTTTGTTTCCGGATTCAGCATGATGCTCTGATCGGTCACTGCAGTTCCTTAATTCTCCATAGTAAATTATCATGATAGAATAGGAATCGGAGAATTTCCCAACGCGGTAATGCTGTCCAAATCCTTGGAGAAGACTTGATACGTTGAGAAGAGGGATAATAGTTGATCAGTGTTCCTCTGCCGTGTTCCCTCGAGGAAGGATTCCTTGCTTTGCCTTGGCGTTGTCTTCTCGATCAGGCTAGGACAACTAGCTGTCTTGGGCTGATCGAATGGCCATTCTCGAATTACACCCAGAGAGAAAAGGCTCTGGGCCGATTGACTTGTTGAAAGGCTCGATCAAGACACTCAAGTACTGCTCATGGCCCTACCTACTAATTTGTAGCACAGCTCTAACGGCGGGCGAGGAGTGTTCCAGTAGCGGTTCCCTTTCCAGGGCAGCGGCTTCAGGACAAAGGCCCAGTGTTTCGGCTGAACAGTCATCCAGTCCGCGCAATGCTCCAGACGCTGTGTGTGATCTTGGTATGCGCGTGCCGTTTCCTTTGAATTTTTGAGCCGTCATGTTCTAGGCCGAAGCTGGCTGGCTCGCTCTGCCAGTGTTAAGGGTTGCTCACAACTCAGTCTGTCCAGTTCTGGAGAAGTCTAATGCACACTCCGTTTCTCAATCTGGAGAAGCATACATTTTGTTTCTCCTCGTCTTCGGCCCTATGTCATTATCATGCCACTCCCGGCCTAGGCTGGTCCAATTGAAGATAGACTATTTTACCTTTCATTAGCAGAATCACTGACTCTTTTAACTTCACAGGCCTCAGGCTCACTTCATTTCACAGGGCATTACTACTCCTGCTACCCTTGTCTACTCGCTCGACTCTACTACCTCATAAGCCTGTACTCCTTACACTGACCTCCCAGCGCTCACGCCCTTTTTGTTTTTTGATATCTCCAATCAGCACATCAATCCATTTCTTTTTCTCCTTTGCGTTTTATCTTGGTATATTATCTAATTGCCATCTTTAGTCCCCTATCCTTGACGTCTCTATCATGGACGTTCCCGAACCAGTCAGCCACACTGACGGCAAACTACTCCGACCTTACGCTTGCACCTACGCACCATGCCACAAATCATTTTCACGGAGATCTGACCTTGTCCGCCATGTACGGATTCACACTAATGAACGGTGGGTTATCCTGAATACAATCCTCATCCCTTAGTTGAGCCTTTAACGTTGGCAGCACTGACCAGATAATTATATACAGACCTTACAAGTGCGAGTTCAAATCTTGTGGTAAATGTTTTATTCAAAGGTAATTGTTTTCCACCGCGGTTGATGTGCTCTATGTAATATTTTGTCCATATTTTCTGATGACTTGACGCAATTTCCTAATCAAAGGTCAGCCTTGACTGTTCACATGCGCACCCAGTAAGCCCACGCCTATGTTTTCTTATTTATCTTTGATAAGTCTCCAACATGAACTGATGTTGATGATCTATCGTGAGCAGCACAGGTGAAAGGCCCCATGTATGTGAACAATGTGGCAGAGCCTTCAGTGACTCCAGCTCACTGGCGCGGCATCGAAGGGTACACACCGGCAAGAGGCCTTACCGGTGCCCCTTTATAGGATGCGATAAAACGTGGGTTGATAATCTTATTATAAAAGCTAGACCTTGTCTGTTGCCATTGGTGCTAATAATCGAACTTTGATGTCAGTTTTTGTCGTAAAACAACCTTAATGAAGCATCACAAAAGCCATTCAGATGACAGCCTCTCATTTCACAGCGACAGCGGGTCTCCCAAATCCACTTCCGCCCTACCGTCAACCAGCACTTCCCCGGCTTGTGTCACTTCCTTCAACGCTCAATATGCACACTCGCGCTACCTGGATCGAGTACCACAGAACATGTCGGCCCCAGCGTCGTCACAAAGCTTCCCCGTCCTACCTCACCCTATCTCTTACGCACCGCCATGGACTGGCACCTCCGCCACTTTTTCTTCCGCATCCCCGTCTCAGAGTGAGACTAGTCTAGTCACAAGCACATCGTATCCAACTAGTTTGCAATCACACAACTTCCTCCTGCCAGTCATTTCTCCTCAACCAACCTCTGCAATGAATTGCGGTACATTTTTTGGCCGTCATCTCTCGCAAAGCCAGCCTTTTCCTCAAATTGACCGCAATATTTTCACTCATCCTGAACCGTACTCGACCACGCCTCAGTATGTACCTGACACTCAAGAACTGTATAGGCAAATGTCCAAGCCTCGAGACGAAGTTGCATCAGAACCTCAACTGTCCAATGCCCTAGATCACTCTTCTTTCTTCGGCTCTCTTGATATGAACAATCATGTCATGATGGACCCTACACAAGTCAACTCAACGGATCTCTCCTATAATCCTTTCCCTGAACAACTATCCAACAGCAATGGAACACTCCCTGGAATTGATCTACCTAATAATTTTCCTTCGATTGGCAATCGACAACATTACAGCACGATACAACAACCCGCTCCACTCGCCCACTTTGGCTTCGAAGACCCTTTGGCCGCAAGTGTTGAAGACATCAACTCCTGCTGGCAAAAGCTGAACTGGAATCGAAACTGATAATCAGCTTGCATGACCAACCCAAGCATTTTCTCTTCTTCTCCCGGAATTCTATCTTTTATTATTATTTCATGTGCGCTAGTACAGACTGTAGTATTGTTAGTTTTTCTCTCGTAGCCTCTTCTTTGTATCCCGGTTCAAGGGACAGTGAAAAGAAAGAGAACATTTTCTTTTCCTTTGTATCGCACATCATGAACACCCATTTTTGCCAGGGAAACGGATTTGCATAATACTTTATGGAAAATTACAAATTTAGTATCCTCACATTCATCTCTCCTGGTCAGATCCAATTGAAGAGACAAATCGGATGCGTAAGATGTATCTTGCAAGTACATAGAATGAATAGTAAAGGTTTGCACATTCTTATAAATTTCAATCTTTGCCAATGGTGAGCAAGATTAGTCCCGCGAAATGATAAGGGTGATTAGGATCAGTTTCTAGCTCACCTTCATTTTGATTCCAATCTATAACTTTCTAGAAACTCAACTCACAACCTTGACTTCAGCTCAACAACGATACCAAATTGTCTTCAAAGAATGAAAGTAAAAAAAATCTATGAAAAATTGTAAAAAGTGACCCATGACTTGTAGATTTTCCACAACTGTTGATAGTTTTCTCAAAGAAAGTGGAAAAGCTAGAAAGAATGTGCTGCCAGGGATGCCATGGCAAGAAAAAATTTAAGTGGCCAGCTGGAAAACTGGGTTGAATTTAAAATTGGAATTAAATGATTGAACTTGAGTGTCAGAATTGATAACTCATTGAACATGACTTTGTATGAAAATCTGATGGTCATTCCTATTAAAAACAAAATCCATTTATTATCATGTTTAACTTATTCTAGGCTGCAGAGTTCCCAAGATAAATTTTCCATTACATTTGAATCAGAGTGCAATTCCACATGCCATGCATGCACCACAAAAACTGAATGATCATTAATTTTTGATAGTGATGTGAGCTCCTGTGCTTTTTGCAATATGTATAGGGAAATGGAGCCCAAACAGCAAATTAAGCTGAGGATGTAAGAAGCGCATGATGAAGTAAAACAAATTTTGAAATTGGTCCAATATATCCAGATTTTTTTTTTTTTTGGAAATAAACAAGTGTTTCCATTTTCAAAATCATTTCTTCACTTTTAAATGCCTTGCTTCTTGTTGCCCTAAACAGAGGATGGGATGTAAGCTGGAGACTGGCTCATATTCTGACCCTTTTTGAAGTTTTTCTTTCATTTTTATCTGGCTGGAGCAGTAATTAAGGCCTGTACCATACGCTTCATGAAGTCAAATTTTCCCGCAAGCCCATATTTTCATTTTTGAAAATCTGTTTTCATCAAAATTGAGTACCATAGTGCTTAAAATCATGGTCCAAAAACCTGATT